>CM077443.1:39821236-40421236 GCA_039654765.1 Mylopharyngodon piceus | reverse complement strand
ATGGTTTTAGTTTTAGTTTCAGTGATCTATAATAACCCTGCTACTGGTTTAGACAATATTCAAGCTAGGTTTTTATGATATGTGGCTGACATTATTGCACCAACTATAACTCATATTGTTAATTATTATTGTTATTAATTGTAAAAGGCAGTGTTCCCTTTCAAGTCGTTCAGTTCAGTAGCTGGTATAGGTCTCTGAAGCTCGATCAAAGCTTGATGCTCCTCCTGTATGCGAGTGTCCTCATTAATATATAATAAGAGAGAGGCACAATTTTGTCACAATTTTGTTTCAGAGTCCTGATAACATCTCATCTTTGTTTCAGCCTGACTCGTGACGCATTGCGAACATATGAAGCTAAAAATGCTTGACTCCCAGATTGCTTTCTTTAAAAAGAAACGGCCCGATCTCCAACCTCTGTGGTGCCTGAGGTTCCACACGAGCTACGCAAGCGACAGCAAGACGTGAATCACAAGGTCTCCAATGATGAAATATTGTAGTATGATATAACTAGTGTCTCATCTTCCCTAAAGTGATGTTGCCCTTTCAATTTGCCCTTGACGATGTGAACTCAGTAGGTTCGCTGTGTCCGGTCATGTTCGAGTGCGAAGATGAGAGAATCAATACTTGTTGGAAGCTTCCAGTCCTGCTGAAAAATCCAGCATTAATTCCATGTTGGTTTATGAGCAAACCAGCATCCCATGATGGTCCCAGCATGCAAAACACATCTTATGCTGGTGACCAGCAATGCTGGATTATTCATCAGGGAACAACAAGACCTGGTTGTACTCCAGTGAGACGCAACGTTCTTCCCAGAGCTAAAACAGCAGCTTGAGAAGACCTTGAAAACATACGCTGCTCAACTGCAGGTTTTACCGCGTTGAATTTTCAGCATCATTACTTCAGTCTTCAGTGTCACATGATCCTTCAGAAATCATTCTAATATGATGATTTGCTGCTCAAGAAACATTTCTGATAATTATCAATGTTGAAAACAGTTGTGCTGCTTCAGTCTATGTCCAGGATTGGCAGCTCTGCTCCTCTCACAGATTCCAACCCAATTAATCTAATCAAAGTCTTACTTGATTAGAATTACTTGAAAGTTACAGGCAGCTGTGTTTGATAACATCTGCAGGACAGTTGCCCATCCTTGATCTATATCTTTCATTCAATATATATTTAATTCACTATCATATTGTGTGTCGAGAATGAAAGCTCATGAATTCATGTGCAATTCAAGACAGTTTCCACATCCACTGTCAAATCTGGCCTGGACTTTTCCTACTCTTGCTATACTTCATACTTAAGTGAAAAAAATTGCTAAAATTTGTTATAATATTAATTTTTTAATAAATCCAAAAGCAAAACAAGCGAAAAGAACTATAAAAGGGAGTGGAACTGGCAAATGAGCTAATGAGTGGTCCTCTGCCGCCAGTGATAATTTCATGTCATTTTCATGTTAAAAGTGTTTGTTTTCCACCAGGTGACAGAAATCCTCCACTAAAGCATGGCACATTTTCCATGTTAATTTTACTGCACAGATTAAAATTAATAGAATTTAAAACATTACGTGTTGAAAATTTTTTTTTTTTTTTTATCACCATATTGCCAATCTAGACAATTACAGTACTATAAAGTTTGTCTATACTCTTAATTAGCTGTTTATTTAAAATGATTAGAAATTAAATCAATATTCAGGGATTGACTTGATATGTAGTGTAGAATGCCTACCCTAGTATACAAACAATATATTAAATTATTAAATAAAATTATTATTTTTTTAATCATACCCTCATTTGGGGTTGAGTCCGCTAATATTGAACTCGAATCGCTCCTGGTGCTGGTTCTGTGGCGTTTAAACAATCGTGCCCTACATGTGCTGTAGCTCTTTCCGGCTCATTCAGCAGTGGCTTTGACTCTTGTGTGAACACTAACTCTACACACTTGCTGTAGCTGACATCACAGCTCAACACCAGACCAGTTCCTCTCAGAGTCTGAAGCCAGAAACACACAGATAGAAATGCTTGGCTAATGCTTGAGTTCAACGTGTTTACTTTAAGTAACTTGCTTCAAACGGTTGATAACTCTGGAAGCTGAGAACCCTGGAAATGTGGTTCATGGTGAAGTCGAAATTGTAGGGTAAACTTCTATTTGATGATGTGTTTTGTGGGTGGAGCCAAGTCTATGGAATAAAAAAATAAAAACGACAAGTGTTTATATCTCACAATTCTGAGAAGAAAAATCAGATTATTGATATTCTGACGTTTTTTCTCTTGTGATATACACTTAAAAAATAGTTGCCAATAATAAATTCAGGATCGGAAGATAAAATCTCACAATTGTGAGAAAAAGTCAGAATTGTGAGATTCAAATGTTATAGGTTTAAATATTATCTATGTAAAGTGTTGTAGGTTTAAATATTATTATAAGCTGTAACTGTAGGGCTAAGAAATCATTCCCCCCGTGAACTGCATACTTAAATACTATGTATATCTGTTGTTTACATCAAATTCATGCTTTAATAGTTGACTAATTATCCCAGGTTTCATCAGTCCAGTCTGTCTGTTTAATGGCTTACAACCATAAATGTCAGCGTTTATCTTCAAAGGCCGTCTTTGATGATGGCCATCCTAAGACATTTTTTCCCCTTATTCCTTGGATCTCACCTGTTTTCCTCCACTTGTCACCACCATTTTTCTGCCACCAGCTGTGACGGCTATTCCCAAATGGCCAATGACTTTCCAAAAGAGGGAGAAAAAATATCTAGAGGTTGATTACGATGGTGAGAAGAGAGAAAGATGTCAAATTTGCTGTCACTTCCTCAGCCGTTTGTATTAGAAACACTCATGCAACCAGTTTTCTGTAATTTTATGCCAAGGTAAGACAACACAAAGTTTAACATAAACATAAAATTTATTAAAAATGATAAATAAAAATCTTTGCTATATTTACAATGTTAATAACTGTGGAAATGCATCACAGTCTGTGAAAAGGGTCCATTGCTGTGGTTGACCTGACAGAGAAAACTATATACGCAGAAACAGGCAGTTTGTGTTGATCTGACACATTTCACTCGGCGGTCATATTTGCGACTCCTCCGGGCAGCTATTTCAGGCATTCAAGACCAAATCCTATCTATATGAATGGGGGGAATCATGATATTTCACATATTTCATATTTCAAACCAGCAACAAAATCTGATGTGATCTGTCCTGTTGTTTCTCACGCTCAAATAGCATTAAAATCTTATTGATATCTTTGTATATCTAAAATCTTTGATGTTCATGTTCCATCCAGAGATCTTTTGGCAAATCCACAGGCACTTTCTGCATATAAAAGTTATCTCTGTTCAAAATATGTTTTCCAGTCATCATCTTAATGCTTTGAATGAATAATAGATGAGATGATTTCCTGGGAGCGACTAAAAAGGTTGTACAAGCAGCTAGAATAAAGTAACACTGCACTCTTATTGATTAAATAATTAGTGGTGTTTGGAAAAGCAAGCATCACAATCACCACTGCTCATCTGAACATTTCACAGGCAAAAAATATCTGATATCTGTCTTTGTATAGTCTGTTTCTCTCAAATTTGTAGTTCATGTCACTCTCTTATTTTATACACTTCTTTTTTCTCCCCCAAACACTTTTTTTTCACATTACGCAACTATTCTATTTTCTTCTTCTGCGTCACGATGGGAGAGCGATCCATGTGGGACTCGACGAACACTGACTGAGCCATCCCGTCACGGATAACAGAGCAGAAAAGAAAGAGTTTAAGGGAAATCATCTGTCTTCGGTTCTTGTGCCCTAATTTCCTCCGTGTCACTCTGTTCAGTAGTAACCTTTTACACAACCTAAAAATACCACAGGCGAGATAAGAGGCTCATTCTTAGCGAAGCTCCAGTTATGGATGGGAGAGAGCTAATATGCCGTACATCATGTGAGCAGCGGTTATATGAATTCCATCTTATGACTTCTGCTTTTGGCTGCATCAGCTGAGCTTGTTTACTGTTGCAGTAAAAGAGGCTCCAGATGAGTTTATTTCTCAGCAGCTTAGAGAAAACTCTGTTACAGTGAGTGATGAGCAGCAGGAGCTGGTCCTGACAGAGAGAGATGAATAGAGTTGAGTTTTGTGAAACACATTAAATGGCTTCCAGTATTTGTCTGTCTGTCTGTCTTCTGGTTGTCCTTTTCATTCCCAAAGAGGACACATTTTAACTCCACTTCTGGTCAGATGGGATGCATTTCCCATCTCTGAAAATGCTTTTTAAAAATGCTTGATAGATTCTTCTTTTCAGCTTTGCAAGCAGCATCCTAGTAAAATGTGTTTGATATTACGGCTTGCCCTGAGCTAAGGTGGAATGAATACACTACAAATTTGTCTACAAATGATTATCTGCTTCATAATTCATTTTAAACAATTATTTTCTGTATTTTTACTGCTCATTTGATATGAATTACACTGTGTTTCTACACTTCTACAACAAAGGTTCAAATGTCCTTTCTCTGTTTTTAACAAATCACACCCAGCATCTATGGAACCGGAAAAACAAAAACAAAGACAGAAAATAAGCACTATTCAGACGGGACTAGGAAGGAAATTAGCGCATTTTTTTGCAGTATGTTGCGATTTTAATTCTGTCCCGTATCTGCCAAGTCTGTATTTTTCTAACACAAACTCTGCACAAATTCCGGACCAAATTACCTTTTGTTTTTCAACTTTCCCCTCAAGGAAAATCTAATCCCATATGAATGTGAATGTCTGTTATTGCTGATATTATATTTTCACACCTCTTTTCCTCATGCGCATTGGCCAACATGTACAACTGTAGATAATTATTTTCAACCATACAACCATAATTCTGACCCTTCAGTGTTTGAATTCACTCACTTTTTCTTTTTAAATTATTTTTTCATTTTTTTATATAGTGACAAAATGTGTGACAAAATATGTATATTTAGATTTATATTTTATATATGATGGACTGCCCATTCGTCCAGGGTAGTTTGAACATTTTCTCACTCCCAACTTGTCACATATGGACGCTTGGTCAGTACGTCTTGGCATCACTTTTTAACACACAGTTGCAGTGATAACCTCAGTCAGGATTTTTTCCCTATGTGTGTTTATTGCTCTTTAATGCATGAAAAATAAGATTTGAACATTTATTTTTTATACACATTTTTTCAAAGAGATTTTTACTTGAGTGGACAGCATGTGTTTATGGTTTAAACTGAAGAGATACTGTATTAAACATAATACAATAATAACACAGCAATATTGTGTATTTAACAAACCGATCAATATAATTATATAAAATCATGTCAAAACTATAAAATATATACAAAAAACATAAAAGCGAAATATTGCAAAATTGAACTTCATACAAGTTGAACTTTGCGTATCTTCAGATTACTTTTTAATCTAATGAGTAACGCATTACAAGCAACATGCATAAGATAATCAGATTACTTTCTGACGTAATGAGTAAAGTAATGCATTACAAGTAACGTGCATTATGTAATCAGATTACTTTCTGATGTAACGAGTAAAGTAACGCATTACAAGTAACGTGCATTATGTAATCAGATTACTTTCTGATGTAACGAGTAAAGTAATGCATTACAAGTAACGTGCATTATGTAATCAGATTACTTTTTGATGTAACGAGTAAAGTAACGCATTACAAGTAACGTGCATTATGTAATCAGATTACTTTTTGATGTAACGAGTAAAGTAACGCATTACAAGTAACGTGCATTATGTAATCAGATTACTTTTTGATGTAACGAGTAAAGTAACGCATTACAAGTAACGTGCATTATGTAATCAGATTACTTTCTGATGTAACGAGTAAAGTAATGCATTACAAGTAACGTGCATTATGTAATCAGATTACTTTTTGATGTAACGAGTAAAGTAACGCATTACAAGTAACGTGCATTATGTAATCAGATTACTTTCTGATGTAACGAGTAAAGTAACGCATTACAAGTAACGTGCATTACGTAATCAGATTACTTTTTGATGTAACAAGTAAAGTAACACATTACAAGTAACGTGCATAACGTAATCAGATTACTTTTTGAAATAAGGAGTAAAGTAACACATTACAAGTAACGTGCATTATGTAATCAGATTACTTTCTGACGTAACGAGTAAAGTAACGCATTACAAGTAACGTGCATTATGTAATCAGATTACTTTCTGATGTAACGAGTAAAGTAACACATTACAAGTAACGTGCATAACGTAATCAGATTACTTTTTGAAGTAAGGAGTAAAGTAACACATTACAAGTAACGTGCATTATGTAATCAGATTACTTTTTGAAGTAAGGAGTAAAGTAACACATTACAAGTAACGTGCATTATGTAATCAGATTACTTTCTGACGTAACGAGTAAAGTAACGCATTACAAGTAATGTGCATTACATAATCAGATTACTTTTTGACGTAACGAGTAAAGTAATACATTACAAGTAACATGCATTACATAATGAAATTACTTTTTTGATGTTAATGCAAATTACATTCTAATAACACAAATACATTTATTTACAGTAAAAACAATAACTGCAGATGAAGTATTTTCAAAAACAACAGTCACAGTATGAATTGTAGCTGAAATATAGCTATTGATGCATGATGTCCACTATAGTGGACAGATGATTAATCAGAATTTTCTCCCAATCTAAAATCAATACTTGGAAAATTTAACTGTGATATGACTCAGTAGATATTGCTTTATGCTACAATATATTTTTTAACCTGCAAGAGTCTTCTAGGATAGAAGGAATGGATGGATAGTCCGGAGCAACTTGGTATGCCGGATCGACATACACTGCCTTGCCACTTGGTGGCAGTGTATAGGATGATGCACTAGAGTCCACTGTAGAGGCTGATGTGATGTGCAACTATGCCATCAAAACCCATGCATATGCAAGAAAATGCTTTTTGAATAGCTGTCCACTGTAGTGACCTCTGTGCATGAAAGGGTTAAATATCAATCATTTTTGCAAAACTCCAAAAACGTACCTACTGTATAGTATACATACAATTCACTGCAATGAACACTAGAGGCAGTAAAACACCAACAACTTTTATTCCTGTTCACACAAATTAGGATTACGGGCAGATTATTGATTAATAAATATTCATTCTTGTTCAGTATTTTAATGTTGCACAATACTATGATATGATCTCAAGACTTTTACCATAGTGCATGATTTGTAAACTTGTACAATTTGATGTTTGCATCACATAACCAGCTCCATATGTATGGTTGTTCTGATATACAAAATTTGCTCATTAGTTTACCTGGTACATCGTTGTACCTTGCTTGGGTACGAGTCCCACATTTTCAGCAAATGCATTTTTTTTTAACAATAATGTTTAGGTTTAGGGGTAGACGTGAGTGCATGAAGTGTCCAATGAGTGCATCATCTGAGTATTTAAAATGCACTTGTTCTTTTGTGAACACTCTATTCACACAAAACGGCATATAATAGTGCATAAGAATGAGAACTGGGACACATTGATTGTAATATTGCATATCTGTTAGAATTGATAATGTAACGGTGTTGCAACACTGTGTTCTTCTGTTGTCAGATGCTGGAACCCAAGCAAGATGAGCCATGTGACCCCAGTGGCCGGAAAATGACCTCTGAGGATGACCAATCCCTGGGCAACCTGTCCGATGCGTCGGCCACCACTGCGAGCAGCCTTCAGTCCAGGAGTCTCGCCCTGCTGGAGGACGTGTGTACCTCTCTGGAGGAGACCTGCCACCTGGTTCCACCAACACCTCCGCCTTCCACTGAGGGAGAAGATGAGAAAAGCACGGAGAGCAGCGTGAACGAGATATGGAGGGAGGATGAAGGCAAAGAGAAAGAGGAGGAGATGAGGAGCTCCGAGGAGAAAGAAGAGCAGGAGTTCTTACACGCACATCCAAGAGACTGTGAAGATGACAAACAGCTGCTCGTTGATGAGGACAATGCTTCAGAGGCGGTGGACATGAACGCTCCTCCTTCATCATCTTCTTCATCATTTGTCATCCCCGAGCTGCGATTAGATCGCTCCTTCAGTGCAGACGCCCTCTCCACTCCCGGCACCGATGAAGAGTACGAGGAGGATGAGGAGGATGAGGATGAGGAAGAGGAAGACAGTGACGATAACTACCTGGAACGCAGTGACAGTAAACGGAGGAGCATGGTAGAGGCCTCTTCATGCGAAAAGCACCCTGGTGGACTCAGCGTGCAGAATTCACTGCGCAGACGCACACACAGCGAGGGCAGTCTTCTCCAGGACCCCCGCACTACCTGCTTCACATCTGATAATGCCATCAACTGCATGGAGGGGTCAGGGACACACAAGGGCGGCTGGACGCTTCCGTCACCCAAAACCCTGAAGAAAGAGCTGACTAAGAATGGAGGGTCCATGCACCAGCTGTGTATGCTGTTCTCCGGAAGAAAAGTAAGTCCTTCTTGTTCCTACTCTGACAATCTCATTAAATGAGTCTGCCCAAACAGCTTATTAATAATTTCCCTTTGTCATGCTAGTTGCTTCAGCTGATATATTAGAGGGCCCAAGGCAAGCATTACTATTACAAACTGATCATACTCAACGTTCGGGATTTGCATCAACTTTGTTTAAGACAGATGACATTATATAACCTCTCCTGTTCGAACCGCCTGCTCTAAGTGGGACTCGAACCCGGGTCCGCTGGCATGGGAGTCGGGCCCTCTAACAAGGAGGCTAAAGACCACAGTCTCTAGCATCAGTCGCTAGAGCGCCTCTTGAGATCAGGGGAGTGAGGTTTACACACACAGCTCTTACCGGCCTACGTTCCTTACAATTACATATCCATTTGGTCAGACCTACGACTTTTTAGATGGAGAATGAAACTGGCAAGAAATTCACTAGACTTGGGGTACGTTTACACAATGTACTAAAAATGGAAAAGTTTTTCCTTTGCGTTTTTTTCATGTACAGACAACAACGTTGTCAATTCGATCCCCATTCACATGGTCAACGAAAATGACTAAAAACACTGTATTCTGCTGTCAGGCAGTAGGTGGCGATGTCACTTTGTAAAGAAACACTACACGCCTATAGACTGAACACATAATACACATGACGTCATCGTCTTCACAAATTCGCATTTTTGTAGTTTACACAGAGACAATAACATTATTGATTTCTAAAATGTACACTGAAACCATTTTCAAAAGTTTGCGTTTTCAGGCCCCCAAAATGCATAAAAAGTTTCCCTTTTGTAGTTGAAAACAGTGTCGTGTAAACAGCCCCTTACACTTTCAAAAGTTTGGGGTCGGTAAGATTGTTTTAGAAAGTAGTCTCTTCTGCTCACCAAGTCTGCATTTATTTGATCAAAAATACAGTAAAAACTGTAAATATTATTACAATTTGAATGAACTGTTTTCTATTTTATTATATTTTAGAATGTAATTTATTCCTGTGATGCACACTTGAATTTTCTGCATTATTACTCCAGTCAGATAAGCACCACTCATTTTCTTCACAAATCACAAGCACAGCACAAGACAAAGGCATGAACCCTCTGAAAGGAATAGTTCACCCAAATATAAAACGTGATACATATAAAACATATTGATATTCTGGTCAATGTAAGTCTATAGGATATTTTTCACCCGTTGTACCATCTGCCAGGTGAAAATCAAAAGTCAGATTTCACAGTCATTGTTACTGCTAGAGTGATATAATTAATACAATTAAATTCATTTGTAATAACGTGTGTACACTTCAAATTTTTCTGATATTTTCATTATTCCGTATGTACTTTGCTCCTTGATATTTGTTGATATGGCTCAGAATCAGGCTGTGCTCTCTGTTTTGTCCACTAAGTGGCGTTCTGCCGATTTATTCTGCACTTTAACCAGACTGAACAGTGTTTGAAGATGGTATCTATTTTAAGAACACACATTTATGTGCATGCCGTGAATGCACGATAGACTGAGCTCTGTTTCTGTTTGTGTAAGCAAGTGTGATTTCTGTCCATCCTATTTAAATATAAACAAGTATATACCATATCTAGCTTTTCTACAGCTACCACTCTACACACCGTATACATCACTGAAGACCTCAGGAAAGCCACTGTGCAGGCTGATGTTTCTCTTGCTTTCATCTCCTCATTATCTCTTATTTTTTCTGTTATTTTGAAACACATAAAGTTGAACACATGCAGACAGGTGCAGACTGATCATAGGTCAAGGGTCAAGAGATGGCATTTTTCTTTTCATTTATAGTGTGATATTAAAAACTACTGGATCAACAATATCAATTGCCCACAGCTTGAATTTCCACTCATTTTAAACACGAGATGTCTAAAATGATTTGACAATGAATCACTCTTTTGAGTCAATTCTTTTACATGTATTGGTCAAACGGATTAGCAAAATGGTCTGGATGAGAATCATTTGGACAGTTTACTCATCCACTGAATCGTTGGAGTGGTTTCACATTCTGTAAAACTGTAGCACAATACTGAGAACAAAAAGAGAACTGTGGTTAAAGTGAATTTTTAGCTACAGTTGACTAAAATAAACCTGCAATCCATTCTAAAGTGTTTACAATGCAAAAGGAGTATCATTCATTGCCATGGCAGGTATATATTATTGTACCTTGGTATTACATGATACTGCCACAGTGGGCTACTATATGAAGTCCTTTAGAGATGGTTTTTGACATTAATGCTACACAATAGTTCTCAGAGAAATGTAAAAATGGTTCTCTCGACAAATGTTTTGGTGCTGATTTTGATTAATAGAAAAAAAAAATCTCAGGGACAGGGGGACATGAAACGGACACCCCTAGATGATGGGAAGAGTGCATGATGGGAGGTCTGTGTTCTAGTAGCTACTAACTAAAGGTGTGTGTGATTGATTCAAAGAGAGTGAATGAGGTGAATGATTCAAAGTGAGTGAATGAGGTGAATGATTCAATGACTCACACATAAAGACAGTCTCTTGTTGCCGACTGGCATAACAATGTAACTTACACAAATGATCACTGAAAAATCCTCACTGACAGCCTGTCCAGGACACACAAACACAGACAAGTGATACCAACAGTTTGGGATGCCGTGCGACCAATCAAATTGGAGGAAATATCAGAGGAGGAGAACTGTGTGCCACTAGATGCTTTTGATTTAATTTGCTCACATCAGGTAAAACATCAGCGAGGTTACAACTTAAACCATGAATTATGTTGCAGTTCTTTACAGTTATTATTAACATATTGACCATTAGACAGTGTAAACAGGGTGTTTTGAGGGTCACGGAGATGCAAAAAATCTGAAAGGTCTCTAAGAACTGGTTTACTCACCGATCATTCCTGTGACAAGCAACACAAATCATGTTTTCCTCTGTCTCACACAGTGTACCCCAAGTATCAGTTGTTGGACCGCTTCTTTTTGTAATGTACATCCTTACGTTTGGTCAGATCATCCATTGCCATGATCTGCAGCAGCCTGTTCAACATTTGTGAGATTTAGTCAGTCAGTTATACAGTTTTGAGGTTAATTAATCTAATTTCTCGTCTCCAGATAAATAGTTTCGAAGTTAATTAATCTAATTTCATGTCTCCAGAAAATAGTGATCTACAACATTGTATTATGCTGAATATCAAAGTTTTTTTGTGTCTATTTGTTAATCATCCATTATATATATATTTTTATAGTCCCATTTTTTATATATATATAATTTTTTTGTTTGTTTGTTTGTTTTTTTTGGTGGATTAAAAAGCATTGTTTATTTTGAAGTGAATCTTCACTTTTCATTCAAATCTGTAAGCTAAGTGAAATCAAATCCATTTAAATTGTTGCTATTATGACATATCTTCAACTAAATATACAGGTATTATAGTACATGTTCATATGCCGGCATAAAAGTCATAGAATAAATTTTCCTTTCAGATAGATCTCTTTTACTGGGATTCTGATTTGGTTGCCATTGGTTATTCAAGTATTCAAATTAATTGAACAAAAACACAATTTAAATAGAAAAGCTGATTAGTGATTTACATTAATCACACACACACACAATCGGTCATCATCCTGAATGATTATATTGAATTGAAAAGTAAACTCTCATTGTTCCCATTTTATCTTCCCCCATTTTACCCTACGTATTAAAACCAAGTCATGTCAAAATGTGCTTTTTTGTAATTACTAACTGTTGTTCAGCTATTATTGTTTATAATAATTATTAATAGTCACTTTTGCAGGCACTCTCCTGTCTTATACACATCTCCAAGTATCTCAGATGGCTCATTATGAATGAAAATCTCAACTAACGCAGTGGCTCGTAACTCACTTCCGGCTTTGCAGTTCACTTAAGAAAATATGAAACAAAAGCCATAAATGATGACAGTCAACTCTCAGCTCTTTCTCAGCCACAGCAGTTTCTGTAGGCCTGAGTCTGGTGTATAAAGAGACTATAAATATCCTGGACGGGCACATGATCCTGTGTGTCTGTGCATGCATTTGGAGGAAATGTGTCTAAATGAATGCCTTCCTGGGAGAAGATGATGATTAGCAGTGGAGTACGCAGAAATTACAAGCAATTTCATTATGTCTCGAAAGGCAACGCTTTCCTTGTATTTATTGTCATTTATTGAACAAGGATATTTTTGGATATATACCTAACATATAGATTTAAAAAAAAATAATAAAATATTTACTTGGTTTACTTGGCTTCATCCGCTCTTTCCTAGTAGCTGTAATTCTTTTATCATGCCATATATCCTCATCCTGGTGGAGGCGGCTCAGGATCGGTGTTTACACCAGGGACCGGCTGATGAGTCTCAGACAGTGTGTTTAATGGCCAGAGCCTGGAAATCCACAAGGAGTTGAGGAGGAGATGTTTGGCATGTTGGACCGGATGAGACGATGCCTAAAGAAACGGGGCTATAAACCATATCTGTTTTCATGGGGAATATTTCATCGCTACTGAAAAAGATGGAAGAGTTAACATCACTTGCTAAGAGTTACAGGATTTTTCATGAGGGTTGTTCTGTGTTTAACTGGCTAAAATGTTCTGGACTACATTGTGGGCTTAGATGGTGTTCGGTTTGTGTGTGTGGACAGGAATCACATCAAGAAGGGCAAAGGAATAGAAGGGGGCGCATTACAGTGAAAGAGCGTGTGTGTGGTCCTGACATCCACATCAGTGTTTTCAGATGACTCAGCTATAGAGAAGAGGAGTGTTGTGAGCTGAATCACCTCCATCTTAACATCAGAAACACTAAGCAGCTTGTTGTGGATCTCAGTAGGCAGAAGATCCTGCTAAACCCAATCAGCATCAGAAGATGGAGGTGGACAGTGTTGAGGAGTACATTCACAATAAACTGACCTGGACTGGATTAAAAATAGTCTCTGTGCACTGAAGAATGTGAACTGACCGTGTCGTTTATTTAAAGTGCATTGTTAGGTCTAGTCGAAAAACCTGTTTTGAAAACAAATGAATCCTTGCCGTAGAAAAAAACAACAACAACAATATTATAATAATTATTCTGGCTAGCTTTATTGACTTTAAGATGCTGTAAGAGCTGCACTGATTTATTCTCATATTTTACCGTTTGATTGACAGTATTTAAAACGATACAAATGAACTAATCTCATCTAGTATTATCTAACAACACGTGGGTCAGAATATGATTTCAGATGAATATCTGGTAACACTTTACTTAAAGCCTTTACTGTATATATAATGCATTATAAAAGTATTTTTAATTCATTAATTATGCCTTGTAATGCATGATCTCATGAATAATTGTTAGCACAGTTATAATACCCATCTATTCATCGTTACACATTTAGAAAGTATAACGCATTAAAACATGACAAACAACCAGTTTCAGATGCAACAGGAATCTGCTAATATTATAATGCATTTTAACTTTGGTTACAATTATTTATGAAAAGCTTTAATGCATTATAACATACATTATGAATACCTTATAATGCATAGTACATAAATTCTTCAAGTAAAGTGTTACTGAAAATCTTTAAATCAGCTGTACTTGCAGCGGTGAAATGACATTATCAAAATATGACTAGCATACATAAAGCAATTGTTCGGCCTCAGAAGACTTGAAATGCATAATGCAGCATTGTTTTTAATAAATTGTGACTTTACTTTTATCTTCCTGTTATATGTTTCATAATGTTGAGAAGTAGTTTAGGTTTAGGGGATAGGGGTTGGTTAAGTGTTCAAAGATATCTTCAAAGATACCCATCATATAATTTAGTGATGATGAAATTTCTATGCTCTATTTAGCATCATTTGTGTGACATGAGTTCCTGTCCATGTAGAGCGTCTCAAATCAGGTTTCATTTCAGTGAGGATGCGGTCTTAGAAGCTCTGTTGAGGAAGCTACACTGAAACGGTCAAATTACAAGCTACTTTAAACAAGTTAATTTGACTACATATGTAGACCAGTCAGTCTTATTTTATTTTCCTGTTTTTTGGTGGCCTGTTCCTGCCAGTGTCCTCAATATCAGCTCATCAAGTAGAAAAATACTTAATGTGGCAAGAAAAAAAAATCAACAGAGCCTACAGGAGACAGCCTCAATCATGAGGTGTTTGTTTTGACCCACAGAGGGAGCTGTTGTCGTGTTCTTCCACCGATTATTGTTCTGCAATTAACAAACAGAGACGGAGTGAATGACCTTCAGAATCATTGAGCTTATGTTTGAGCAATGTGACGAGATACTGTAGTTTATCACAGTACCATTTATGGAGACAGAACTTGGCCTCTTCATTCACACTCTTGAAAGATGTGCTCCTCAAAAGGAAAAGTGATGATAAAAGTCTTTGATGCACTAGTTTGCTCAGCTGAAAAACAGTGTGTCCAGTGCATTGTGTTTGTCCTGCTGCACATCCCTCTACGTTATTCAGCACATTACTGGAAAAGCTGCAGGAGTCAGTGGTTGACGATAAATCACTGCAGTCGTCAGTCGTCAGACGCTGCCGTGTGTTTTACCCCCGCTGTGGTTGTCATAGCAGAGCCGGTGCCAGTGCGGCTGTTCTGACCGTCACTGTACAGATACAGTAAGGCAATGATGCAGTTCAAGTGTTTGTAAAAGAGTAAACCCACCGTGTAACAGCCAGTTACCGTAAGTTTTCAGGCTCTGTTGTCATGGTGTCAAAACTTCTGGCTGGCATGGCACTGTTTTATAAGTGTGAGGAGGAGGATTTTTATTAGCCGTTTTTATAAATGTACAAGTTTGTTCCTTAAAGTTATAGTTCACCCAAAAATGAAAATTCGCATGTTAACCCTCTGCTGCTCTTCGAGTGACGGTCAAAAATGACCAATTTTTTAAAATTTTTTATATCAATCAAATGAATGTATTATATTTTAGTTTGATAATGTTTTTTATTTAACATTTTGTATTTTTAGGCGATGTTATGGTACTAAATGTTTCTTTTTGAGCATAGACCTACAAGTGAAATTTCCATCTTAAACTGTCATAAATCTTGAATGTCTGGAGCACAGGCTTCAGTTTGGTCTAATTTTAAAGCAGACACTTGACAGATTATTGCTAAGGTGAAAAAAATTCAAAAGGGAACTTAAAAAAAAGTTATACAATTTTCCGTTTATTGTTATTAAAAATGCACAAAAACTCTTATATGAAATATATATTTTCCAAAACACATTTTACTCTAAAACTGAGAGAAAATCAAAAGCATAAATCTAAACACGTTTAGCAAACTGTGCTGAGAGTTCGGGGCCGAGAGCGGTTTGTAATGCCGAACTGAACCAGGCTCAAGTGGAAATATAACTGAAACCGTTTCTTACTGTTCTTAGAAGCGTTCGGCCTGACAGTGGAAAAGTGGCTTTTTGATATAGTGTAAATATATATATCTAAATGCAAAACCTAATTTCTAATAAGTAAGTATGTCTGAAAACACTGTTCTCAGCAACTAGGGGATACACAGGCCTGTATATACTATAGGCATATAGTGACTAAACAGTGGTATTACAGATCATTTTTCTTTATTTCTTTCCACCAGATGACACCAATCTGCCTCCTTTCATTAGATTTTAAATAGGTTTGCTCTATTTTTGACTCAAATACTGCATAAATTGGGAAAAATTTTAAAAAGTGTCTTTTTCTAATATTTTTATGACCCCTAACCAGAGGGTTAATAGTTTCTATGTGTAACTCCTACTGTTCGAACCGCCCGCTCTTAGCGGGACTCAAACCCTGGTCTGTCGGCATGGGAGTCGGGCGCTCTAACAAGGAGGCTAAAGACCACAGTCCCTAACAACATTATGATTTTTTTAAAAGACTAATTTACTTTCAGATAAAGTAAAGAGAGTAGGGTGAACATCGTGCCTAATTTCTCATTTTGCATTTCATAGGAGAGTAAAGAAACTGAGTTTTTATTTTTGGGTGAACTATCTTTAGTGCATCTGCTGTTCTTTTGCCTCTTGCTTGGCTGTGATCTGTGTCAGTGTCTGAGTTTTCACCATCCTGAGGTCAGCATGTTTGACCCCAGACTCCAGGACCCCAGACACCTCTGCTCCAGTTTATGAATTATTGTTTGTCTGACAGGAAGCCCAAATTATTCACATGCTTTTTGAGGCCTTGATGAGTTTGACCCTATTTTCCTTTTGTAAAATCCCAAATCCTGTACAGATGCTTTTCAAACAGAAGTGAAAGAGTTTCCATGTATGTTTCTCTTTATTCTCGAATTTATATAAACAAACAAACAAACAAAAACAACAACAACAAAAAAACATAGTTTTATACTCTATCTTACCCTTGAAGCTTGCCATTGGGTACTGCCCTGTTGTTGGTTCTTCTACCATAAATTGCTTGTGATGTCCTTTATTTCTAAGTCACTTTGGATAAAAGCGCTGCATGTAAATGAAGATTCAGTGTTTCCTGGAGAGATGTTGGAGCTCCGCGTCACACTCTGAGCTTCAGGAACGATATCAGTGGAATAGCACTGATTTTATTCCAGAGCTTTGTTGATGGCTCTTCAAAGAGTGTATCAATGGTTTTTAAATGATGGAGAACTCAGGACCACGTCCCTGCTGGATTTGACCCATGCAGTCTTGAGAGAGGAAGTGACCCACACAGTACAATATTCACAAACATCCTTCATCACAGGATGCCATCACACAGACGGGAAGTGCTGCTTTAACAGAGATCAATAATAGCAGGAAAGGTAGTACACACACACACACACACCTACACACACACACACACACACACACACACACACACACACCTACACACACACACACACACACACACACACACACACACAGCCAGATAGCCACTTGTTGTCATTTTATTGTTGTTTGATTAGATTTGATGAGTCTTTTTGTACCTTTCTATCTATCTATCTATCTATCTATCTATCTATCTATCTATCTATCTATCTATCTATCTATCTATCTATCTATCTATCTATCCATCCATCCATCCATCCATCCATCCATCCATCCATCCATCCATCCATCCATCCATCCATCCATCCATCCATCCATCCATCCATCCATCCATCCATCTTAAATTTGCATGACCAACTTCAACCCGATGCATAATCTGTGTCAGGAAATCCATTCTAAAGTAAAATTCCCAATCCCGTGGACTCCTATTGAAATGACTTGTTTTTTTACTGTCAAAATGAGCTGAACAATGGTAAATGTGACCGCACGTTTACTTTTCTAAGGTTGTTTTTACAGTGGGCACATTAAATCTGTGTGTGATTGTTCAGTTCTCCTCTGGTCTGGTTTCAATCTCACTTAATCTTTCTTATGAGCCTCATGCATTTCCATTCATCTTGCATAATCATAAATGCACACATGTATATATATATATATATATATATATATATATATATATTAGAGTAAATGACATTTGTTTCTATGCCTGTCAAATAGCATAATTTGGGGAAAACCACAAAAATTGAACAAAAATCAAAAGTGGAAATAAAGACCAGTGCACTATAAAGGTGAAAAAAAGACAACAAAAAAGCATATTTTGAGATTAAAAACCACAGCTTTACTGAGGAACGGCAAATGTTTCTGTCACAGCATGACCTTTAGGCACAGAGGAAGGTAATTTGTGACTGAAATGGCTGCCTTTCCTTAATAAAACTGTGGTTTTTATATCACATTTGTTTTTTGTTATCCTTTTCACCTTTAGTGTGCGGGTCTTTTTCACAACAGATTGATCATCCCCGGTCTGCATGCAGCTTTCACATTACACTTTTTTTTTATGCAAACCATATTCTCTGTGAAAAGTCATCACACCTGATGGAGAAATAAAATCTGGAAGAATTGCTTCAGTTTAAGTCTTAATGGACCCGTCTTTTCACGACCCTTCACCCGAGCCATATCTAGAGACCAGACTTTCAATGAGTTGTGATGGCAGGTTTTTCATGGGCAAACACCACTCACATTTGCGTCAGAAAATCTAGTGTGCACATGAATGTGTGAACTGTGTTTGTGTGCGTTGGTTTTCATGAACGCACATGACACCTGCTAGCTCAGACCACAGGTTCTTATTTCTAGCTCTGCTGGGCCTTTCCTCTTCCTGCCTTTCTTCAGCTATGTCATGCTCCATTGTGAAACGGGAACCCTCGGGAGCGCAGCCATGTCTTCAGGGTTCTTATCCACATCAGTCTCACCCAGAACCAGCACAATGCAAGGAAACGCAGATCCCGTGCTCTCACAGAGACCAACACGGATTGATACTGGAGAGGGGGTTTAGAAACTGTGCATGTTTGAATTGTGATTTTGATTAAGCTAAAGAGAGGAGGGAAGTTATAATAACAAAAATGTGAAGGAACATCTGCAGTCTGCAGATACTGTGATTGCTCAAAAAGAAATGGCAGGACTAACCAGTCTTTAGTTTGTCAAAGACAGCCAGACGTGGATCTGGGCACAATATGGAGCTATTACATCTCTGGATCTACAGTGTGGGAGGATAAAAAGAATGAGAAAGGATTTTAGTGCCTGCAACAGCTATCTTCTGAAAATATGTTTTGCACACTTGGGATGCTGGTTTGCTGCTCTCCAGCAGTGTTATGGAAAGTTACATTATTGCATTACTTCCTAAAAAACTAATTGCATACTTAGTTACTTTTTATGGAAAGTAAAGGGGACGCACACTTGACAAGAAGAGCAGTGCTGTGTCGTGTCTTTAAAATTTGAATGCATTGTTTTCTATGAGTGTACGCACACCGGCGGCGCCGTTCGATGTCTGTCCGTGGTGCCCAGCTACGACTCAGGACGCTGTTCAAAATCCTCCCGTAGCAGATATATACAGGTGGAGCTGGGGAAGGTGTAGGGTTTCTGAAGCGCAGTGCACTGCTAAGGCAATGCTACTGAAGTATTTTGAAGGTTGAGCAGCGAGCTCATTGGCTACTGATACAGCAGGAACCAATCAGCTGTGCCCTATAGAGAACGATGTGATTACGAGCAGGTTGATTAGCCTGCGCCATCTAGAGTTTCATGACAGAACTTTGTATTTGTTCCAAATCTTTGTTAAAGTACATACTGACTTCACCCTGTGCTGCAAGATACATTTATTTTTACTTTCATAGTTTTACTGCTTGAACATGCCTGAACATATAGGAAAAAATGAATAGGCCTAATAAACGTAGCCCTTTCTATTCTTTCATTTTGCCCTGTTGTGCCATTTTTCATACACTAACCTCAATGCGAAAGCATATGAAGAGTTCAGATGCAAAACCCTCTAAGTCTGTCTGACATGTTTCCTTTTAAATGAGCATTTTTTACCAGGCTCCTATGTTTAGGTTCAGTAGTTTCACTTTAATGGCAATGAAAAGGTTATTAGTCAGTTATTGAAATGCCTTATTTTCAGAAATGTCACTTTAATCAATTCATTGGTATTTAACAAGTCTTTTTCTGCAAAACCAGCTAAGTCCATATGTGCTTTTTTTTTTTTTGCAAAAACCTCTTTGGACAACTAAACATAGTAAAACGTCAGTTTCTGTCAGTTTAACAGCAGCAAAAGGAACACTGTTGTGTTTACTTGCTACTTGCAAAATCCTGTCACTGTAACGATGGACAAAACATGATAAAAACTTGCAGCTCTGCAATTGACCCTTCGCCGGGAGTTTGATTGACAAGCGATCTAACCAGTCATAATGCCGAATCCACCATTTTGTCCGACAAAGCAGTCAGGAGTTAGAAGATTAACCTCATTGGACTTGAACTTGAAAAATGGTGTGTACTGACGTCTTTCTGCATTTGAAACAACATTCCTTCTCATGTTCATTCATGATTATTTGATGCTATAAATTAACTAGTAGGAAGAGATGATCGGTTCACGAGCCGCTTGAGCTGAGGCGCTACAGCGATCTGTCACGACACATTAAAGAGCATGAAATTGTTTTTATTGTTCGAATTTCTTAAAAAATTACATAATTGGAAAGCTGGGACTAATCACATGATTTGATTCGTGTCATCCGATTGGTTCGTCTGTGGACTTTTGCTGACAAAGTGAAGTGCCGTTTAGCGGTTTCTGCCAACGAACCGGTGATTCTGAATGAGATGACTCTGGGATTTAGCGGATTTGAAGTGAAAGTATTTGCTGAACGTATAGCTACTATGTGCGGAAAGCATTCACTCAATATCATCATCTCATTTTACCAGGTCACAACACTCTTCAGTTGACTTTGATAGCGTGGAGTAGTGGAACAATAACAAAAAGGACGACAAAAAACTGGGAAATATCCTGAATTATATGCCACAAACCACAGATTCTTTAAAGTCAGCTGTGTGGAGGAAGACTGCACTTCTAATCCGGTGTGCGACTGCCTTAATGCGTTACGTTACTTTTGTGTTTCTTTTCCTCACCTGGGTTTTTAATAGCAAAAAAATCCAGCAACAACAAAAACTGGCTCTCTCTGTGTTTCATGCAATTGACTGTTCAGCAGTTTAGCCTTTAACCGGGGTTTGATGATCTGTTTATCTGCAGCTCCCATGAGCCACCTGCTCTTATCAACTCAAGTGACCTTTATTTCTATAGTGCTTTATTCAATACAGATTGTTTCAAAGCAGATTTATAAATAATGATTCGGTGATGCAAACAGAATCCAGTTCTCCAAGAAGACAATTAAATTCTAAAATAAATTCTTTAAATTCTTTAAATCTAGCTTTCCAGACATGTTTCTTATTTCCTAACACATTTCCCTCTTTGTTTGTCCTGATTTGTCTCCCTCTCTCTCTTTCTCTGCGGAGCGGCCCATGTGGGGAGGTTATTTATAGCTCGGGGCATTGCTCACGCTGGGAGAGATTCAGATAGAAAGGTTCGGAGCATGTGTTTTGTGGTATGCAGGGAGAAGATGAACCATTGGTGTTTTCCCAGAGACTGCATGGGATTCAGTGTCTTTTACAGTGTCAGCAGCATTTGTTTAATCTTAATGTTCAAAAATCTGTTATTAAAGACATAACTGCCCTCGTGAAAAAGAAGTATTTTTAGCATACTTTTAAAAAGAGTACTTATTACAGAAAGAACATACTTTAAAAGAATATACGGTAACACTTTAGTATGGGGAACAATTCTCACTTTAACTAGTTGTTTATTAGCATGCATATTAGCTGTTTATGCCTTATTCTGCATGACCTTATTCTACATCCCTTAATCCTAAACTTAACAACTACCTTACTAACTATTAATAAGCAGTAATTAGGAGTTTATTGAGGCAAAAGTCATTGTTAATAGTGAATTTGTGTTACTGACTTATGTGTGAACTGAACGTAATGTTTACGGACAACTAATTGTTTGTTTCTTTGCAATTAAATGAAAATTATTATAGTTTAAATTTATTTTAAATGCAATTAGTTGAATTTAAGAGTGTTTTCTAAAGTAGGACTTAAGTATATCTTTATATGTAATTATAATTTATAATGTTATAATGTAATTTCATAATTACTTCTATTGTCCTTGAAATATGGTTAAAGTGTACTGCTGAATGTACTGACAATCATTAAATTATAATGTTATTTCTATTGAAATTTGTATGTCATGTATTTAAATATATTTGTAATGACGAAGCTGCAATTTAGTACATTTTTAATATATTGACTTTAAATCTAATATCGAGCAACACACTACAGTTAATAAAATTAAAATCAAATACTTTACATGTGCTTTAGTATGTTTGTCAAAACATCAAAATAAGTGCACTTCTTTAAAGCATGGAAAAAGATTATTAAAATATATTATTAATATAGCTCCATCATCATTGACGGTTCCATACAGTAAGAAATTATGATTGAGGTTTGCAAGGATCACTATAACAATTTAAGTAATGCCCTATAACCACCCAGAACATTCTAGCAATTGTTAAAAGCACTGTGAGCAGCTTAAAAAAGCAGAAACCGTCCTGTTAATGAACAGCTGTGACGTTCAGTAGACCTCTGTATTGGAACATAACTATGGCCACCCTTTAGTGCGGCACTACACACACGTCACCATAGTCAAGAATATGGCCCACCTGCTCTGGAATAAATAAATACACACAAATGGTTGTAGCAACATGAACTGTGCAGTGGCCTGTGTTTACATAGCAGTCTGACACCACAGTCTATACCAGCCAGAGGTTTAGGATGGACCTCAACAACTATAAATTGATCGTTATTCTTAATGTTTAAACATTATCCTTACAAGTTTTTTTCACTTAACACGTGACTAGTATTACACATATTTGACATTGATTGTAATGTGTGCCTTGCTCCTCTCAAGTTTTTCTCCCTCTTAACAATGTTATTTATTTATTTATGGCCATTGTTGCTTTTGGCTTGTTCACTTACGATAGTTTTCTGTAAAGTTCCTTTGAAGCGATATTCATTTGTAAAAAATTGACATGACGACTTGACATAAACAACACTAGAGTAAATATTGCTACATCTGTATTCCACCTGAAGCCTTCACATGATTGTTTTATAGAAGCCTGCTCGTCACACACTAATGGACTTCCTCTAACGTCATTTCACACGCGTGTTCACTCACGTCAGTATCATTCTGATGTTTTTGCTTGACATTTAGTGGGCTCTCATTGACAAACAACACATTGCACATTAACCCTAACTAACTTAGTCACCTTTACTTGGGACAGAGTCCAGAGCATTAAAGGAAAGGCTCAACCATGAACTAAATTAAATTCTGTTACCATTTAAAATAAAAGCATAAAATGACCAGGGGTTATGAATTTTTATTTATTTATTTATTTATTTATTTTAAAGGACACAAATACTTAAGAGTCTATGACTGGATCATTATTGCTGTGATTATTATGTTTCTAGTATGTTATATGTTTGGGAACAGTTATGGAGTGTGTAGATTTTCATTTCTTAAACAACCATGTAGGAAAACACATCATGGCCATATTCCAGGATGACGAAGCCAAAATTAATCAGGCTCAAACTGCGACTTTTTTTAAAAACTTTTTTTAATTACCCCAAGCTTTACTCACCCTCAAGCCATCCTAGGTGTATATGACTTTCTTCTTTCTGATGAACACAATCAGAGATATATTAATATGCATCCGAGCTTTACAATAGCAGTGAAGGGGACCAACAAATATGAAGCTGAAGAAAGTGCATCCATCCATCATAAACGTACTCTACACGGCTCCGGCGGTTAATAAAGGCCTTCTGAAGTGAAGCGATGCGTTTGTGTAAGAAAAATATCCATATTTAACAAGTTCTAAAGTAAAATATCTGGCTTCCACCAGACCGCCTTCCGTATTCAACTAACGTAAAAAGCGTAACTGACTTGAGCTTCATACTCGTTGGTCCTGTTCACTGCCATTATAAAGCTTGTATGCGTCAGGATATGTATTAATATAACTCAGATTGTGTTCATCAGAAAGAAGAAAGTCATATACACCTAGGATGGCTTGAGGGCGAGTAAAGCTTGGGGTAATTTTCATTTTAAAGTAAACTAACCCTTTAAGTTCTACATTCACAGTCACATTTGCATTACCGTGTGTATCTCTGCCCTGTTTTTAGATTATATTGTGGATTTTTTTCTGTTTAAAGACAGCATTGAGAAGGATATGGACTGTGATTTAAACGTTTCATCGACCTGTTTGGACTGTGTCATACTTACTTTGATCCTGTCAAGTTTCATGTTACCACCATCACCGCAGAGCTCAGCCAGTCCTCCAGCCCCGCCATTGCTGGTTGTTTGCAGCCCTTCGTCGTCTCTGGGGACACCTTGTCGTGACGTCGAGCCACAGGTCATGCAACCACCAGCAGCACCTGAGGGAGAGGATCCTGCGGCTCCACCTCCATCCTCAGATTTCTTCGCTCCATCTCGGCCTTTCGACCTGTCGGCTCTGCCTTGACTCCTCCCATCTGCGGCTCCACCAGAGACCCTCGGCCTTGCGGCTCCACCGGGTTCCATCGTCCCACCGGCTCCCCCTTGGTCAGTCGTCACTCTACTTCCATCACAGACTTACGGGCCATCCGCTGCGCTCCATCCCTCCACCCCTGCAGCGGGTTCCTCCTTCCCTTTGGTTTCGCCTCTCTCCTCAGTCACACTGGCATCGCCCCAGTCCTCGGGTACTCTTGCTCTGCTTCAGACACTCGTCGCCGCAGCATCACCTGGGTCTCTAGTTCCAGTGATATTGTTCAACTCCATCAGCCCTCCGCCTGCGCCTATGAATCCTCCGGCCTCGTATCCATCGGTCGTCCCCCAGGTGTAGGCAGCCACGCCAACAACATCTTGGCTCCTTCTTCCTTCGTCTCCACCATGGGTTGCTCAACATCAGGCTTCATCCATCTTCACCGGGGTTTCGTCGTCTTCCCATCACCATCCATTCACCGCATCCTGCCTCCATCCCTCCAAAGCCCCCTCCATCTCTCCCTTTGCTTCTTTTTCAGTTACAGCACGAGCATGCACCTTGCCGGAGGTGTCACAGTAAAGTTTTGTTAGTTTAGTTTTCACAGACTTTTAGTTTGTTTTCCTTCGTTCAATTTCCCGCTCCTCAATTGTTTCTATGGTTATGTCATTATGAGCTGTGTTTGATTAATTACCTTGTTTAGCCTTTTATTGCCTGCCTTCACAGTCATTCAGTGTCCGGTCACATCTCCATTCACATCACATCTTCTCCATTTCATGCCATTGCCATTTTGCTATTACTTTACCTCTCAAATTCACAGACATGAGGGTTTAATATAGTGCCAACCCAATACATCAGCAAACTAATGGATTCATGTATACACACACTGTATATGAAAGCTTACATCACCTTAAATGGACATCATCTCTTCCTTTGTGAAAATAGAAATACACATACAAGTTATTTTTCCTATAACAATTCCATCATAACAAAAAAGAAAAAAAGCCTGGGCACTCTGCACTGGTCCGTACTTAGAAAACCACCGTTGGCAAGTATCACAGCTTGTAAATGCCTTTTGTAACCAGCTAAGAGTTTTTGTCTGGAGGATTTTCACCCCTTGTTCCTTGCAAAAGGAATCTAGTTCTGTGAATTCTTGGGCCGTCTTCCACAGATTTTCGATGATGCATAGGTCGATGGACAGTGAGGGCCATGGAAAAAGCTTCAACTTGCACATCTTTGAGGATTTAATTATACTGTTGTAGAAGCATCCTTTTTTTTGATCTTCAGCTTTTTTACAGAAAACATGATGTTTGCTTCCAGAATTCGCTGGTATTTAATTAAATCCATTCTTTGCTCGACCAGTGAAATGTTCCCGTGACACTGGCTGCAACACAAGCCCAAAGTTCCACATCCGTGCTGAACAATTGAAGATGTGATCTTTTCATGACATTCTGCATTCTTTTTTTTCTCCAATCATACCTTTGCTCATTCCAGCGCAAAAGTTTTATTTTCTCTTGCAAACTTCAGACAGTGAATTTTGTGCTGAGGATGCAGGAAATGTTTTCTTTGCATGATTCATATATGTGCAGGTGTCACTTCAGAGTAGAACAGTGCACCACCAATCCAGTTCTCTTGGGCTTCCAGTCCTCAAATTGACCTCCACCGCTCCTGTTTACTGGCAGTTCTTAATTGCATTACGAACTGAGGAAATGGCTGCTTAGGGGAACACATGGCTGTTGATTGTTGGGACTTTTGAGAAGTCAGAGTATTTATAAAGCTTTGAAATTTGCATCACCTGGCCTTTCCAAACAATGATTGTGAACAAGCTATAGACCTAAAAACTAAGGTCTGAGACTTTGGTAAAGGTTAGCTGAGATCTTATCTGAGAGGGTGCCTAAAATGTTGAATGGTGCTCCTTTCCTTCTTTCACTCTAAAATTGTATACAACAAAAACACACCAATCTTGCTTAAAAAAAAATCAGAATGTTTCAGCTTTATACCTATTGGAGATCAGTTCATCTTCTACACACTTATAAAGGCTCTTTATTGGCATCTATGGTTCCATGAAGAACCTAAACATCTATGGAACATCTATTTGCGTTGCACCAAAGGTTCTTTATAGTGGGAAGCGGTTGTTTAGATTATTAAAAGTTACGACGCTCAAAGCTCAAAGTCAATGCAGTGTTGTTGTCATGCCGTCATTTTACGCCGGACTGCTTCACACACGAGGGTCAATTCAATGCTGGATTTGCACAAAAGATTAACATGACGGCACATGCTAGTGGATGAGCTGAATCAACTCCACAGCAACTACATAAATTTATCCACTAACCATTCAGAAACGTCCAGTTTCATTCTAAAAGTTGTAACTTCTTCCTGAGTCTCTCCATCAGTGTCGACTCCGGTTTGAACAATGTAAGGCTGAACACCGTTACTGACAATCCTCATTTTGGCTGCGTGAGATTCTCCAGCTTTGTTGTTGTTGAGCGACCGAAGCGTGAGCTGTTAAAGCTCCGCCCTCTTCTGGAAAGGGGGCGGGAGCAGCAGCTCATTTGCATTTAAAGGGACACACACAAAAACGGTGTGTTTTTGCTCACACCCAAATAGGGGCAAATTTGACAAGCTATAATAAATGATCTCTGATCATAAGAATCACCTATTGCACTTTTAACTTCAGATTAATCAAAAAATGTTTCTTCGCTGGCATTCCTTTTGGAACCTTTATTTTTAAGAGTGTATTCGCTCATCTATTCACAGAAAATCAACTTTGACCAGGCGTGCCCAAACGTTTGCATTCCACATCATAGTAAAAAGAATGTGCCATTTATTTGGACTGGTATATTTTTTAAAGCTCCATGTTTCACTGTAAAGTCAGTAGTATGTGAAGCATTTTACAACCGAGAGGTAATGAGAAAAGTTCATCAATAACATAGTACAACCTCTTCTGCCCTTGGCATCAGATCTTACAGAAATTGTTCCTCTGGGAATCTGGATTTCCTGCTTCCCACATTCTAGGTCCTAAGATTAGTACTTTATTGTGATGCCAGTGCTGACTGTTCTGACCCCTGTGGGATTATGGGTGGTTCTGATAACTGTTTTCTCAGAACCATCTAACCTCTAAATTCTGTAATAATAATAATAATTGTTGACCCAGTTGTTGAGTTGTGCTCTGGATGAGGTCTTAGTGGTGAATGGGGCGTGACTTGAGCACACCTGGATGCTTCTTTATTTAAAGATCGTGCAGCTGTTAGTCGCTGCCGCTCCTAAACTGCTGCTTAGGCAATTTGCCAGTCCTGCGCTCCAGTTTTGAGGATATTCTGACAACACTGCTCAGTTATTTACCAGCATTACTGATTACTGATATTTTGTTAATTTTTGATGTAATAAATTCTTTTTCGAGTTAATTTTGCTGTGTCGTCTTCACTCAACGTTGCATCTTTGAGCCAGGTGTGACACAATAATTAGTTTTACCACTACTGAAGTGAGTTAAAACACCGATAGACATGATGGAAAATATATTAAAGTCAGTATGAAATAAATATCTCATTGTGAATTATTCATCTTTTAATTTTGCACCTCGTAATCTTTATTCAAAATATCCATAACTCGATAAACTTCTCTCTGGTGACGTATGCCAGACTTCTCCAATCTTTAGTCCATTTAAACCCCGCCAGTGCAAGCTCACATTCATCTGACTCCATTTTTTGAGTGCATCAGCCACATCTCAACATCCAATCAACATCCTACATGGTTTCAATAATCTGTTGCACTCTGATGTACATTGCAGTATGGAAGAAAAGATCAGTTGCTACTGATGTTTCATTGCAACTTGAAATTTTGCAATATATATATAAAAATGACAAAATCACATGACAAAATTATAAAAAAAAAAAATAAAAATAAAAAATTTAGTCAATTAATCATTTTAGTAACAGCCATGATATTTCTAGTTGTTTTTTTTTTGTAACGTGGGTAAAAATTTCATTTTATTTTAAAATATTTGCATGGTTAAACTGACTATGTTACAACTCATCCTCATCCTCATTAAAAAAAATGCTGGGTTGTTTCAAGCCAAGTTTGGGTCAAATATGGACAAACCCAACTGTTGGTTTAAATTTTTCAATTAAATTTTGGGTTGTGTTTGTCCATATTTGACCCAAACAACCCAGCATTTTTTCATCCACAATCTCTCATACTTCGTTATTACTCCAAAACACCGTTCACCACAATGAAGTAGAAACTTTCCAAGTCTCAAAAATAATGTGCTATTGTCAGAAGAGTTTGTTGAAACAATGCTTTTGCACGATAAGGCCTAATTTTCAGAGGTGTGACAAATCCCGAGGGAGCTCAGACTTGATACAAAACATGATATACAGTAGGGGAAATATTTGTCTAACAGAGAGGGCCAAGAAAAGCTGTTTATCGTCCAGTCGCAAACATGAGAGGTCTGTGCCATGAGTGGCCGCAGCCAGACCAGGGGTCAAGATGGGACGCACACACACAATGGCCCATTCTTCTACACTCAGAGTGGTCTCAAACCTTCAGACTGACAGCCCAATTTCTCCTCCCCTCCTCCTGTCCGTTCAGCCTATAATATCGCTCTGAGGGCAGGAAGTGTAATGTGACTCCCGGTCTGAGCCCCTCGCTGTAATCCTGGGCATGGCTGGAGGCCAGCTGAACCTATCACATATGCACACAATCTCACACGCTCGCTGCTGAGGATTACAGTGGCCAGGGTCACTCACTCACACACACACTATGGCCTGTACCAGGCGGTGAGGATTAACTTGTCGTGGTTTAGCTACTTTTGGAGCTGGAATTCTGCATTGCTTTCCTCACTGGATGATGCCGACTGTTTCTCTCTCCACAGCTGAGCGCCGGCTCCGAATGCAGCTGTGACGTGGGTCCTGACGGGACCAAGAAGAAGAAATCCAAAAACCTGTAAGTCCCGTTTCCAGTTTCTCTGCGTTGTATGTTGGTCTTTGGTGTTGGTGAGAGCGAGCGTTATCAGGCTCCACAAGTTGTTATTAAATATTGAAATGTTCTCAGAAAATCTCATTGGTCTTTAGTTCTTCTTTAGATCTAATTTCTTTGGTTTTGTGACACATGTAAAAACATGCTGTGTTTTTGCATTTTGGAGAGATGGGGAACACTACTATATGGTCCCATTAGTTATTAATGCATTAACTGATATTAACTAGTTACAGTATTTGTTAATCTTTGTTAACGATAAATAAACTGTTCATTGTTAGTTCAGGTCCATTAATTAATATTAATACATACAACTTTTTATTTTAATAATAGCAAATGTTGGATTTAATAAAATTAATAAATGCTTTAGAAGTGTTTTTCATTCTTAGTACATGTTAAATAATGCAGGAACCTTATTGTAAAGTGTTGCCAATAATGGAAACCGAAACAATATTTGATTTTAATAATGCATTAGTAAATGTTTGAATTAAATTTAACTAAGATTAATAAATGCTTTAGAAGTATTTTTCATTTTAACTAATGCTAACAAATGGACCCTTATTGTAAAGTGTTACAAAGAGGTAAATAAAGTTGAATCAGTTTGTTTTTGGTTCACATGAAGATCAATACTTGTGTATTGAATGGAGCTGCAGCCAACCTCCACTCTTAAAAATAAAGCTTCTTTATTGGCATTGATGTTTCAGCGAGGAACCTTTAACATCCATGGGACCTTCTAGTTGCACAAAAGGTTCTTTATAGTGGAAAAGAGTTCATTATAATATTAAAATGTTCTTCGCACTTTTAAGAACTGATCACGGAAAGGTTCGTTGGGGAACCAAAAACAGTTCTTCTGTTGCATTGTTGTTTTGGGACCTTTATTTATATGTAGAGCTTCTCAAACTTCTTCACATGTCCTCTCATGAGGGATACTGTATGAAGATCATCACAGATAGTTAATCAGAGCCTTTGTGTTGTGAGGTGTCAACTGTGCCAAAGCGTCTCCAGAACAATAGCATGAGAACGACTCTTAGTGGCTTCAGCTCCCTGTGTTCTTTGGTCGGATAACTACATCTACTGTGAATTTTGAGGTCAACACAATAAAGGAAAGGTTTTTACTGTCTGGTGAACTGGAACTGTCTGGAATAATGTCTGGAGTCGCTGAATCTGAGCTTGAAGAAAGTTCAGTGAATGTTTCCTTTGATACAGTGACTCCCAATTTGATTTGCTGAAATGTTTTATACAGGGTTTATTTTCCACAAAGAGACGTGTCTAGTCTCCTTCAAACCTAGAGCTTCAAGCAAATCTGTGGTGAAATGATCTGGATGTTTATCAGCCACTGCTTTTTCAGATCTGATGGGGATTAAAACGTAATATTCCACTGACTCGCTGGTAATGTTTGGAATATCTCTTCTGTCTCTTAAAAGGCTGTAATGTTTTAATCTTCTTGCAGACACTTATTTTAAGTGGTGTTCAGTAAACTAAGTGACTACAGCACATGGAAACATACATGAATGCCACATTATTTGAAATCAGTAGTTCTTCATAGTTCAGTGCAGGTCTTGGGAGTGAGTTATTTTACACACACACACACACACACACACACACACACACACACACACACACACACACACTACTATTTTGCAGCTGTTCCGATTCTGTTGTTTCAGCTGCATCAAGTCTTGGTAACACTAGACTTTGCATCGGATTTACTTACATACACGTGTGAAAGTGGGAGACTGGAAAACACAATTCAAAGAACAAACTGAAAAGCATGGTTTGTGTCAGTGTTGTGGAGTCTGGAGTAATTTTGCACTCAAAGTGTATTGTGACCGCGGCTTTAGACGTGTGTGCAACGAATATGTGAATGTAAAGTTCGTAGAGCTAATTGGCCATGGCTTGATTTGTGTTAAGTGTTAACAATAAGTGCAAATAGGCTACCATTGTTTGGTTGAGCCAGACAAAATGACAATAGAAACCAAGCTGGCAACTGGGACAGTGTCAGAATATAAGAACAGATTTAGCTTTTGACCTTTGACCGAAACCATATTTGAAACCACCTCTTTCTGATCCTGTTCTTCTCCCCTTTCTCATCGTATATCAGCTCAGAGAGGTGATAAATAAAATATGAAGAAAATATTTAACAAGTAAAGTGGCTAACAGGTCTTTAATAGACAATACATGTGTCCTAGCATTGATCGAACGGACTAGAACAGTGTGTGTATAAAAGTGTATTTGCACTTATAGTGTAAATAGCATCTACCACTTTTTTGGTAATAATATAATTTGCCTTTGTTTTGTTGTGTTTTGATTTACTAAGTGTAATATTAGCTAAACTGTTTATACCCAGATCAAGATGGCCTAGTTGAACACACACACACACACACACACACACACACACACACACACAAATATGCATTCATTTTTTCTACATGAGTCAGTGAATGCCCAGAATGCAGCATATGTAATTACAGAAGTGTTGTTATAGCGAGTGTGGAATGTGGGTAGCGCTGTGTTGTGAAATATATGTGAAATTGAGCCACATTTAGATGAATGACATCAAAACAGTAAACAGGAATGTGACAACACTCTTCTCTCCCTTGAATCCTCTGCTGTACGCAGACGACATCTCAGCAGCCGTTCAGAATCTACCAACATTGACTCATTGGAAAAATGTGCCTCTACCTACATTCCTGCAAAACTCTAAAAACTTACTGATATACATATAATTCACTGCAGTTTCCAGATTAAATAAACACTGGAGGCAGAAAAATTCCCTGTTCCTTTTTTTTTTAAAACACGATTATGATTACAGGGGCAGGTTATTGATTAATAAAGACTTATTTTCGCAGTGTTCCTTGCACAATTATGGAAGCTTGTTTCCGCCATGAAATAAAAAATAAAAAAGGTAATTGCGACTTTTTATCTCACAATTCTGACTTTTTTTCTCACAATTGCAAGAAAAAAAGACAGAATTGTGAGTTTATAACGCAATTCTGACTTTATATCACGAAATTGCAAGTTTAAATCTCGCAATTCAGACGTTTTTTCCTCATGTCTCGTGTTATAATGTCCAGTTGTGAGGGAAAAAAGACTGACATTTTTTCTCAGAATTGTGAGTTAAAATCATGCTATTCTGACATTATAACTCACCATTGTGAGTTTATATCTCACAATTCTGAGAATTGTGAGTTATAAAGTCAGTATCGTGTGATAAAAACTCGCAATTGCGAGAACAAAAGTCAGAATTGCAACTTTATTTCTTGCAATTCTGACTTAATAACTCACAATTACGAGTTTAAATCTTGCAATTCTGAGAAAAAAACATCATAATTGTGAGATAACAACGAGTGCTTCACATAAGCGACTAAACTTTGGATTTAGAAACACTAGATCCAGCATTTAGTTGTTTGTGTGATGCGGGTTAAAACGATTTAGAATGAAAATATTCAAGAGACACTTTTCTGCATGTTTCCCTACGGGATATTGGACAAGTATCATTTTTCAATCTCGGCCGACCCTTTGCCAACACATGAAAGGATTCGTGATCTCATTTAATTAGCTGCATGTCTTCTCACACTCAAAATGGAGGATCAGGTGAAGCATCTCACTGAGAAGGGAATATCTGTGGCACATGTGGGTTTTTACATTCAGTAATGTATTCGGATCACCTGAATTGCTCCGAACAGATGTGTACTGACTTGAAAACACAAAGGCATGCGAAATTGACCTGAAGTAGCTGGAAGCTTTTTCAGGGTTGATATAAAAGCTCTTTATAGGGGCAAAAAAGTCATCACTCACAGATCAGTAGATGTGATAGCGGCTGCACCTGGTTTGGCTCTAACAGAGGGAAGTTGTTTTCTGGCACCTGGTTTATGACAGCAGACACAGAAAGCAGACACTAGCGCTCATCTGAGATCAGTGTAGCTGCAGACCTCTGCTGAAAGAGAAAGTTATGGGCTCACCCGAGGGCAGGACACAGCTGCTTTCTTCTGACAGACTCTAACCTCAACATGAGCTCGCGACCACAGTTCCCAGGTGTGGAGACCGGCTGTCCCACGCTTCCTGGAGTGGCTGTCATCACATCACCTCATTATGAGCGTCACCATTCACAGAGAAACCCAACAGAGAGCAGGACTCTGATCGTGCACCAGAATCACAATCAATGATTCATGGATTCATGCACTCTCATTTAAATCCATACAGACGTATGATATTTGATCAGCAGGTTTTAGTGGATCAATCAAGAGTCCATGCAGGTGTCACAATACTTTTAGATGTACAGTATCTCTATGTCTGTTTATTTTATAATAAATTGACAGATACCTTTTGGATAATAATAAAGATTAGGCCAGACTAGCTCTGCCAACAATCTCCAGACAGTTACACTTCAAAATTTCAGAATTTATTTCAGATCCAGAAAAAATAAATATATAGACTATTGTTCAAAAGTTTGGGGTCAGTAAGATTTTTTTAATGTTTTTGAAAGAAGTCTTTTTTCTGCATTTATTTGGTTAAAATATTGTGAGGTATTATTGCAATGTTGCATATCATTCTGATATGATGATTTGCTGCTCAAGAAACATTTATGATTATTATCAATGGTGAAAACAGTTGTGCTGCTTCAGATTTCTGTGGAAACTGTGATACATTTTTTTTTCAGGATTCTTTGATGAATAGAAAGTTCAAAGATTGACATTTATTTGAAATAGGCTTTTTTTGGTAACAATTTAACAGTGTCTCATTTGATCTATTAAACGCGTCCTTGCTATGGATAAATATATAAAATATCAATTTCTTTTTAAAAAATAATCTTAAAGGGTTAGTTCACCCAAAAATGAAATTTCTGTCATTTATTACTCACCCTCATGTCGTTCCACACTCGTAAGACCTTCATTCATCTTCAGAACACAAATTAAGATATTTTTGATGAAATCTGAGAGGTTTATGACTCGTCCATAGACTTTCAAGGTCCAGAAAGGTACTAAAGACATCGTTAAAACAGTCATGTGACTGCAGTGGTTCAACCTTAATGTTATGAAGAGACGAGAATACTTTTTGTGCACAAAAACAAAACAAAAATAACCACTTTATTCAGCAATCTCTTCTCTTCCCTGTCATTATCCTTACACAGGTGACGCAGTGAAGGCTTCCATGTTTACGTCCGAATGCCGGCTCAGTATTGGTCAAAGCTGATCACGTGATCAGCACGACGCATGCGTGTGATGCTGACGCAGGAGCCGGCCAATAATGAGTCGGCGTTCTGACGATGAACCTGGAAGCGCTGGACAAAAACAACGTATGAGAAATAGTAGAATAAGTTGAGATGTAGTTGCAAAGTTACTTAAAGTTAGTAGAATATCTAAAGTGGACCATAGAAATTAAGTGTTACCTAATCTCACTGACCCCAAACTTTTGAACAGTATAAATGAGCATCACATCATTGAACAGGTGAAGATAGATAGATAGACAGACAGACAGACAGACAGACACACTGACACACAGTACAGCAGTCTGTGTTTGTGGAGATCTGGGCTGTGATTGGCTCGCAGTCGTTCTGCCTCTCTGAGATCCAGAGCTATATAAAGACACTCTCTCTCTGCGGTTGGAGGAATGTGAGTGTCCGACCGCCCCGTCCCAGCACACACATGTTACACACAATGGTGGATTTCTCTGAGAAGTACCTGGAAAGGTAGGGACCCAGTGATGTGTTCTCCTCTGCTGCTCCGAGAGTTCTCACAGTAATGAGAAGAGGGACGGTAAAAATAGAAAGCAAAAATAGAAGGATAGCTTAGAAAATGGAGAAGATGAGGGTGACCGGAGTTCACGTCTCCTGTGGTTTGTCTGACAGGGTGTTTGGGAGAGCTGACACGTGAAGGGTTCGTGTTTTAGCTTTTACTTGGTTTGGTTTTTGATGTTTGGAGGTTCTGCTTTGGACTGTTGTTGTTGAAACTCTGCTCCATTTTATTTGCCTACGATTTAGTGTTGTTTAAATCTGTTGGTATACTTCAGTGTGTCCTCTTTGTACCTTGAAGAGATTTTCAAGTGTTTCTTTTGACTGATTCAACAAAACAAAGTGGTGTGAATCTGATGACTATCAAAAACATGTCATACTCATATTTCACTCCAAAATCATATATATGGTACTACCTGCCTTATTTGATATTTTCAATATTTTAATAAAAACATTTTTAATAATTTAAGCAATAAAAATATAATTAGAATCATAATAGAGAATAATGGTAGATTAAGAAAAACATAATTAAAAAATGTAAAACAGCACCACACAATGAATAGACTTTTTTAATGCAAAATAAACCTGTAAAACTCTTTTGCAAGTTTAAAAAAATTGAACATGAATTTTCAGAGAACGTTTGTGGCATTAATGTTTTTTGATTGTGAATCCATGAGACTCGCTCTGGTGCTCTTCAGTCATTTTTGACTGAACAAATTTACGTTTTGTTTTTTTTTATAATGTTTTTACTTCATTGGAAAGGTATGAAACTTGGTAAAGGGTTTGGCACTCGCTGTGTGAACACACACAAAAACAGACTTGACTCATGAACATGATTCAAAAAGATTAACTGGAACTGAAAAATAGTCACACTTGTGCTCCTTGCGGTCAAAAATGAGCGCATTGGAAATGAATGGGAAAGGAATTTCATCTAGTGGAAACATTTGGTACTGCGCCAGATATCAACCTAAAATTTGAACACAACTTGTTTAGATTCATGGCTATGATTTTCTCTCAGTTTTACATATATGTTTCATATAAAAATTAAAAAAGAGTATTTTTGTGCATTTATCATAACAATAAACTTAAACCTCTATAACTTTTTTTTTAAGTTCACCCTTTTTCTTTTTTCCCTCTTCAGCAGTAATGTCAAGTGTCTCCTTTAAAAAGAGACCAAACTTCAGTCTGTTGCTCCAAAACAGTTTAAGTTGGAAATTTCATTTTCATGTCTATGCTCAAAAAGTGGTTAACAGGTAATAAATGGATTATAACTACTGCATAAATATAATTTAGTACCATAAAATAAAATATTAAATAAAAAACATTATTAAACATTCACTTCATTGAAATAAAAAACACACATACAAAATCACAGATATGGCAAATCAGTGTTTTGTTGGAAAAACTCCTGTTGGGATCTGAACCCATCACACTGCTTCTAAACTGAAGTCCTTCTGCAAGACGCACAATGGCTGTCACGTTGTAAATGTCTTTCCCACAGCAAGTGTCCTGGTTTCACAGCCTGGAATAGCGCTGAGCTCTATTATGGGCAGTAATGTGAGCCGGGCAGAGTGGGAATTGGCAAAGCCTGGAGATAATTGTGGCTTGCGACCATCTCCTCTCTGGCTCTCCCTGCAGGGCTCACCGTGGGGAAATGTCTGTCGACGGCTCTGAAGAGCTGGATCAGAGCATCCTAATTTGATGAATTCCAGCGAGGGCGTGTCTTTCCTGTCGAGAGATTACAAGCCTGAGCCGTGAGGAGGCGCGGGAGCAGCTGTGCTGCCTGATAATTAGCCCGGTGTTTCTCTAAATGAGGGGTCATGATCGCCTCTGAAGCTGATCCACGCTTGACTGCTGCTCCGCTCAAGCACTTTCTTGTGTCTTTTCCTACTGCATATACTGTATGTCTGTGCTGACACAACTGGACAATGCAAACAATCATGCATTTTGCCTTAAAGAATATATATATATACAGTATATATTTGTGTTCTGTTTTCTCTAAAAGTCTTCCATAAAGAATTTAGTAGTTAAAAAAGTTGAGTTAGTAGGTGAGACCAACAGCCTCTTGAGGTGTGAAACATATGAAGCATTTACAGGACAAAAACAACATTTCTGGGGAAAAAAAAAACATTATACATCTCGTTAAAAAGATATGATTAGCAATCATGTTAATAGATGTTAACTAGATGTTAACTTATAATGTTAAATAATTTGTATCATCTGAATCAGCAGATTTTATTGTTTAATTAAAAAAAATCCAAATATTATGTTTGATACAGGGAGGGTTGTAACATTTTTTTGTTTTAATTGTTAAAATTGTTAATGTTTTATTTATTTTTTTATTTTTTAGTGTTTACCTTTTTTTATTAAATTGCTTGAAATGAAAAAGTTGGAGTTGAGGGAAGGGCTTGATATTTTAATTCTGCTAAAAAGTAATATATATATATTAGTGCTGTCAAATGATTAATTGCGATTAATCACATCCAAAATAAAAGTTTGTTTACACATAATATATGTGTGTACTGTGTATATTTATTATGTGTATATAAATACACACACATGCATTTATTTAAGAAATATTTACATGTATACGTGTATATTTATATATTTATAGTTATATTATATACATATATATATATATATATATAATATATTTTTGTTAAATATACACATGCATGTGTATACACATAATAAATATACACAGTACACACATATATTATGTGTAAACAAATTTGACAGCACTAAAATATATATATATATATATATATATATATATATATATATATATATATATATATATATATATATATATATATATGTTGGAATTTTAGGTGACTAAGTTGTTTTCTAAGTAAAACATAGCTAGGATCTCCATTAAGTCTCCTAAGCAATAAAACTGGAATGCTGTACATCCTTATTTCCGTTCATTTTACTACATTTTTTTGGGAATTAACAGCATTGTTACTATGCTTGATCTTAGCCAGAAGACAGAGTGTGCAATTGAATACTTAAATATGATTTTTCAGTACTCTTTTTATAGCTCAACTATTAATCTATAACATGTTTTCACTGGCGTGGCTTTTTCTCGCTGACTGATGCCACATGGCCATTACTAACGCTGTTGCAGAGCAGTGTGGAATCTCAACACTGTGGCACTGAATGACCACACACACACACACACACACACACACACACACACACACACACACACACATATATATATATACCTACTAAAACAGTAATGAACAAAACTCAGTTGATTGACAGATAAACTGCTCACTCCTATTTTAGTGTTGTTGTTAAATTGTGGATATTTTCACCAAACCTTTGCTTCGCACATTCAGCTTTACAGCGGGCAAATGTTATCATTCAACTGAAGTGTAAATGCATTTTTAAACACATTATGTTCTTTGTTCACGCAATAAATGCTCGTCCCTGAATGAGTGTGGTTTTAAAGCATATTTACTTCAGCTGCTCAGGTAATGTTAATGGTACGACCCATTTCAGGGGTGGGCAAACTATCAGTCGGAGCTACAAATTTATCTTTATATTTACAGGTAAAGCTTCATATTACAGGTAGACTACTCTCTTTGACCAACCCCCAAGTCAGGGTCCTTCAGGGGGAATCAAGACTTCTTTAGGAGGGTCAGACACTCCAGACCCCCCCATAATCCGCACCCTGAATATACCCAAATAGGCTACATAAATAACTTAATATAAATTGTTTTTATACCAACTTGATATAAAAAATGTTTTTGTGCATCCTTTATATTTTTTGCATAGTTCTTGTTCATCTCAAGAGGCTGGTGGTGATATAAATATAGTGTTGATAATGATCATATCCAGTAGGTGGCAGCATTGCATTTAATGTCACTTGAAGATCCATAACAAACCTGTAGATTTCTGTGCTGAATGAGGACAAACTCAGCCTTATGTCAGGGTCTACTACAGTACATTAGTTGTAGGACTGTTCTTAGGTCAGTTTTTCTGTTACTTATGTTCATCTGTTTTCACCAAAGCTATACATCCTCCGAGATCTCAGTGAAACCTGACCTGGACCATAAACTGTTTCATTACACTTCTAAATATTTTCCAGGGCTCATAAACTGGCGAGAATCTTTCCTTTTGTGTGTGCGATCCAACACCAGACCCTCACATTTTAATCCAGATCTTCCCACTGGAAGTTAAAAATACATTCCTATTGGCCAGCATTCATTTATTCCTTGCAAAAGCACTATTTTTGTAGCTTTGGAATTAAATATGTTTTGATTGATTTGTTTCCTCGGCTCCGTTTCTTTTCCAAGTGGGCAAACTTTGATATCCAAGCTAGCAACCGGAATCGTAATCCATCCAAGATACTGCATTTTTTGGCATTTACCTTGTTTTGAGAGCTGTTTGAGATCTAAGTCATGTGTGTGAGTCAGTTTATCTCCCAAAAATCCTGATGATTCCAGCAGTTATTGTGTTACCTGATCAGACTCTCGGGGTTTCGATTCTGAGCTCTTTCACATTCTTATGTCTCACCAGAGAATCCTAAATAAAAAGATGTTTACGTGTAAATGCCTTTGGCAAACGTCAGAGAGCTAAATATGAAGCAGATTTAACTTTAGCATTGAATATTGACAATATGAATATCATCAGAATAATAACTTCTCAGCAGAATATTGATGTTTTACCACAGAATTGACAATGAGTTATCTAAAACCGGCAAACCCCTATAGAAGTGTATGTCCTCATTTACATAGATAGGTAAATGTGTGTATAGCATTTAGACTCATTAATTATTGACAGTTTTTCATGGAGTTGATTTTTCAAAATGAATTATCTACCGCTTTCGTTCTGAAACATCTGCTGTAAGGAACTTCCTCTGAGTTCTCTGACACCACGGCTGACTAATGTTTCATCATCCCATTTCCCAGCAACAGATTGGATTCTCAGACTCAAAACGTGGTTTTATTTAAAAACTTCGCAAATGAATCTTGAAATCTTCTATCCTTATATTTTAGCTCAAAGCTTTTCCCTGGAAAGAGAAGACCCTGGTGTTGTGTTTTGCCTGGAATAGATCAGCTCCGGCCGACGGGACATCATAATATGACATAAATAGTTGCAGACTTCCTTTTTCCGGTCGAGACTCATCTACGCTTTCCGTCATCATACCCAGAGGGACAAAAATGATTATCAACCAGTGGTTACTACAGAACCCGGCTTAATTAAAATGTATTACCATTTAATAGTGCTGTAGTATTTATGAAACTGTACAAGGCCCTTGTTTGCTTGTTGTCACTATCATACAGTTATTATATATAAACCTCAGTTCAAAAGTTTGGGGTCATTGAGACCTTTTTGTTGTTGATGATGATGATGAAAATAAATTATTTTATTCACCAAAGGCGCATTAAACTGGTCAAAAGTGACAGTAAAGGCATTTATAATGTTACAAAAAGATTATATTTCAAATAAATGCTGTTCTTTTGAACTTTCTATTCATCAAAGAATCCTGAAAGATAAAATGTTTTGCGTTTTCCACAAAAATATTGATTGATAATGATCATAAATATTTCTTGAGCAGCAAACCATCATATTAGAGTGATTTCTGAAGGATCATGTGACACTGAAGACTGGAGTAATGATGCTGAAAATTCAGCTTTGATCACAGGAATAAATTATACTTTACTATATATTCACATAGAAAACATCTGTTTTAAACTGTAATAATATTTCACAATTTTTACTGTATTTTTGATCAAATAAATGCAGTCTTGGTGAACAGAAGAGACTTCTTTCAAAAACATGAATAAATCTTACCATCCCCAAACTTTTGAACGGTTGTGTTTATAAACAAATCAATAAATACTGTCCGATCACAAAATGAGTTCTGATGGGATGAGCCACATTCAAAGCTGTTATACAACAGTCGATATATAACAGCTAGATGTACAATAATTAATATTGTATTTAATATTTAATATTATTTTCACCATAGACATTTTCTAAAGGCCGTTTGAGTTGAGAGGGTTGAAACTTCAACAACACCTCATGTCTACAGTACAATCATGGAGCGCAGGATCTCTCGGCGTGTGCTTTATGTAGGAACGCTGGCCTTGGGAGGGCCAAAAATGGGATTCAGCTTCTTTTTTTGGTCCTGTCATCAGCGTGTGCCTGCGGTGCGAGAGGCCAAATGGAGCTGATGAGGGCAGAGGATCTGCAAAGCCACAGTGGAAATCAGTGGGTGGAAATTGTGCTCCTCTGGAAGAGGTACGTGAGGTCAGGCAGAGGGAGGACGGGCATCTGGAGGTTCCCGAGCCCAGCGGTCGTCTCAGGAGACGTGGATCCAGGGGTGAAGAGTCAGCTTTTTGGAGATTCGGAGATGCAGCTGCACTCCACAGCAGTCCCCGGGGCCCATCGGCCCTAGGTTAGGGCTCGCGGGACTCCCGGTGGCACCTGAACAGCGGAGCGAAGGTGTGGAGAGTGGCAGAACCCTCCCTTCACTCATCCGCTCGCTCAGACGCAGGACTGGCGAGAAGGAAGAGAGATTGACAGAAGAGGCTCCAGGAACTTCAAACGGCGTCTCAGCTTTGATAACTGTGGATTGCGGAGAACATGTATGGGTTACCGCGTTTGGATTTATGCGCTTGCGTTTTCCGTGACTGAGATCGATTTGTTGATTCGTTTTGTTGTGACCGGCAGAACTCAACTCTCATCCTTCTGTGCGTTTTTCTGCAGGGCCAAAGACATGAAGAACCGACTCGCTTTCCTGAGGAGGAGGAATGAGTCTCCCGGAAGCACCCCAGCCGGCAAGCTCGACAAAACCTTGAAGTCTGTCAAGTAAGTGTGTGTGTGTGTGTGAGATGTCCACCTGCTTCCTGGGTAATGATCCAGCTGGTGTCTCTCTGCTCATGTGTGTGGGATAAAAGAGAAAGGGTCTGAAAGGATGGATTTTAGATTAGTGAAAAAGGTTTTTGCAATTTGTGATATTAACTTATTTCGATGGTCCACTTTAGACATTCTACTAACTACAAGTAATTTTGCAACTACATGTCAATTAACTCTCATTAGCGTATACGTAGACTGTTAGGTCAGGGTTCGGGTTAGTAGAATAAGTTGACATGTAGTTGCAGATATTAAGCAGACAGTCTAATGAGAGATAATTGACATGTAGTTGCAAAATTACTTGTAGTTAGTAGAATGTCAAAAGCAGACCATCGAAATTTAAGATAACGATAATCTCCCATGGTGGTTAAAATGACTTCCAAAGAACTGTCTAAAGTAGTGGATGTCATGCATCACAGGGTTAAATGATGATTATATTAAGGCCATATGCCATGACGATTATATTGCCGAGATGCTTTAATGAGTGATATTGTTCAGCTATACATAAAATATGCAAATGTTGCATGGAAAAGATCTCTATAAATCAATGCACAGAAGTTGTAAGTAGGTCAGAATAATCACAGGAGTGATGCTTCAGCACACTTTATGATCTGATTTATGATTTTATCTGGAATAACGCTCCCCTGTTAGATAAAGTTCCCTTATTAGGCAGTGTCAAAGGAAGTGTTAACACTGCAGACTGTAGGTGCTGAGCTTAGACAGACGATGAAGGCAAGAATGAGTCTTTGAGAGGAGCTGTGGGCGGAGCCTCTGGCTAACACACCATCCTATTGGTGCAGCCTGATCCCACCCCCTCCTCTTCACAGAGGGAAATATAAAAGAGGCCGTCCAACAGAGACTTACTCAGACACTCAGGCTCACACAAACACACATCCTCGAGTGAGAGAAGGGCACAGCTTCGAATGGGTCATACAATGAGAAACCTGACAGAGATGGGCTTGCTGAAAAACCGTTCTGCCTTTATTTGCAGGCCCACTCCAGAAGAGGCAATGAAGTGGGGCGAATCGTTGGACAAGCTGCTGGTCCACAAATGTAAGATATTTTCACCCTTCTGTGGACGTGTATAATGAACTTGTTGTATTTGCTGAATTCCTTTGGCTTGGCTTGAATCCACAGGGATGGCGGCTGCATTGTTGCATTGTTTCAGGCATTCATGCTTCCTCTCGACTTCCTGCTCTGAGTCACTGAATGAACGCTCTGTTGAACATGCTCAATGGCTTTCATAGTGATCCCAGATGAGTACTAGATCCGTATGGAGTCAGAGAAAGACCACAGATGAATATCTGCCCACCATACATATCATGGCTTTTCGTTTTTAATCAAACTGATTGAAACTGAAAGTGCTTGTGACGCTGAGATTTGGGGCAGGGTCTTTTCCGCAGCAATTGTTTGAAAGGCTGAGCGCATCCACATGCTGTTATCAGCAGGCTCTTATGGGAACGGAAAGGTGATTGCGTGCTTTGGGATGGGGCCACACTTCCTTCTATTTTAATACTGGACGCCTTTAGATCTGAAAAATGCCAGTGTGCAGTGCTACTGTAAGGAAGCCACTTTTAAGCATACACTGCAAAAACAATCACATCCTACATTAAATGTTGTCACTGGCACATTTGTTTTCACTTGTTTTAGGCATGGAAATTCACTTGTAAGTCACATAAAATGTTTTATGCAGTACAATAGAAAATTTCCATTTTGCATTTATATTCAGAGCCACTTCATTGGTATCGCTGGTTATGCAAAGATGTTTTAAAATCAGTACAAACGCTGTCATTTTGCTGCGGTGCTTACACTCATGTGCCTGGCAACTACTTTCTAGCTATAGCAAAATGCAGTGCAAATGATGTGAGGGTTTGATTTAACTCAAATAAGAGACGCTGAATAAATAGCAGAATAATGTTTCGTCCAATGCATAGCAGCGAGAGTCTTGGATGAGAACAAATGCAATTAAGAGTCGTGTTCGTGACTTGTAGTGACTCAGGGTTTGGCGCTCGGCGCTGCCTCTTCGGTGGAGTCTGCCGTTGCCATGGTTCTCTGTTTATCCGTCCAATAACATCTCCCCTTTTTCAGCCTCTTTATTCTCTCCCTCATCAGATGGGCTGGCGGCGTTTAGAGCTTTCTTGCGCACAGAGTTTAGTGAAGAGAATCTGGATTTCTGGCTGGCCTGCGAGGATTACAAGAAGATTAAATCGCAGTCCAAGATGACATCGAAAGCTAAGAAAATCTTTGCAGAATTCATCGCCATCCAGTCCTGTAAAGAGGTGAGCATGAAGTCTCATATTTATTTCAACTTTTACAGACTGCAAACGCCTACTGAAACGTCTGACGTTAAAAGTCATTCCAGATGTTCATTGGGAATCGAAAAAGTCTAAACAATGTCGTTCTGTATTATTTAGCAGCTTAAAAAAAAAAAATGGCTGGAAATATTCTTAAAATACTCCACATTGTGTCATGAAACTAAAAGATTTGTCAGATCCGTGGAGGATATGATGTCATGCCTGACTAATGGACTCCCTCTTGGCCGCACAACACTCAGCAGACAGTTTGAGAGCATGTTTTCATTTTCCAAACTTGGAAAGCAGTTTGGAAATTCAAAATGAGACGAGCAGCAGGAGCTCGAGGCACTTTCCAGCAGTGAAGCTGGGCTTTGTGTAGATTCACGCTGCCAGATCTTTGAATTCCAGCATAAAGTCCAGTCCAGATTGACCATTTCACTGAAATGTTAAGGGACCAACCACAGTTTTCACACATTTTCATGTGCCAATTAGGAGCAGGTTTATACATAAAAAAAAAGATAAATTTATCAGCTGTTTTTCTCAACTGGTTTGAGCTTCAGGACCCAGATTTTAAAATAAACACCACAATCAAACATTACCAATGTCAACAACGAAAGATATGGGAAGTGTTTTCTTCTCCCTTTTAAAAGTTAATAAGCCTGCCTATGTTGTGTGCCAATCTCCATGAGCTGTTGCAAAGTTAACATGACTTTTTGTACATCCACAAAGGGTTCGTACAAGGTGCTAAAAATGCTTAAAGTACTTGAATTTGACTTTTTGAAATTTAATTCCTGGAAAACCCCTGAAAACAGCCATATTTATGAAGAGGTACTTGAAAAGTGCTTGAATTATTAAAAGACAATATGTATGAAATTAGTGTTTAATTTTAAAAAAAAACAAACCCCAAAACTTTGCACTGCTGCCCGTCTGATATGACTATGAGTTTGATATTGCTCATACATTTCCAAGTATATGATACAGCTTGCATTCTTCAGGTCAACCATATAAACGTTGAAAACAAAATCAGTCTGAATGAGGAAAGCGATATCTTTGTCATAGTATCGGTTCAGTGGTTAAGGGGATTTCCCATCACTGGTCAATGCATTGATCGCTTTGAAGTAAAGCGTCAGATTCAGCTTCGCCCCGGAGCCGCTTTGCTTGTCGGTTGCGCTTTATAATGTGTTGTTCAAAGTTAAAATAATTTCCTTGTTTACAACCTTTCTTCGTTCCAGAATGAATCAGCTTCTTTTTTTTTAATTGAATGGTCTACTAACTAACTCTTAAAGTCAGACCCTTGGCGCCACCTACTGGCGTAGCTATGTAACCTGCACTGAAGTCGTTGATAAACCCCCATCAGACCATTTCTCAATACCAAGTATGTAAACATTATAATATAAAATATTATTTGTTGAACAATAATAGCCATTATAAACTTTGTATTAAATATGTATTATTAAATAATTTGTCATTTGTATATTGGATACCCTGTATCTGTAATTTGAGTTAAAAAACAATGTTTTTTAGTGTAAACAAGTCATTAGATTGCAACATAATTACATTGCAATTATTTACAATGAAATGCTCTACATTTTACAAATGAAATCCTTTGTTTTCCTTCTGTTATTACATCTTTCAATAATAATCGTGTAAGAAGTTTATGCCCACTTTCTATTTGCTCTTCTACGCACTGAAAGTTCTAGGGCTTTTGTTAATGTTCCTATACTTAAAACTGCTTAAAATGTGCTGCAGTTTATGTGTACCATTGTTTTATTAGTATATATTTATCTATTTAGCTTTTTTTAGAATTGGAAAGATAATAAAGATATTGTTTGGTGAGATCTCTGATTGTTGTCCTTGAAAACCAGAAAACTAGTGCTTGAAAAGTCCTTGAAAGTCCTGGAATTTCATTTTACAGTATCTGTACGAACCCTGGATGTACTGGTTTTTCATAGTCATTGTAATCATGATTTTGTTTCCATATGGATTATAAAAAAAAAATATTGTGCAGCCAACTCCCAGATAAATTCAGTTAAAGCAGCAGTTTGTCATCTGTACGCAAAATACATGTCCAGTCCTGCTCCTAGAGGGAAACTTTTCCTGCAGAGTTTAACTCTAAAAACAAGTTTCTAGTGATCCTGAAGACCTTGATTAGCAGGTTCAGGTGTGTTTAATGAGGGATTCAGCTAAACGCTGCTGGAAGGTGGCCCTGTAAAAACAGGACTGCACCCTTTTCACACAGTTCTCAGAAGTGGAAGTCATCATAGTATAACTTCTATAGTGGTGAACTGCAACAAATATAATTGTTTGAACCCCAAAAAAGCCAAGATAGTGTTTCTATGACTTTCCAAAAGAGGGAAAAAAATGTCAAGAGATTGGTCAGAAGAGAGAAAGATGTCAAATTTGCCGCCACTCCCTCAGCCGCTGTATTAGAAACACTCACATGCAGCGTTAACTAGTTTTCTCGAATTTAATGCCAACGTAATTAAGCACAAAGTAAAGTGATATAAATGTACATTAAATTAGAAATTGAAAACAGACTGTGAAAAGAGTCCATTGGAAGCACCCCATTGGTCCATTGGATTTCTGACTAAAACGTGAAGCAAAACGACTGTGGACTTTGAAGTAATGGCTCTGTATTTGTCCCGCAGGTGAATCTGGATTCCTACACCAGGGAACACACTAAAGAGAACTTGCAAGACATCAATCGCTCTTGCTTCGACCTGGCCCAGAGGAGGATATACGGCCTGATGGAGAAGGACTCGTATCCTCGATTTCTGCGCTCGGAGCTCTACATGGACTTAGTGAACCAAAAGAAACCAAGCACCACATCGACATCCTCCTCCTCCTCCTAAGACGACAGAGAGAGAGAGACACTATAAAGAGTAGCATCCGCGAGGTTTCTTTCACTTAGCGTTTCATTGTCATCAGCCATTCTATCTGTTAATGTGGCAAAAAGACAGAGAGTGGAGAAATGCACGAGGCATCGTTTACAAATGGTGAAAGAGAGAGGAAAAGGTAGCGTGACCCAACCTGATGGCGCTGGACGAGTGGGGCACCACCACGCTCAATAATGCTGGTTATTCCCATTTGAATGTTATTTAATTTGTGTACTGGAGAAATCGAGGCTGTTATCGCCTCTTTAACACTATGACAACTGGGTACTGTTTCGCCTCTTCCTGTTCTTCTGATCGAGCACTGTTGGTGCCACCAACCTCTCGTTGTTCTCCATTTCACGATGACTTTCCTGGACATTCAAAAATGTCTCGTCCCTTCGCGGTTGGATGTCTGGACGGTGGAGAACGTCGACGATCATGCACTTACTGCTCAGTGGTGTTCCTGTGAACCTTCCTCCATGTCTTTCGACTCCATGTCACATGATGAAGTTGCTGGCACAAAATATAATTTAAACAAATAATTGTAGAGGAATGGACCAAACTGCAGCTGAAGACTGGAGCGTTTCGCTCTGAGCTCGAAATGGACTGTCGTTGGTCTCTAAAGACTATAGAAAACACGCTTAGCTGCGATCTGTAAAGCCAATAAGCCATTCATTGTAGCTTGACATATTAAGAATGGAAGAGACAGTATTCTCAGGACATTACGGCACTCGACTATGAAGCTTCCAGACTTATTTAACCGTTTGTTTCCTCCCTTTTCTGACTTTAGGTTTAATCATGCACTCTATATTTAATAGGGCACAAGGTCAGTTAGGATCTGTCCCTGTGTTTGTTAATAAGAAAGACAACATGTTTTACCAGTACAGAAACGTAGTTATTTATTTAGAAGTCTCACTGGTTGCTTTGTACATTGCACTCAGCCAAATTTCCCTTTTCCACTTTGATCCAGGTCCACAGCTGTCCTGATGTAAGTGCAATATGTTTATTATTTGTTGACTTATCTTATGGATAAGTTTACCTTTTTTACGAAAAAGACAATGGATTGAGCTCTGCATTAATATTATTGTATAAGTTACAGGTAATGTAAGAATTACATTAGTACACAAATTATTCTAACTGTGTTTCCCTGGCAGCAGGCAGCCGGGTTAATGGATGTATATATGATTCTTAAGAAAAAAATGATTAAAAAAAGATAAAAACACCATGAAGCGTTGCTGTACCTATGTAAATATGTGAACCTTAAAGCTATAAAATGACATGTATTGTTATAAATCGGGCGGAGCGGGAACGGTCGTCCTCTGGCGTGGACGCACACTGCTTGTAAGTAGTTATATGAAATGTATATGATCATTTTCACTGTTTACAATTCCGACGCACCTCCTAAGATAGCAAGTGCAAAAGAAAATAGAGGTTTAAAAAGCCAGTGTCATTGCAAAACACAAATAAAACATTTAGATGGCAAAATTAGACAATATTGCCTCCTGCCTCTCTTTTATTGTTAGTAGTGGTATTGCATTTTGCATTGAATTGCATTATTCAGCATTGCTGAAAATAATAAAGATGTCCAGGATCAGTATTTACCAAAAAGAAAAAAGTCCAGCAGGTGTTTTCATGACAGTTTAGGCACATTTTGTTTCATTACTGAACATTTCACCACTGAAAATAATACTCAGTTGGGAATGGGAAATTGGAAAAACGCAAACATAAATAATCTGGATGCATTACAATGATTTTTTTTTAATGGTAATGACAATCTAGGATGGGGAATAAGCTCAGCTGAAACATAAATAATGCCACATTGTCACAGGATAAACCCTTGGTAAATAAGAAACCACCCCACCAATGTATGCAATATTCTTGAGCTAGATCAGTCTGATATAATGAAACATTTCACACATTTATTATTTGTTTTCCCTCTTTATTTCATAACATTCCTCATAGTTACATTCATCACACCCTTTCCCAGGATTTCCCATCATTTAGAACTGAGGATCAAACAAATCCCAGTGGAATGTGTTGTTTTTGGAGAAGTGGGGCTAAGATCATTTCTCAAATGTGTGCACGTGTGATTCAGAGAAAACATACACACAAAATAAAATAAACATGCGTACGCCTCGCTTCCAGATGTGAAATGTGTTTCTGCATTATAGGCCATTTTATAGCCTAGATTGAGTGAAATAATTTACACATCTGGAACCAAAGTATGCATACTAAATATTTGAACTTTAATGCTGTGTGATTATGCTAACAGGATTTTATTAGTATTATCGCTGCTTAAATTTCCAAATATGTACCTGCAGTACTCCGACTCTGCCACAAGGAAAAGTGCGTACTCTAGCTTAAAACCTGACGTGGTCAAAGAGTCGAAGAGTAGAGTTGGAGTGGATTTTAGCAAAAGATCGAATCCGTGCATGTTTTATAAATGAGGCCCGAGATCTCTCTGAATGAGCTTTGTTTTAAGGCTTGCCTCTCTTGAAATCAAAACACTGCAAATAGCAACAATTGAGTGACCTCTTCAGTGAGTTGCTAAGGAAATATTGCCAGCCGCTGATGAGAACCCGTGGCCCTTGATGACTTCAAGCAGCCCTGCCAACCCAACAAGAGCCCTTTATCAGAATAAGCTTCACAATAGTCATGGCAGATGAATCTGAACGCACTCATGAGCAGCTGTCTGCTCTTCAGTCACACAGGAAAACAGAGATTGTTCAATTTACTCAGTCATATACACAACAAAACTGGGTTTCTCTTCTGAACTTGATTTCTTTGCTTTTGATTCATGCAATTAATGTAATGTGCAATCTACTAGAATAACTTATGTAGGGTGAATATTAACCAATCGATTACTCGAAAATTATCAACACAACTCATACATGTATGAAACTGAATGAATTAATCCTGTCAGGGAACCATACAAAATTACTTTGAGACTACTTATCATTCCATAATATTGAAGGTACGTGAACAAATCATGTTTGTGTAACTGATTCATGTGAAACTCACGTACATGTTTAAATCATCTAACTCCAACACACTTTCTTCATTGAAACAAGCTGCCCATTATGTCCACTCCCCAATCCGGTGTCTGGTGAAACTGGCTGTGCCACACTGGTGAAAAATGCGAACAAGTTCCTGAAGGCATGAACTTATGGTTCCATGAACTGTTCCGCATTTGATATATTTTTAAGATGGAAGAATGTGGTTTTACAGAAACTAGAAACATGGCTTTCAAATGAGAGATTGGTATCAAAGAGCACACCCAGGTTCCTAACTGACGACGAAGACTTAACAGAGCAGCCATCAAGTGTTAGACAGTATTCTAGGTTATTACGTGAAGAAGTTTTTGGTCCAAAAATTAGAATCTCTGTTTTATCAGAATTAAGCAGTAGGAAATTTCAAGTCATCCAATTTTTTATATCAGCTATGCATTCCGTTAATTTTGTGAATTGGTAAGTTTCGTCAGGGCGCGAAGAAATATAGAGCTGAGTATCATCAGCGTAACAGTGAAAACTAACGCCATGCTTCCTAATGATATCTCCCAAGGGTAGCATGTACAGAGTGAACAGCAACGGTCCTAATACTGAGCCTTGTGGTACTCCATATTGAACTTGTGATCGATATGACATCTCTTCGTTTATTACTACAAACTGATAGCGGTCAGATAAGTATGATTTGAACCATGCCAATGGCTAATAGTTCCTTTGAGCTCTTTTCTGTCGAACCCTGTGCCTTCCTGAACACATGCTGCTGCCAGGAGCAAGTCTTCCTACTTTGCAGACACCTGATGAGACCTTTCTCAGACACCACCCTAGTTTACTTTAAATTAAAATTAGGATTTCTTCATCTATTTATTGTCTGCTAGATAAAAATCATTATTTTTTTATCTCATCCGACTGCTCTCGAATTGCTCTCGTGGTACTTTGATGCCATACGTCGGCGCTGTCTCGAGTCGGACACAATTTCTGACCGGCATGCACTGCTTCTAGTCAGCCGCCGATCGGTCTGCGCAGCGCTGCATGAAGTCGAACAAGCCTATTGTGAGCGGTCCGCTCAGATCCGTCAATCGTGGAATCCACATGTACCAGATGTGACCCGGATCTGGGCCGACACTATGTTGCTGTCATGGGGGAAAAGTTACAGAAGTGCAAGCCAAAATTCACTGCATTTAGACCTTCAAAGATTAAACGGGTCATGAACATGTCAATGGACACTTCAATACCATACATCATCATCATGCACCTGTTCAGAGAGACAAATGTACCAGTTTATAATGCTTATTTTGATGTGTCCAGAGCCGATGCGCTGGATGGGTTTATTATAAGCGAAACGCTCTCTTTTGCTCTGGACAGTGTTATTAGCCTACTCAGTTGCTTATGACACATAGCAATAAAGATAAAAGTATTCCTTTTATTGAAAGTGGCCTACTTTTACCTGATAAGACATGCCTTCAGAAGCACAGTAAGATGCTTGAGTTGGGGGAGCCGGTGTGTGAAAGGGGCGTTTGCAAGGTTGTTTGAAAATATGCTTCATTTTTGTAGTCGCCGAAACTACAAACTTCACCTTCAAAATTTAACTGGAAACATACTGTAACCACTGATGTCAAGTCTGAATATGCACATGGACAAAAAAAAAAAAATGAAAATATGTGAAAGTTGTGCTCCACAGTAAAAAGGATGACATCGTTTTAATTTTTGGGTGAACTACATCAGGAATTTTTTTTTTTTTTTTTGGATGAGGTATTTTCCTGAGGCTCAGATAATAAACAGGATCTACTGAACAACCAGCTGTTGTTAAACTTCCTCCCCATCACTTCATCAGCCACAGTGTCACAATAACGTTCAGTTTGTCTTAGTTTTCATGGACTTTCAGTTTGTTTTCATTCATCACGTTTCTTTGTTCTATTTTCCCGCCACAATCAGTCACCATGGCATGAACATAAGCATGAACAGCAACACAAGTGTGACAATTTAATATGAGAATGCTATGTAGACATAACTATGATGACTTTATTATGACTGTGAAGACCTGACAAAAGAGGAAGTTGTCAAGACTGGACATTCGTCATGAATGGCCTTTAAATAACTTTATTAGTTTGCCAGCTTACACTGAAAGGGAATCTGACTGGCCTGTAATTTGTGTTTTTGTGCAAGACTAAAAAAAGAAAGAAAAGTAATCTCCCACACTGCAGAGGTGGTGTCCTCATAAATCCAGCTGACGCTTGAGACTCACAGTTTTTTTTATTATAACCAATATGCAGAATATCTGATATTTAATAATATTAATAACTTTAGACCACAACAATAAACGTGATACACATTATAAATATTTAATAGTACCATTATTACAAATAATATCATAAAAACAGTCAATAGTCAAGATTGCAAAACAAATCTTGATAAATATAATGGTCCATGTATACTCAACTAAAGATTTTTCTAGTCGACTAGTAGCCATTAGTCGGCTTAACATTCCTAACATTGTTATACATTACAGAGAAATACTAAACCATAATAATGAGCTTTTAAAATATTAATCACGCAAATGAAGCTTGTCGTAGCACACTGGAAAAAGTATTGATTATGAATGTGTCAGCAAAACAGCAAGCATAAATTTTAAAAAAATATTAGTTAAAGTGTTTTATAAATCAAGGTCAGCTGCAAGTGCAAAATCCACAGTACAGTGGATGTGACTATAGAGAGAACTATACTACAGAACTGTACTAATTTAGCTTCCACAGTCCACACAAACACACCTAATAATACTGCACATTTATCTAGGTTAGCTTTAGAGCGAGTGGCCATGTGAAGTGGCAAACATTAGGCTACTACTTAAATGCGTCAAATGATAAGCCGTGTTTGAGGTCGATGAATGATTGATGAAAGTTTGGATGTCCTGCCCGACATTATTATCACATGGACCAGCCGTGTTAATGATCTGTGTGACTTCACCACTTCCTGTGGATTTTATTTCTATGACACAACCACCAAAATATTTTAACTGACAATAAATAAATAAATAAATAAATAAATAAAATTTGGTTAACTAATCCTCTTATCGTTGACTAACGTTTAGGTACTAATATTTGTACCTAAATTATATAGGCTACACTAGAACCTCTTAAAGGGCATCTATTATGAAAAAAACACTTTTACATGTTGTTTGGACATAAATGTGTGTTGGCCTACAATGATAAAAATCCACCCACTCTTTTTTTCAATCCCCATTAAACCAAAGCAGTCTCATTAGACATGCTGTTTTGATTCAGGCCCCGCCCAAAACCGCTGACTGACAGTCCTGCATTACCATAGTTTCCGCCCTCAGCGAGTTGTACGCTGTCCGCCATTTTCTCCGCGATCGAGCAGCTGTAGCGTCAACAATGTCTCGTAAGCAAATCCTGCTTATCTGTTTTGAATGTAAGACTGAACATGAGAGTCTTGATTTTCTCCCAACATCTGAGCCACTGAGGACGCAGTGGATTCGTTTTATTTTTGAAGATACTGCACCACAAAATAAACCTAAATTCGTTTATGTCTGCGCAAATCATTTCACTCCAGACTGCTTTGTGAACGAGGGGCAATACAAGGCAGGCTTTGCTAAAAAGTTGGTACTCAAGGATGGATCTGTACCAACTGTTCGTGATCCTCCAGAAGAAGTAAGTGTCACACTGTTTATTTTTATGATTTTTGAGCAAATCGCCATTTCAATCGATGTAAATCTTAGCCAGTTCCACAACAAATGCGGCTAAAGCTATTTTTGTCCTATAGACCATATGTCTGTTGTCTATTTTAAACCTTGTTTATATACTGTATAACCACACGTTTGTAAAGAACAGTGTAAAAGGTGATTGTCTTGAAAAAACTGTGTACGTTTTCTGTAAAGACAAGACATTAAAAATGCTATGTTTATTTGCAAAGGCCAGCACATTTATCCACTAACCATTCAGAAACGTCCAGTTTCTAAAGTTGTAACTTCTTCCTGAGTCTCTCCATCAGTGTCGACTCCGGTTTGAACAATGTAAGGCTGAACACCGTTACTGACAATCCTCATTTTGGCTGCGTGAGATTCTCCAGCTTTGTTGTTGTTGAGCGACCGAAGCGTGAGCTGTTAAAGCTCTGCCCTCTTCTGGAAAGGGGGCAGGAGCAGCAGCTCATTTGCATTTAAAGGGACACACACAAAATACTGAACAGAACAAATACTGCCAGATGCAAATAGTGCAGCCTCGAGCCAAGTCACCTGATGCTATAAAGAGCTTGTCAGCCTTGCAAGATGCTAAGAATACAGATGGAGGGATGAAGAGTCTACTCACATCAGCCTGCTAGACTCACGCTGGGCTTGAAGCCCAGCCTAGATGACAGATTCATGCCTAGATTAAAATCAGCATTAATCTGAAGTTGCAACCAACTTTATTTCCATATTGTGAAGGATAATCAAGTGAAACAGCTTATCAAAGAAGAAAAAAAAGCATTTTATCCATTGGCTTTTAAGAAGATTGTAAAAACTGAGAATTACACACCAAAATGGTGGCAGATGTGAATATGAGAAGTCTAAACTCAAAACACTAAAGTCTAACTCTAATACATTAGGTATTGTTAGTCATTATAATCAAACATTACATTTTATAAAATTTTATGATAAAATAATAGTCAGTGTCTGAAGTCAGCTGTGTCCGGGCAAAAAAAAGGATTGTGTGACTGTTCATTCTTCACAACAACTAAAGTAACAATTAAGGGAATGCTAAATAATAACAAGTTTATGTTGCATTTCTCTCGTTCACTCTCACACACACAAACATACAATATCATCAACCGTAGTTGGTAATTTCTTAGACGGCTGTTAGGATCTGGGCTCAAAATACTGTCTGATTATTTTTTGTAGGATAAAATTAATTATAAATCAATTAATCAGACATTGGCAAGCATGTCACACAAAGCTTTTGGACTCAACAAAGGACTGTTGAATTTGCATGAAAATATCTTTCTCAAAATTTCTCTCAGAGTGTTTAAAACTTCAAACACGCCACTCCAGTGTGTTTAAAAACCTGAATGAAACAGATCTAAATCTAACAGCAAAAGCTCTTGCATTTTGCCCACACATAAAGCATAAAATCCTTCACAACCTTCAGATAAATAAAATATCCAATTTCGACACCATTACATTGTCTTTTGAACTTCTTGTTTTATTACTTCATTATTTGTCATACATAATAAATTTCCATTTGCAATGTGACATAAACCGGCTCGACCACACCACTGTGCGTCATCAGGGTGGAAACTTAAGACAAAGGCTATTTGAATAACAGCAAATGGACTAAAATAACCGGCTTAAGTTGACATGACGCAGATGAGTAGATGTCTCCGTCATTATATTACCAAAAGAGCCACCTCTACTGCTTTAATATATAACACAATACAGTGTACAAGCTCCTTTGCAAAAGGCAATGAAACAATAAATCTTTTATGTGAAAAAACTTGTAAAATTATTAACATTTTAAGATGTCTGGTCATTTAATTCAATCCACCATAAACTACAAAGAAGTCTATTTTAGGAAGATCTATAGAAGGTCATTTGTCCTTGCTGCCTTAAAAGACCCTTTAACTCATTAGTTCCAAACTTTAATCTACTATCTAATAATGCTTCTCCCAATATTCTCCTAACACAGCACATATTACTGTACATATACAAAAACACATATAAAATCCTATTTAAAGGATTCATGTACAACAAATACCCCAAAACGCACACATAATGATGAAAAACAGGACACTCTCTCTATGACTCTTACAGACCATTTCCAAAACGGTTTTGCTAACATTACAACTCTGTTGGATAAAGATCAGTCTTTGACTCGACAAATAAGGAAGGACCCAAGGACGGTTCTGGCCCTGAGGAGCCCCTGTGTTTAGAAACCAATTCCTTTGAAAATATTCCACATAAGCAAGTCTTTGATCCAGTATGTCATATTACTCTTTATACTCAGGTTAGAGGGACACGAAGCGGCATATTGTTAGAAGTGGAGCCAAAATCAATAAATAGATATTTGAATTTTGTATTTACAGTACTGAACTACAAAAATATTAACGTGAGTGTAGCAATGTCCTGCTCTGACACCTGAACCAATTTAAAATGCTGATTTGCTGCTCAAGAAACATTTCAAATCACGGACATCTCAGATTACTAGTGGCGTGCCTCAGGGTTCAGTCTTGGGCCCTTTTCTGTTTAATATTTATCTATTGCCTTTAGGACAAATTTTTCGCAAATCCAGTATAAACTTTTATTGTTATGTCTTCAAAGCCTAATTCAACGTTACCATCTTCCTCTCGTTTGCTTTATATATCTGAACGCAAACGTGCTACATTTATTTACCTCATTCCTTTATTTCACTGTAAAGAAAGTGTTAATGATTGCTAATAAATACTTTTTTAGCCCATCATCCAATAATGACACTGACACTCGAGTCATGCACTTAATTCCCTTTGATTTCAGCAGAATTTCTTGTTAAAGCCATCTCGCCACCATCACATGACAAAGCCCCGCACAGACACTGAACGATCTCTTCATTCGCCGCACGTGAGTCCGGTCTCGCCAAACACAGTTGGAAGCACTGATGCATAACAGCTTTGTTTTCAAATGTTTCTTAAGAATGACTGAAAACATTTCTTCAGGTGAGCTCCAATAATAGATCTCAGTGTTTGGAAATGTGTTCCAGTTCTATTCTGGGAAACTCAATATCTTTTGGCTCACAGTCCCATGAGCTCTGTGTAAACCAGTAATAGATGAAGCGTGACTCTTTAATCATCCCTCTGTGTCTCCGAAAGTAATTTATTACAAACCATCCACACAGACTTCACAATGTATAGCAAAAGGACAAATAACACGTTAGAAATTGTTTGTGCATTGTTGATTAATATTCCTCACACATTATTAATCATGGACGAGCTGCATTCTGCTTTAAATTAGGCCCATCGTACAATCTAGTGTTTGGATAATGATTTAAAACATTTGATCATCAAATTAATTAAAAAGCTATGACTTGCATCATTTATCCCAATTATTTTTCACAACTTATTTCACTGTGGTGTGTAAGATTTTTGCAGAATAAACACACATTTAAGCCGTTAAACCTTTACTGTCTTGACTGTGTTTCAAAGTCACAAAAAATCACATAAATTCACAGACTGTTTTATGCCATGGCAAACAGAAAACTTTGTAACAAAAACAAACTTACTTGATGGTTATACTAATTATATTAAATCAGTTTTGTTTCAAACAAAGGCTACAGGACCATGGCATATGTGTTTAAACTAGATTTTTATTAGTATATTCCTTTTCATCATCTCGGACATCTTTATTTGTCATTGAAACATGAAGAAAAGCATAACCTGAAATCCTGGGATACTAAAGCAGCAGTTAACAATACACAACGTCTGTTCATGCCCTCTGTTAAACGCCTGCAGAAATAAAGTTTCCTAGTACACCCACACATCGCAGGAAAATAACCATTTAAAGATGTGTGCCTCTGGATCAGAGCAGTTGACTCAGTGGCGAATGAGGATCTTTTATATTCTGCAGGAATGGAAACCTGTGATATTGAATCATGCTGATGATGTCAGGCTGGACGTGGTTTCTCTGGTATCCAAACATTAGGCAAAATTATATGAAGCTCAGAATGAAAGGGTGGAAACTCATATCTAGAGCTAGACGGTTGAAATGAGAACAAGACTTCTGTTCATCTAAAAAAAAAAAAAAGGAAGCGATTTATTTTATAATTTTATACACTTCCTATGTAGTGAGTCATCTCACCCAAGATATCACATAGTTCACTATGTGAAAGCCATGAACTATACTTACATTTATGCATTTGAAAGATGCTTTTATTCTTAGCAAATAACAGTGCAATCTATCAGTAGCAATATATATTTTCTGAGAAACACACATTGGTCATATATGAGCTAAAGGAACATACAAAAAGTTATATCTTAATTTCTCTTTAAAACAGTAATAACTTCATAAGTTGCCACCTTATATTTTGGATCAAATGTCCTCATAAGGATAATAAACTCTGAAATCCCCAACACGGTCCTCCACATGAAAACTGGCACTATATAAAAATATTCAATAATGTCTCGAAGGTTTTTGTGAGGTCCATGCAGGGGTAAGGGATAATTAAATTAAAGGGACAATTAAAAAAAAAAAAAGAAAAAAAAGAAACATATTGGGAAGTCCCCATCATGATTACAAAGCAAATAAATATGTGTTTGTGTGTAATACACATTAATTTAAAATGCTAAATAGACTGCTTTTTCAATTTAAAGTAGGATCACACACACACACACACACACACACACACACACACACACAGGTTTGTTTTGCTATCTTAGTGAGGACTCTCCATAGGCGTAATGGTTTTTATACTGTATAAACTGTACATTCTCTCCCCCTACACTACCCCTACCCCTAAACCTACCCATCACTGAAAACTGTCTGCATTTTTAAATTTTTAATAAAATATTGTTTAGTAAGTTTTTAAAGCTATTTAAAATATGAAATGTCCTCATATTTCATGTTTACGCCGAAATACCAGTGTAATACCCATTTCATTATACAAATTTGTGTCCTCATAAATCATGAAAACAAGCACACACACACACACACACACATATAAGATATACATGAATAATCCTGGAATAAGACGTTGAACTTTAAACATGTTTTGAAGGAAACTGAGGTCCATAGCAACTAACCTCCTGGATAGTTTACGGAGCTGCTTTGAGAAGAACAGTGCAGGAGGCTGATCCTGGATGAGTGTCTGCTGTGTGTCATGCTCCACAGAAGAGGGAAAGAAAATGTTATGTGGATAAGAGAATGTTTTTTCTTTTTTTTCTTTCTTTCTTTTTTTTTTTTTTTGATGTTGAGTATAAGTATCACTTATTGTGCCTTTTATTATAAAGGGGTTATTATTAGAGATGCACCGATACTAAATTTCTCTGCCGATACCGATAACCGATTATTCACAATGATATCGGCCGATGCCGATGCCGATAACGATAGTTTGGTTTTTCTTGAGGAAAAAAAAAATCGCTCCCAAATAATGTTGCAAACTATACAGGGAACCCTCTCATTTGGTACACTACAATATTAGAGGTTACAATTAACAGCAGAGGTATTATATTCAGCTGCTGTTTATTTTCTGATATAATAATTACACTCAAATAAAAACTGAAATGTATAAAACTTAGTATCACATAAGGTAGTTTTCATAAGCACTTGTCTTCATGGCAAATTTGCACAAACATATAATTAACAGTAAATAAGCTCCTCTCTAGTGTTTTTTTATATGCAGATAGCTGAACTGTGAACAATGGAAAACATTCCTGAGGTAAAAGTGACATGATGTGACATATTGTTCACAAGCTGTTTTATTGACGTCTTTCCGCGGTTGAAACACAAATAAAGTGATTACATGAGACATGATACATTCTGGTAAGTTGTACAATATATTTCAACATACCTTTGATGTTCATTCATGTTTTTCGAGATATAACTTGTATTGAAGAGGAAGAAAAGACTCCGAACTGAGGCATTACAGCGATCTGACACGTTACATTTAAGAGCGTCAAAACGCCATTTATTCTTTGAATTTCATGATAAAATGGACAGAATTTGAAAACTGAAACTTTAATTCTCATCAAAAGTAATAAAGCACAAATCTTTTTGTGATTATTGGATGGGAGGTGCTACAAATAATATTTGATGTAGGAAAAAAACGCAGACCTGGCAACCCTGGCTTGAACTACGGGTGATTCATAGGGTCAAAAAGAGCCGGCTTTAACGTCACTATTTTTAAACTGTTAATGCGTTAAAATTCAACACAAGAGAGATTTTCTTCACACACAGTATGTATGAGTTGCAGTCTGAACACATCTTTCCGCACTCTTTTGATTGACAATATATAATCGGCTCTGATCATCAGCAGTTTTTAAACAATCGGCCAATGTCCGATAGTGATAATAATAGCTTTTATCGGCTGATACCGATTGTTGGCCGATACGTCGGTGCATCTCTAGTTATTATTATTGAAAATATTCCTTGAGGTTCACTTATAATGTTAGACTAATGTTTAATATATAATGAGCTTTCTGTCCCTCCATTGACAAAAAAGTATTACAGTAATCTCGCACGCTAACACAACGCATCACAATGCATGTGTGTTGTCTTGATGTGAGAGCCTGTATACAAGACCGCCGTTGCGTGAACATGCCTCTGAGATTAACATTTTCTAGATAAAGTGGTAAATTATGTTTTTTTTTTTTTTTTTTTTTTTTGACGCAAACAAAGCACTTGTGTCTTTTCATTAAATTGAGGTTAAACCACTGGAGTCACATGGAGTACTTTAATGATGTCTTTACAACCTTTCTGGGGCTTGAAAGTGGTAGTTTTGTAGACTGTCAATGGAGGGACAGAAAGCTTTCAGATTTCATCAAAAATATCTTCATTTGTGTTCCAAAGATGAACGAAAGTCTTACAGGTGTGGAAAGACATGAGGGTGAGTAATTAATGACAGAAATTTCATTTCTGCGTGAACTATCCCTTTAAGGTAGCTACAATTATTGTGTGGATACATGTCAAAATATTGTTCTGTTGGTTGGCCTTGTCTATCAGTCTTGTTTGCCTTATAGCAGGGGTGTCCAATCCTGCTCCTGCACAGTAAATTAAAGTAACACCGCTCGGTGTTCATATGGGAACCATCAGCAGGGTGTTAAACGTAACACTGAAGCAGTGTTAGAGGTAATTAGATTCTTAAGTGATTAATTGAGTGATGATTGTTCAATTATTGAAGACACCTGATGATAATGAGCAGAATCACTGAAGGAAAGAGAAACACAACACAAAGTAGTGATGGGAGAAACGAAGCTTTTCAAAGCTTCGAATCAATTCAACCAATTGCTTCGCAAAATGATTCACTGTTTCGAAGCGTTCGAAACAGTGATCAAAACCGTGGTCAAAACCGTGTAAATGCAACAAAAACTCATGCCAAACATGCATAAAAACAGCTTTTACAAATCCATTGCAAATGTTTTATTGAAAGTATAATCTATAAGATGGAATTAACTAATCATCTAATACCATTAAATATTAAGTGTCTGTATAATATGTATACTTTTATCAATTTTCAGAGCTTGTTTTGTTTATTCTATGCATGGGTCAGCTAAACAGAGACTATTAACTACTATTATTCCTTTAAATTATACAAATACCTCATTAAGACGTCTACAATTGTGTAAAACTCATCAGAGATCAGGTAATAGACACTTTTAGACACTTAATACTCAGGTAATAGACAGACACTTGTTCAATGTTCCGCCGCTGGGGGGCGATCTCAGTGAATTCGCATGATTCATGGGTTCACAGAGATCGTCCCCAGCGTTGAACCTTTGAAATTTCGAAACGTTTCGAAACAGTTATGACGTAACGAAGCTTCATTTACTGAAATCATGTGACTTTGGCAGTTTGAAACACGCTCCGAACCACTGATTCAAAACAAAAGATTCGTTAAGGTTTCGAAGCTTCATGAAGCAGTGTTTCGAAAGCGCCCATCACTAACGCAAAGAGAAATGCTGACTTCTAGCCACAGCCTTAGATGAAATCAACTGAAAAATACATTAAAGCTCTCTTATTACAAACCAGACTGACTTTATTTCTGTCATTTGTCAACAGTTCTTTTTGAAAATTAACAAAGATTTAGATGTTGATGTTTCATTGGAAATGTTTGGTCACCATAATGGTGATCGGTGTTTCCTTTAGTTGGGCAGTTTGACTCTTTGCTTGTATGTCAGTTTGTGGTTTTTGCAACAGTATTTACCAAAACACATAATTTGTTGCAAAAAAGGGACTATAGGATTACTACTAGAAACCAGTCAGGTATGATGGAGCAGGTTGGAACTAAACAAGGCAGAAACCTTGTATGTCCAAAACCGCTACTCTTCAGGAAATGGAAAAACAGTTTAAATAGTTAAACGCTGTGTTGTCAAAGTTGATATTGTGGCTTTATATATGGTCAGACACTTGGATGTGTCATTATATTATTAACTTTGTACCAAAACCAAGCTCAAATGGAGTTATGAGGTTTTTGACCAGTGAATTTCAGACATACGTGTTTTGTCCTTCATAGAATGGCCACATTTGAGGCAGTAAATGCATCGCATTACATTTTCATCAACTTACAGATTATAAAGTTTATTGTAACTAAGTGGGCGCTCAGTTTTTTCTCAATTTACTTTTTTCAAAATCTCATGTTATAAAAGATGAAGTGCTTCACACATTCTATTTAAAACAGTATTGGCTCTGACTCAACAACAAACGCTAGACTAAGTCACTCTTCTCCACTCCTCAAATACACAAACATTAGCCTTAAAAATGGCTATTAGCAGATGCAGTCAGCATTATCCAAATGGGCCAATTCACAGAGTCTCTACAAATTTATGAAAAGTTTGCTCACAGATTATAGTTGTTTTCAGATGAATGGACTGGCTGCGAGTTATGTAACATGAACCCCATTCATCTTCACTGTCTTTACTCTCTCAAAATACACATTGCATCTTTGTAAGTGCACTGTTACTATTCTTTATCCTGATTATTTTGTAACAAAGTATTTGCCTGCAGGCAGGCAGGCAACGGAAGCATTAAGGCTTGTTTGATGGAGTGATTCAGACGGACCCTCCAGCACAAGATAATCGCTGGCTTCATTCCAAAACCTTTTGTTTTTACATGTAAAAGTGGGCCGCCAAGATAGACAGTACTGACAGATGAGAGAAATGCCAAAAGTGATGTCCGGCCTAAGAAAACTGACATCTTCATCCTTTAATCAAATATTATTAAAAATGTGTTAAAGATTTTGTAAGCATATTGCATATTTGTGCTTTGAGTCGATTGTTTTGTTTGTGATAACACACTGAAACATGACAAATTGAGTGGACATAATTGTTGGTCAGACTGTCATGTGTCTCCTGTCATTCTCCCTGTTCAACTGCAAAAAAAAAAAAAAAAAAAAAAAGTAGAATATAGCTATGAAAACAGCCATTGCCACAGGTACAATATATAAGACATTGTTTGTGTGCTTTACTTGAATGGACCATGACTCAATTAGTTGCTATGCAACATTCTCTTTGCTTCCTTCTCTCAGTTTTCTTCTCTATCTCTCTCTCTCTCTCTTTTTTGGTGGAATATCCGAATCATTGTATCCAAGACATTTAACATTATGTCATGGTAATGGGCAAAATATGAATTAACTTTGTCTTAGTAACAAAATTTTCCACAGCGTGTCCTAGTTCTAGAACAATATACAGAGCAGTAGAGAACAGAAAGGTCTGTTCTTGTCTGTGTAAGGTTTGGTTACTCCTACATTTTCCCCTGCTCCCTTGTTCCAAAGTGATTTTGTTTTCATTTAATGAATATACAGCTTCACGAATAGATTCACTCTTCACCTCTCCCTGCCAGTGAACTCTCATTTTGAACACATTTTCATTCACGAAGTTTAGTCATATTGGCTATTCAGACTTAAATATGTTGATTAAAGTATCACTTTCTCCTCGTGCTTGTTTAATGGTCTAACAAATCAGAGTAACAAACATTTTTTTCCCCCTATTATTCTGTAATATTTGTTATAAAGTCATTATTCATGCTTCAGACATATCATAAGTCTGTGTTGAAGCATGGAAGATTTACAGGGCAAAAACTATGTGTTCTTCATCTGGTTAAAAAAGCTGTTTATTCAAGAGGCCATTTTCTGCCCTTTTACAAAGTCTTGATGTTGTTTTAGGCTCTACTAGAACAGGTTTTGATGCTTGAATGTTCATTATTTTCCTCATATTCTCCATTGTTCAGCTCCTCTCTTCCCAGTCTGTCAGTAACGCTCTGTTTAGTTCCTGTCTCTATGAAGCCCCTCCTTCTGAAAAGCACAATGTGCTCTGATTGGTCGACTGGAGCAGCGTGTTGTGATTGGTGTTTGGAAAATGTCCCGCCCCTTACCATAACCGCCAGTTTCAACACACTACTAACTAACTCAACCAGGCCCCGCCCCTTTATTCTGCGTATGAATTATTTAATTGAGGAATATTGTGAAGAAAACTCAAGACTACAATGGAGGCGTTTCAGGAGTTCAGAAACACTGACACTGATATAGAGAAGAACTCCCACTGGAGGGACTTTTTCATGATTAAACAGCAACATTACACACTGAAGAAAGATGAAAAAGCAGAATAGGTCCTCTTTAAAACAACTTTAATTTGTAGCAGATGAATGTGGGAGCATTATATCAAAGTTTGAGTTGAAATTGCACAAACAGAAGTGCCCAGTCACCACTATATTTATATAAAAATCTTGTGTATTGAGATGTTAGCCTCCCAGAAGTCTCTGCTAGTGTGAGCCACTGCTAGTGTGAATTTTTGAACTCTAAAAATGATGCCTGTCTTTTTCTTCACATTCTCTGGTGACGGCCTCAGCTAGTATCCTCTTTTAGCTGTCACAAGGCAAAGGAATGACCACATGCTGCATTCACATGTTAGCATGGGTTTCTAAGAATACTGCATGTCTCTACCTAGGATGATCTTTACTCGCCCTTTAAATGAATTTTCATACTGAACAGAAACATTGTGTGAGGTCACAGTGGAACTAAACAGTTTCTCATCCTCACAAAAACAATTTACTATGCTAAAGTGCATGTCATGGGATTGCTATTATTATCATGCTCTGGTTTTAAATATACACATTACAAACAAGTCAGGTGACAGATATGGGGTGAAACCAGCTCCACTCCAAGCATCTGTGAGGGAGTTGGATGTGTGACTACAGCAGTTCCCATCCACTGGATGTTTGTCTTTGATAGCAAGAGCTAGTGTCACCGCAGAACCATCATCCTGACCGCCGGTGAACCAGCAGGATCAAATTTACCAATGACCAGCCGCTAGTATACAGAAGACAGGGATTTTCCTTTTCAGCACCTAATCTGTTCGTCGCTAGTCTGATCCCAGGCTTAGTGCTGTATTGTAATGAACTTATCTGTTCTTTTCCACTGTTAATCGTAGCTGCACAATTAATCGATCTCGATTCAAACACCCACACGATCTTATTCCTAAATGACAGCGATGCGGCTCCGTCTATGAAACCTTTGACAAGTCCGATCACAGCGAACATTCAGATCTGTGTTCTGATCCAGAGAGAGCCGTTGTCATGTATAGATATGAAACAGCTCCACAAACAGTCTTTTTAACCACACAGTGTCATTATTTCTGTCTTACAATCATTCAAATTATCATATTATCAAGTTCTGGGATAAAAGTTTATAGTTCAGAAATAAACACTTGATGTCTACAGTAGAGATCAAAATAGAGTAAATCACCATTTGAAAGAAACTTGTCGTTTCACCAGTAGATGGCGACAAGTGAGTGTTAAAAAATTAGTCATTGAATCATTCACTCAAACTGTTTTTTTTTTTTTTTTTTAAAATGTTTTTAAAATAAACAGCACAATTAACATTTTGTCAGAACCTCTAGCAAATTTTGTTTATTTGTCTGTGCAAGTGCAAGTAATTGTATTTTGTAACACAACTGCAAAAATGCAAATCTGCTTTGAAATAAATCTGAAATTAATTGAAATTAAAATGAAATATTGCATTGGTCACCCTCAACTGTCATGATTTACTTTCTTCTGCAAAACACAAAAGAAGATATCTGGAGAATGTTTCAGCTGTTTTGTCCATACAATGAAAGTCAATAGAGTCCAAAACTATAAATATGTAGCATTAAAACGAGGGATGCATGATATATCGGCCACCATATCGGTATCGGCCGACATATGTTCATTTTTAATGTTATCTTTATCAGCCTGATAAGAAAATTTGGCCGATATATTAAAGCTGGCTTTTAATGGTGAGACTTTTGTTTTTGTAATCAGGATCTCAAAAATTATATAAAAATTTTGAGTTAGATTTATTTGCCGATATATAGATTATCGGCTTTCAAATATAAAGAATTATCGGTTATCGGTTATCGGTATCGGCAAAAATTTTCATATCGGTGCATCCCTAATTAAAACAACTCCATTCTCTTAGTAATGAACTGTAATTAAATAATCTGTTTTATTGCACTGTAAAAAATATTTGTGTGAATGTAAAGTATATTTCTGGTTATCGGTCATTCACTAAATTGTGACTGAAAGTTTTTCCATTTTCTCAGGTTTTTGTTCAATTTCTTTTTTAATGAAACTTACCCATATTCAAGTTTTGATAAAAAACGAATGAATGAAGCTAGATTTTTTTTTTCTTTCGATATATTGACTGTTTACATAATCATACATCCAAGAATTCTGGGGGCCATGACATTTTTGTGAATATGATAAAAAATGCTGCCGCTGACTGGGAATTTTTTTAGTAAACACTAAAAGAGGGAAAGAGTTAATAGCATTTGTATAAATCTTTATATAAAAGCAATAGAAGCCTAAGGTCTCCATTAGCTGTAAATGTGTGTTGTGTAACGCTGGTCTCATGAGGGGAGCTCATCTGCAGAGGAGAGCAAACACAGCCATCTGATGACCAATTTCTCCAGAGTCCCAAACCAGACGCTTCCTGCAAAACGCAAACATTATTTCCTTCCTCTGAGCTCACAGCTTTACCTATGATTTTCTTGGATCAGGAAAACATTCTTTACATAATGCTGTATCACATTTCTCAGCTGCGTTCCGAAGACCGTCACCACAAGAGAAAGTCTCTGTTCGCTCCATCTCTATTTATATAGAAGAAGAATAAAAGATGACTCAAGGGCTTTTAATAGAGAGCTAGTAAACACTCTAAAGAGAAATGAGAAAATCAACAGCATTTGTGGCATAATGTTGATTAAATACACTAAGAAAATAAGAAATTTTAAGAAATTTGAGCAACATTGTTAAATAAGTAGCCTATTGAATATCATTATAAGGGTCAACAGTGTAACTACACTACAGATGCAATCACATGCAGGTAAATGTACAAACAATGTAACAACATGCAGAGTCCTATTTCACAAGTATAATCCCAAAGCTCCTCCGACTGCAGAGCTGGAGCTGGGGAATCGGAGGTTATCTGGATGTCACTTTCACACAAGGAGAGACTTGCATAATGAGTAAATGGGTCAGTAGCCAACAGCCCTAGGAAGTAAACTTCCATTACCGAGAAAAAATGGAGCGGTGCTTTCTGATTCATTCATGAGTGTCTCTACAGGATAGTGTTTCTGAGGCTTCGCGCCTCTGGAGACATGCAATGAGTTCCGGACTCTGGAACAACATTTGTTGTTGAGTCAGATGACAATTAGCAATTTCTAAGTAATCTGTTTTGTAATCTGTGATGAAAACACGTTCAATTCTATTAAAAAGTCTTTGCCCCAGTCCAATTTTCTTTTTAAATTGAATGTCATCAGATCCTAGCCACAATGTACGAATGCATAAAAGTTATGTAACACCAAGTCCCCCTGTGTGAAAAAGCGGCCAATATCACCCGCATTAGCAGCAATCAACCGCAACAACTGCAACCAAATCTGCCATTTTGCCCAGTGTTTTTCTGATGGTGAAGCTACATACAATCAAAGCCAAGGCGAGAGAGGCCTGAAGATCTCTGAGGGTCTTTGCAACTTCCTGGATAATTGTGCACCTTGCTCTTTTTGTTTGATTGCAAAAGCAATCAAATACAAATTACTATTAGGGTGGAACATGTCACAAGTAGCTTTTTCAACAGAGAGATGCGTGACGCAGAATGACTGAAGAAACTTGGTAACACTTCAGTATGGGGAACAATTCTCACTTTTAAGTAGTTGATTATTAGCTTGCATATTGGCTGTTTATTAGTTCTTATAAAGCACATATTAATGTCTTATTCTGCATGACCATATTCTACATCCCTTAATCCTAGACAAAAGTCACAGTTAATAGTGTTGTTAATAAACACATATAGTGATAGAGCACTGCAACATATACAACATATAAGAAAACAGAGGACTTAAATACACTGGGATAGATCATTAACGAAACAGGTAACAGGTGTGTAACTAATCAGAAATCATGGTAACAAATGAGAACTCAAACAAGATTTGAACGTGACACAACAGGGCTAAAGGTGCACTGGGGTAAAAGGCACATTTTATTTTATTTTCCTCCAAACCACTATTGCACAAAAACTCACTTTCCTAAACATCTGTTTCATATGCACATGGACATTTGGCTGAACCTTGACGTGATCACGGGAGGCAAAGCAATGTTGATTCTGTAAAAGGCAAAGGTCTTATTAAGGACTTTCACTTTTGGTCAAAGTAATTAAATCAACAGTTTTTCAATAAATGAAGATTGTGTAAGTATGGTATTTGGGGTAAAAAGTGCCCCTGCTGTTAGGGCTAAAGGCACAATAATTGACATGATAATAAACATGACATGGCTGGATTCAAATGGTCACTTTCATTTATTATTTTGGATATCCACCTTTGAGACAAACACTATATTTATATTTATGAAGCAGCCAAGTCAAGCCTCCCCAACACTGCATGTTTTCCATGTCTCCTTAATCAAACACACCTGATCAGCTCATTAGTCGAGACTCCAAGACCTGAATTGGGTGTGTCAGACAAAGGAGACATGCAAAATGCGCAGTGCTGGGGAGGCTCCAGGAATGTGTTTGGGAACCCCTGGCCTACTACTTCCGGTGAGAATCTGAAGTATGCATTCAATGGACACTTTATTATCCCATGAGGCCACGGGAGAGGATTTGTGAATGGCAGTGAAGTGCGCTGGCAGGTCACATGACAGTAACAACATGGCGGATGTAGTATGTCCAGATTTCATTCAGACTACCCATATTCATACTATATAAAACATACTGTTTTAACAGTGGCAAAGTAAGTTTCAAACCAAATGCCATACCTACTATGCAGTATGCGATATTGATATAGTATAGACTCCAAGATAAGAAATGGATCGAGGCAGATATTGAAGACATTCAAAATGCATACTGTTGGTGTGCCTCCAGGAACAGGGTTGGGAAACACTGGTCTAAATATTGGTTTTATCAGTGTAATATATTTAAAGAAGACCTATTATGTCCCTTTTGACAAGATGTAAAATAAGTCTCTGATGTCCCCAGAGTGTATGTGTGAAGATTGCCACTTTTTGGGGGTTGAGCAAAAACTGTGTGTGTCCCTTTAAATGCAAATGAGCCGGTGCTCCCGGCCCCCTTTCAAGAAGAGGGCGGAGCTTTAACAGCTCATGCTCTGGCGTATTAGCAACAACAAAACAGGACAATCTCACGCACTGAAAATGTCAGAAACTGTATGTAGCGGTGTTCAGCCGTATATGTTCAGTCATCTGTTTCTCTAGATAAGACCCTTATTCCTCGTCTGGGATCGTGTAGAGCTCTTTGAAGCTGCACCGAAACTGACATTTGGACCTTCAACCCGTTGAACCCCAGTGAAGTCCACTATATGGAGAAAAATCCTCGAATGTTTTCCTCAAAAACCTTCATTTCTTTTCGACTGGAGAAAGAAAGACATCTTGGATGACATGGGGGTGAGTCAATTATCAGAGAATTTTAACTCTGAAGTGAACTAATCCTTTAAGTACTAAAAAATTATTAGTAGCTTGACAAAAATGCACTGCATGTGAAATACATTGTTTTCTTTCTCTGCTGTGAATAATCACATCTCTCTTTTCTTCCCTACTCGACTCTTTCCTCTTGTTTCATCCAGTGTCCAGGTGAATCTATTAGCATGTTCTTAGACTAGTTTGCCCTTTTCCTTTCAGCCACACCATTATAACAACCCAATCCCTGGAGATCCATCAGAGCCATCTTGGACTGCCCAGTCAGTGTTGCGGTCATTTAGTGCAAGCTAACCACCGGGTACGTCAGAGCTAAAATTAGCCCCTCATTCATGACCAGTCGTCTAGTGTGTTCCCTGAGGATGCTTGTCTGCAGATCAATGACATCACAGAAACAGAGACAAAAATGAGCTCCTTTGTTTCTTTTCTTATCCAGAAAAACATTTCAGCTTTTCTTACCACATACCAGTATTTATAGCCAAGTTTTCTCTGAATTTGGATGTTTGATAAATCATACAGAAAGGGTATTGTTGATACTTGTGGAAGCACAGTTTGCACATTTTTGAATGATTATTATGTATGAATTTTAGACATTAAATACTTTTAGAAAGATGACTTACAGAAGGGGTGGTTCGCCCAGGGCGCCATACAAGCTAGAACCGCCCCTGCCCACAGGAAATGAAATGAATAAATAAATACCACCAAAATGTTTGATTATCATTGGGGGAATTCTTTTCTCTTTTTATTTCCATTTCTTTGCTTGGTTCCTGATTGTTAGCTTCAAAAATATCAATGTGAAACACCATTTCTGACTCAAAAATAATGCTTTAACATCAGTGCTAATGCTGCTTTTATTTAACTGTGGCTTTTCGTCACATCTGTTTGGGTCTCGCTCTAGATTAAAGGTCTATTCAGAAAGAGTACAGCTGCCCCACAGACCGATGCACACGTGCCTGTTATTAAAATGTTCCCTTCTGAGCAACACCAACCCAGATAAGGGATTGAGGGATTAAGCCTTTTTTTAGTTCCTATATTTCAGTGCCTCAAGCTTTGATCACGTTTAAAAATAGTGCTGACTGTTCTGGATTTAAAACAAATGAAAGATAAATCAATAATTTCTAATAAATAATAATAATTAAGTCTATTTTATGTCTACCTGAAATTTCCATTCTAATCATATTATTGTCACATTCACCGTCTGTCTCACTTTCCCCGGACTCCACTTCCCAGCATCCCTCTGGTTCCTCACCTGCACTCCATCTGCAGTCACTGATCACCACCAGCTGTCACTCATCATCTGCACCACTCAAAAGGCCCTCACACACTTCACTCAGCGTCTGGACTCGTCTATGGACTACACAACGTCTTAGGTACCTGAACTCCTTACCTGATACTCACCTAAGTTTCCCGATTCCTCTGCCATTCGTCTCCCTTTGTCTGTTCTCCGTTCCCCGTGGATCCTTCACCTGCAAAGGCCAACATCTGATATTTCTTCAGCTAAGTGACTGTTCTAAGTGCTTGCTCATTTACTCACCTGCATTTTCCGTCTGCTAGTTTCCGTGCCTCTGATCTAAATAAACAACCTGTTATACACTTGCCTGTCTGCCTCCGTCTGTGTCCCTGGCAATTATACAGTAAACTACAGTTGCTCTCTGTTGACACTTGACAAATAATTTCCTTCATGCACGCCATAAAATGACCAGGATTTTACAACATTTAACAGCTATTTCTTATACGCCTGCATTAGCTCTGAGGAATCCCATTTTCAGTGATTGCCATCCCAAATGGGATGATTTTTCATGACTTTTTTGCAACAAAATTTAAGCAAAATACAAGTGCTGTATATCTGCAAACAGCGACAGTTCTCTTACAATAAACTACTGTTGAATTTTGAACCATTTCTCTCTACAATTATGTTTCAATTCATCAAAACTTCTGGTTTGTCTCGAGTGCACAGCCCTTCTACAGAATCTCAATGGTGTTAAGGTCAGGAATCGTACGTGTCATTATTCAGCTGAAGTCAGTTTAGTGTTGATTCAGTTGAGTTTAATAACAGGGTAAAGTTGATCAATTATGAAATGAGTTCAATTTAGCTATAAGCAGCTCTACAGAAGACAATCGTGTCATTCACTTTGAGTCAGTTCAATGTTGATTCAGTTCAGTTCAATAACGGTGTTTCGAATTAAAAATTCGATTCAGCAATAAAGCAGCTCTGCAGAAAACCGTAATGTCATCATCCAGCTTAATTCAGTTCAAGTTTTGAAGCAGAGCGTGAATTCCAGCGTGAAGCGTCAGTTTTGCACTAAAAGTGAGTGAGGTAAGATGTAAATAGCGAAACATTTAATACATGTTTTGCGATAGAACTGACAGTAACATCCAGGGATGCAAACTACTCAACTTTTTTCTCAAATATGGCCATTTTGAATTGAAAATATGCATTTATGTGATTCATGTAATTCCTAACTGAGTGTGACAAGATACTTTTACGTTTTCAACACATTAGGCATACAAGTAAAAGTAGCCTACATGTGTGCGTATTTTAATGCAAATGTTATTTGAAGATAGTCTGGTCTGCGTATATTAAATGAGGCAAGAGTGTAGAGTTACATTCAAGCTATTTTAAGGCATGATGAATTTTTTTTCACAGGAAAAAACGTTTAAAATGTCATTTTGGTGATCAAAGATGAGTTTTAAGGGATACATTGACCACAGGGGGACTTTTAAAAAGAGTTAAGAGAAGGTACACTGCCATCTTGCTCTGATGAAAGTGATTTGAACGCACCTGTTGTAATTATGATTTCCCAACTAGTAAATATGAACTTTCCAGGTGAACTGGAATGCTCCAATAATTTGCTCTTTTTTAAGGCCATCCTTCACTCATTAAAAACAAAAGCCTGGCAAAGATCTTTTTGTTGTTGTTTCCGTCCCATCTGCATAACTCATATTGTCTATATGACTTCTCTATCCACAGCCCGTCCCTGACATCGGTCAGCGAACCCACAGCAGAGCCGCGAGGATCTGCAGTGGAATGACTCATCACAGTCGTTTAGTATTCTGCACATGTGTCTGTGAACACTGGCCATCTGCAAAACCACACTGTAAAAATCCACAAGGCTACCATAGTGCTAAAAATAAAAGCCCTGATGAAGCATAATCCCAGCTATCAAAAATTTAGATTACTGTTCCATCATTAATGAATAACTACACAGGAACAGATGCGTATATTAACATTCTAGTAACTGCTATTAACTATCAAGAAACTCTTATTAACTAATTAGTAACTAATAGTGCTCAGTTGAATGAGGTAGTTCACTATTAGCTAATCAATAACCACTATTTTTTCATTACTCTCAGAGGACTACTAAAAACTTCTATATACAGGTTCATAATTAATGATGCATAATGGGTTGCACTTTATTTACAGTATGTGTACTTACAGTGTACTTACCTAAGAAAGTACTGGTAAAAATAAGGGTTAAGGGTAGGTTCAGGGTTAGAACCTAGTTATTACCCAGATATTGTAATTACGGTAACACTTTATTTTAGGGCCTTTTAACTAGTTGTTTATTAGCATGCATATTAATAGAATATTGGCTATTTATTAGTACTTATTAAGCACATATTAATGCCTTATTCTGCATGACCTTATTCTATTAATCCTACCCAATACCTAAACTTAACAACTACCTTACTAACTATTAATAAGCAGTAAATGAGGAGTTTATTGAGGGAAAAGTCATATTTAGTAGTTTATATGTGTTCCCTATACTAAAGTGTTACTGTAATTACTATAAAAAGTACATAGTATATACATGGCGAGCAGGATTAATTATACATTATACATTATTCACATTAAAAAAATATATACTTTTTAACCACAAATGCTCATCTTGCACGTTGGAAAGATCACGCGTGACGTAGGCAGAAGTACCAATCCTGTGTTTACAAAGCGAACGTCAAAGACTAAGTCAAACGCCCTTTACAAAAAAGGTAAAACAACGATGTCGGACGATTTTGAAATTGGAGGAGAAAATGAGATGGAGTTTTTTGCCCTACCGCAGTACTTCCACCTACGTCACACATGACCTTTCCAACGTGATTATGTAATGCGTGGAGCATCACAGAGCAGTGCAAGATGAGCATTTGTGGTTAAAAAGTATATAATTTTATTGTTTTTAGAAAATGACCGATGGTTTCTCTAGACAAGACTCTTATTCCTCGTCTGGGATCATGTAGAGCTCTTTGAAGCTGCACTGAAACTGACATTTGGACCTTCAACCCGTTGAACCCCAGTGAAGTCCACTATATGGAGAAAAATCCTGGAATGTTTTCCTCAAAAAACTTCATTTCTTTTCAACTGAAGAAAGAAAGACATGAACATCTTGGATGACATGGAGGTGAGTAAATTATCAGGAAATTTTAATTCTGAACTGAACTAATCCTTTGAAAAGGCATGTCATAATAAATATTTGCTACCTGAAATAAACAATTTTCAGCCTCAGCCTCTTTTTTTCACATTTCATTGCTCAAATCTTACACTTTCACTGTTTATAAATCAAGTCCTTTCACAAATAATAACACAAATCAGTTCAAAGAGCGGTCTACTCAAAGACGTGTTGTGTTTGAACTGGAAAGCTGATCTTAAACTCGGCAAGAAATCGGTGTGAGCCCCTCTTTCAACTCGAGACCTTGACGCCCGTCTACCTGTTAAATGAGAGAAGATGAATAACTCCGTCAGTCTCGTCTCGCAGCAGCTAACCTGTGTGATGCAGCACACCTTCATTTATCTTTCTAAGATCTGAGTCTGCCCTACTTACATCTAAATAAAGCTCAGCCTCAGCGCAGTCACAATGCCCACCGCCTATTTTTATCTCCCACTGGTGAGCTTGCTTTTGGGGTTGAGAGTGAAGCCTGTGAGAGATGGAGCACAAAGCCTCTGCTCTCATTTCTTCAGTCCACTTGTGTCGTTTCAATGTCAAGCAGTGTTGTGTCTCGGACTCAGGAACAGGGTGAGAGGAATATCAAACAGAGGTTTGGGGAATGGATTTTATATGGTAAAATGTGTTAAATGGAGTTGAATGCATGAAACAGATAATGCACATGGAGGAAAATGGTGGTTGTTACTGCAAAATAAACCGTGATAGGGTAATTAAGAGCCTGACGTGAAGCAGACTTGCACATTATACTGCTTATTACAGAGCTATCTGCCACATAAGTAAATAACTGGACACAAAATATTCAGTTGATATATTTTATTAGCTCTCTTGTAATAAAACAGTTTCTAGCAAGCAGATTTTAGCTAAAATGCATGTTAGACAAGATGAACATAAGGGATAGCATACAGTAATCATGATTTTTACATGCCTACTCACTGAATAAATAATTACTTGGGAATTAAATATTGATTTGAGTTGAAATTATTTTGAAATCTTAACTGTCTTTTTAATTTTCAACAATATATCCATTACAATACAATCACCAGGAACATGGCAACAATATTACAGTAATATTAATAATATTAATTTTTAATGCAATCGATAATTGAGATGCGTGTCATGATCATTCGAGATGAGTGTTTTCAACTGCTTTACCCCACTTTGCTAAAATCATAAAGTGGCGTGACCTTAAACTGCAAAATGTGCAAGTCTTCAATCCTTTTATTGTGTTTTGAAATGTCAGTCTATATTTAGGACTAAAATCTCCGAGAAAGATATCAAATCCATCTGTGGATCAAAATAATGACAGAGAGCATCAAAATAATCACCCACCCAAAAAGAAAAATCATAATCTGAACCGAGCAAGGATAAACATCCCACTCTGACAGAAAGAGAGATTATGAAGTGAACGCGACAGGATGGTTGTGGTTTCTCATGTGAGTGACAGGTTGCTTCTATCATTTATAATAAATACTGCAATATTCTGAAGAATTCTCACTTTTGATTTCATGGCGACTTTAATACAGTTTGTTACTGCTGAATAAAACAGAATTACTAAAATGTTTTTGGTCACTAGTGTAATCTAAAGGCACATATTTATAAGCAGCAGTTATTCTCTCATATTTCTGCCTAATGTATTGTAATTGCAGAGATTACTGTAGAACTGTGACAGGAGAGCAAAACCCCCTGAGCATAAACATATCTGTGTACAGTAGAAGCCAGCGGAAAATTCTTTCAAAGACCAACTTTCAACCTTTCACACATTTAATTCTTTCAAATGGATGCAACATGAGGTTTTGAAGACCAACTGAATGAATCGGTTTCACTTTATTTTGATGGTCCCTTTAACACATTCTGTTGGCATAACTCTCATGTGTTAGTAGAGTATTAGTAGACTGGGTTAGGGTTAGAATAAGCTGACATGTACAGTACTAGCAAATAGTCAGTAGAATGTCTGTTTGGGAGTGTTAAGCAGACCGTCTACTAAGACTCTAGTGAGAGTTAGTTGACATGTAGTTGCAAAGTTACTTATAGTCAACAGAATATTCAAAATGGACCATCAAAATAAAGTGCAACCAATGATCGTCCCTCCCTCCATATGCTGCGCTGGTATGATGCTCTGTGATGTGACTGTGTTCAGGATTAAAGAGTAAAGTTGTGTTGAGTACAGCGGGTCGCCAGCCAGAATGAGCTTTAGTGTCGCTGGTACTGCCACCGCAAGGCCACGATAGTGAACACACATCAGTCATGTGTTCAGAGGGACTGTTTGCATCTTGAAATGTGACATTTTCATTTGTAAAGAGGTCAAAAATAATTTGCTTGTAATATTAAAAATATAACATAATCATAATCATAGGGCTGGGACAATACATCGATGCATCGCAAATCGATAAATGATTCTGGATCAGTTCTGATATTTTCCGTATGTATTGTGATTCTCTCTCGAATCGATTCTGAGCTTAGTTTTCAACAGCTTTAGGAACAGCCATACTCTGCTTGCTTCCATTTCCTTACACACACCACTTGAACCTTCTATAAAATAATCATTCATAAAGTTCGTAAATGTTGAAGTGAATTGCAGGGGTGTTTGCAGTGGGCTGTTTACATTAATCTCACGTCATAAAATCATTCTGAGGTGCAAATAAATGTCAGACTCAGCCGAACGCACGAGCGCTCTTCTTCATGAGCATTTGAGTATGCGGTTAAAAAATAGCCTAGAGCGCCATCTGCTGTTAAAAACTAAGCTCAGAATCGATTTGTGATGCATTTGGAAAATATCAGAATCGATCCACGAATTGCAATGCATCGATATATTATCCCAGCCCTATTTAATCATACCTAATTATTTATCAAAGATGTAAGAGTTCAGCTTCATTCCATTAATAAAAGAAAAAAATTTGATAATCATTTTTCATTTTTACTTATGATGCATTTCTGGAACCATTTTTATAATTTATTTTTCTTTTAATGTAGGCCACTTTATTAGGTACACTTTGCAAGTACCAGGTCGGACCTCCTTTTGCCTTCAGAACTGCCTCAATTCTTTGTGGCAAAGATTCAACAAGGTGCTGGAAACATTCCTCAGAGATTTTGGTCCATATTGTCATGATATCATTCATCACGCATTGCAGATTTGTCGGTTGCACATCCATGATGTGAATCTCCAGTTCCAGCACATCCCAAAGCTGCTCTACTGGATTGAGATTTGGTGACTGGAGGTCATTTGAGTTTAGTGAACTCATTGTCATGTTCAAGAGACCAGTTTGAGATGATTTGTGACATGGCGCATTATCTTGCTGGAAGTAGCTATCAGAAGATGGTCCACTGTGGTCATAAAGGGATGGACATGTTCAGAAACAATACTCAGGTAGGCTGTGTCGTTTAAACGATGATCAATTGGTACTAAGAGGCCCAAAGTGTGCCAAGATTCCCCCACACCATTACAGCACCAGCAGCGGCCTGAACCGCTGATACAAGGCAGGATGATCCATGCTTTCATGTTGTTTACACCAAATTCTGACCCTCCCATCTGAATATCGCAGCAGAAATCCAGACTCATCAGACCAGACATCGTTTCTCCACTCTTCTCTTGTCCAGTTTTGGTGAGTCCATGTGAATTGTAGCCTCAGTTTGCTGTTCTCAGCTGACAGGAGTGTCACCGGTGTGTCTTCTGCTCCTGGAGCTCATCCGCTTCAAGGTTGGACGTGTTGTGTGTTCAGAAATGCTCTTCTGCAGACCTCGACTGTACCGAGTGCTTATTTGAGTTACTATTACAACTGGAACCAGTCTGGCCATTCTCCTCTGACCTCAACAATGTATTTTCACTCACTGGACATTTTCTCTTTTTCGGATCATTCTCTGTAAACCCTAGAGATGGTTGTGTGTGAAAATCCCAGTAGATCAGCAGTTTCTGAAAGACTCAGATCAGCAACCATGCCACGGTCAAAGTCACTTCAATTACCTTTCTTCCCTATTCTGATGCTCAGTTTGATCGTCTTGGTCACATGCATTGAGTGTGATTGGCTGAGGATTTTTCTATACATCTTGTTTTCATAAACTTGCATATATTGTTTAGATTGTAAAGTGGAAAACGCAAAGTGGGGATGAGATCAGAAAGACCACAAGACGAGATTCAAACTCAGGTTGCTCAAAGCACAGCTGCACTGCACCACAAAACTATCAGCTGTGACACAAAGACACGTGCATTAAAGGTGCAGCAGTGCCAGATGCATTGATCTGAGAGCAGACACATTGCAAAGTGTAAGTAAACAATTTTCATAATGCTTTGTCTGTAAATGAATTCCTTTCCAGCTTTACTCTTCCCAAACTCTCATCTTGTTTGGGGTGCAAACACTTTCAGAAGTGGTCAGATACAGTAGCTATCTAATCAGAAGAGTGCTAAGTGTAAATACCCCGTTAGTTTTCTAATTCAGAAAAAAACTCTGTGTTATAAGTTATCATCGTGAGATTCTTGGTTCAGCATGCTGACACGCTTGAGGTCTGGCCCTGCTGAAGAAAACAAATGTTAGTTTCACATTCTTCATCCAGGCCTCTCCACAGGAGTTTGAATCGCTAGGAATGCAGCCTCAATTTCTGGCCTGTGGTCCTACGTCAGACGCTTGCATAACATGTCTGTATAAATATTGCAAGTGCTCTATCCCCTCATTGTAATTTTTCCTGTGCTATTAATACCCCAAGAATTGGATTATGTGACAAGGGAGGAAGAGGGAATAAGATTTTTGAAGTGAAAAGTGTCTTTCAGTCCGGTCATGAGGGAGTGATTTGTCCCGTAAGCAAATAGTGATGTCTGGTCAGTGAACAAATCGTAGTGAACTAGCTTTCTATATGTTAGTGTATTTCTAAATGTTGACAATTTAAGGGAAACTTAACTAACATCAACTTTTGATCAATTATACAGGTTCTGTGCATTGCTTACTAGGTTTTCAGTTAAAATTCAATTCATGAAAGGGTTTCACGGTTTCAGCATTTCATATGATTTAAATGTCACTCAGTAAGTTTTACTGGCTCTTCTTTAATTTCACACACAAAGACAAAAGAACTAAGCAGAGTCAGGTCTTTGATTAAAGAAATTTGTAATGATTTAAAATTATGACATTATATACAATTTAATTTAATTTGGGGTGTATTCAAGTAAATTATATACTGATATGTAGAATGATAAATAATAATAACATTAAGCATAATGTTTGGTTATACTATATTTTGATGGTCCACTTTTCACTAACTAGGGCTTGACATTAACTTTTTTGCTCACCAGCCACTGTGGCTAGTGGTCACAATTATTATATCGATACCATGCGGAAAAACTGCCATAATAGATATTTTTAATATTATCTCATAATTTGGCAGCAGGTGTATTAGGCTGCTGTCACTTTAAAATCCATTATATTGTTACACATGTTTTCTTTCTCAACTGTTTACATTCACTTAAAACATAACTGACTGTTTACATGAATACTCACCAAGACCAGCATTTTGACATTATTTTGTGTGTATTGTGTGCAATATGCAGCAAAAAAGAACTCAATTTAGTACTGAGAGGCACAAACTTTGGGTGTGAGCACAAAATCTGTGGGAATGAGTAAAATTATGCATAATACGTGCAATCCCACACCGCAATTCAAGCCCTGTAACACCAACAATATTCATCGGGAGCAAATGAAACAAGGCAGGTTTGTGTGTCAATGAGAGAATGAGAAAGCACAGCTGGAATCATGTATCTATTCTGTGGAAAATCAGTATCGGAAGCATTTCAGATTTTTCAGTATTGGAAAATCTATATTTTTGACAACACTACATTGCATTTAATTATTTCAGATGCCGTTTTAAAAGACCACAATTGAAAAATATATATATTATATATAAAATTCAACCCGCCAAAGTGGCTAGTAGGAGTGACTGCGTTACACGCCACTGCTGAAATACACCTGCGTTTGGTGTGTTGGCGGGTGTTAATGTCAAGCCCTGCTACTAATTACAAGTAACTTTGCAACTACGGGCCCAATCATACACCAGGCGCGATGCGGCCCCAGGTGCGACGCAAGTGTTTCAGCCCAATGTAGTTATCATTTTCACGTCCAGAGCCATGTTGTTTAAATGCACTTGCGCCCATCTGTTCGCCATGGGCGTGCTGGTCTGAAAACGAGGTGTGTTCAGGCGCATTGTTGGCGTGTTGCTATTTTGAGGCAACTGAAAACGACTGCACCACTGACCAACAGAACCCTGCTCTAAAGTCAATGGCGCAGTATTTTTTTTATTTATTTATTTTTTTTTGTTATTTACAGGGCATGTTAGTAATATGCGCCTATATGTGGGTGCACAACGCACGTACACACTGCTCATTACACACACACAGGGACGCACAGCAACACACAAACATGCCAAATATTAAAAATAAAAGGATTCTTCTCTGGAGAAACGTTCAGTCTTTCTGCTTGCAAATTTCGGCATGTAAATAGTGAATCCACCATGGTGCGAGCGCAACTGGCTTTTAAAGGGAATGGGAGATGAGACTCTGATTGGTTTATTGCAGGTTATGCCCAAAACACACCCATTACACATTAAGAGAATAGGTACAACCCTTTTGGACAATATGCCTGGCGCACCGACTGTTTTTTCCGTCGTTGAAATAGCAAAAGTGGATTCGGACAAGCCATAAATGCACACAAGGTTTCCACAAGGTTTAGGAGTGTGTTTATGGGAATTTTTGACCATTCTTCTAGAAGCGCATTTGTGAGGTCAGGCAGTGATGTTGGCAAGAAGGTCTGGCTCGCAGTCTCCGCTCTAATTCATCCCAGAGGTTTTCTATCGGGTTGAGGCCAGTCAAGTTCCTCCACACCAAACTCGCTCATCCATGTCTTTATGGACCTTGCTTTGTGCACTGGTGTGCAGTCATGTTGGAACAGGAAGGGGCCATCCCCAAACTGTTCCCAGAAAGTTGGGAGCGTGAAATTGTCCAAAATGTCTTGGTATGCTGAAGCATTAAGAGTTCCTTTCACTGGAACTAAGGGTCCAAGCCCAACCCCTGAAAAACAACCCCACACCATAATCCCCCTCCACCAAACTTTACACTTGGCACAATGCAGTCAGGCAAGTACCGTTCTCCTGGCAACCGCCAAACCCAGACTCGTCCATCGGATTGCCAGACAGAGAAGCATGATTCGTCACTCCAGAGAACACGTCTCCACTGCTCTAGAGTCCAGTGGCGGCGCTTTACACCACTGCATCCGACGCTTTCCATTGCACTTGGTGATGTAAGGCTTGGATGCAGCTGCTCGGCCATGGAAACCCATTCCCAATACTTTTGGCAATATGTATATAGTTAACATTCAGCTTAATTTTGCTATTTTGTATCATATTTGCTATTTTTGCTATTTTGTTTTATTCTAGTTAGAAGTGTGATTGACTGCACAGATTGCAACAGTCAAGTTCATTCCATTCATTTTCTCCATAGAGGAACTGATATTTAATGCTAATTTAAAGACATAATGATAACTTAAAGACAGACCTACTGTGACGAGGTTGTTAATTGATGGTATATGCTTTTGTTAAGACTATAAGCCTGCTTTATTTCAACTTATTTCTTAAGCAATCATATTTAACAGGGAATTACTGGTGAAAATAATTCCTGATTTTCAAATAATTTTTGTTTCAAATATTAGTTTGTAATGTTGTGTTTTTAGCTCATTGCTGGTTGGTTTGGTTCATGGCTTGAAACTTAACGAAGACTTTTCAAAAATCCCTATGGGAAAAATGAATGGGAAAAATATTTGCAGAACCATGGCTGCTGAAAAAGTGGATGGGCACGGTTGCACTAATAGTCAAACAAACGTACACAGAACGATCTGAGTCAAACGTTAAACAAGCTGTCGGTGTTAAATCTGTGAATATCGTGGAATTGCTCATATCAAGCCCCAAATCACCCATTGACTTTGATGAAATAGAGAAGTTATGTCGTGCAGACTCTAGAAAGTGGTGGTACGAACCTCAGGTACTAAATTATACAAGCACAGGTACTGTGTATCTCTGAGTACTCGCCCACTTCAAGCAATGACCGCAGGTATGATTTTTTTATAGCCTCTGGCATGAAAAACTCCTTCCTCTGTATGCAACAGTGAACAATTCTGAGAAGCAGAGCAGTGTTCAGATTGTGTGTGTGCATGCGGGGCTCTCTTCCGAACGCAAGCTGAGGCTCCTTCTGTTGAGAGGCACACAGAAAACACCGCAAAGGCTGCTACAGATTAAAGTGCCAGTGCATTGCTCATGAGCAAAATAAACATGAGAAAATAGCAATTTTTAAAAGCATGGAATAGCAACCATACAAGCATGGAAGTGAAGAAGAATGTTGCATATCACTGCTTCCACATCCATTGTGACGTGTTGCTCTGACACTGAGGCACTGGACAGTCAGCATGATTCTGCTGCGTATTTTTAACTAATGCTCCAATTTACTCTGTTGCATTGTAGCAGCTTCTAAAACACTTCCAGGCATTATGTCCAATGATATTTAGTTCTGTTAAAATGAATGCATTCTCTTTTGAATGTTCTTTTTGAACTGTTTGTCATGTTTTTGTTTTTTTGTTTTTTTGCATAAAAATAGGGGATTATAAAATGGGAGATTATACAGACATTTGCAACAGAAGAGCTTCTCTGAACATCTCTCTTCCAGGCCAAAAGAATGAGCACAAATAGTTTCAGTGTTATGTAGAACATATTCCTAATTTATCTGCAAGTCTGGGTATAAATTCACTGTGACTCTGGTATGACGCACATTCACAGGAGAATTGAGTTCCGCTCACGCCTTTCTGTAAATCCAATTGAGAGATGGCGTTTTTCCAAAGATAATGTGGCAGTCTCTCTGTGATCACTCCGCAACGCTTGATATTATGGATTCACACCACAGTTACTGGCTCAAAGTGAGTCTTAAAAGGATAGTTCACCCAAAAAATGAAAATTATCCCAAGCTTTACTCACCCTCAAGCCATCCTAGGTGTATATGACTATCTTCATTCAGATGAACACAATTGGAGATATATTTAAAAATATCCTGGCTCTTCCAAGCTTTATAATGGTAGTGTTTTGAAGCTCAGTGCATCCATCCATCCTATATTTAATCCGTACGGCTCCAGGGAGTTAATAAAGGCCTTCTGAAGCAAAGTGATGTGTTTTTGTAATAAAAATATCCATATTTAAAACTTTATTAACTTTAATAACTAGCTTCGGCAAACAGCCGTACGCATCGAATTATGGCGTAAGCACAACCTTTGACCCGGCACATGATGCAATGATGAACGCAGAAGCTCAGAGGATAGAGCAAAACAAAACACCGGTCACAAATTAGAAGTCTAAAATGAGAAGTTTTGAAAAGAAATGTCAGAGGATTTCGAGAAGAGAAGATGAGCTTGAGTTTGTTTCACAGCCCTACAGTGCTCAGCGTAAATGAGTACACCCCCTTTGAAAAGTAACATTTTAAACAATATCTCAATGAACATAAAAACAATTTCCAAAATGTTGACAAGACTAAGTTTTATATAACATCTGTTTAACTTATAACATGAAAGTAAGGTTAATAATATAACTTAGAGAACAAAATTTTCAGTTTTACTCAAATTAGGGTGATGCAAAAATGAGTACACCCCACTGAAAGTCTCTGGAGCAAAGCTAAATTTTAGACTACAAATGTCTAATTTAACAAGAATTCAACCACAGGTGAGTCTAATTCTTCATTACACAGGTGTCCAGCAGACAGCTGACTATAAAAGGGTGTTAAAACCCCTTCCCATTTCATGCTGTCAGCAATGGCACCACATGGAAGAGAAATGTCACAAGACCTGAGAAAGAAAATAATTTTTTTACACCAGAAAGGTGAAGGCTACAAGAAGATCAGCAAAGCTTTACTTATCAGTCAGAATACTGTAGCAAAAGTGGTACAAAAATTTAAAAAAGATGGAACTGCAACCATCTCACAGAGACGTCCAGGTCGTCCACGGAAGCTCGACAGGAGCGTCTTCTGATGAGAAGCGTTGAAGAAAATAGGCATGCAAGTTCACTGCAGTTATCTAAAGAAGTAGAAAGCCAAACTGGGGTGACTATTTCCTGTGACACAATACGGCGTACACTGCAGAGGAATGGCACGGATGGGTGCCGTCCATGAAAGAAGCCTCTCCTAAAGCCCAGGCACAAAAAAGCCCACCTAGAGTTTGCCAGGGCCCATGCTGACAAAGATGAAGACTACTGGGACTCTATACTCTGGAGTGATGAGACCAAGATAAATGTTTTTGGAACTGATGGCTTCAAAACTGTATGGCGTCGCAAAGGTGAGGAATACAAAGAAAAATGCATGGTGCCTACAGTGAAACGTGGTGGTGGCAGTGTCCTTATGTGGGGCTGCATGAGTGCTGCTGGTGTCGGGGAGCTGCAGTTCATTGATGGCATCATGAATTCACAGATGTACTGCTCTATACTGAAAGAGAAGATGCTACCATCACTCCGTGCCCTTGGTCGTCGTGCACTTTTCCAACATGACAATGATCCTAAACACACATCTAAGGCCACTGTTGGATTTCTGAAGAAGAACAGGGTGAAAGTGATTCAGTGGCTCCTGATCTGAACCCAATCGAACACCTATGGGGAATTCTGAAGAGACAAGTTGACCATCACTCTCCATCCAGCATCCAGTCTCTAAAAGAGCTCATTCTTGAAGAATGGAAAAAGATAGATGTTGCCAACTTGTTCATTCCATGCCTAGAAGACTTGGTGCTGTCATTAAAAATCATGGAGGCCATACAAAGTACTAGATGTAGTAGTTTTTGTTGTGGGGTGTACTCATTTTTGCATCACCCTAATTTGAGTAAAACGGAACATTTTGTTCTCTAAGTTATATTATTAACCTTACTTTCATGTTATAAGTTAAACAGATGTTATATAAAACTTAGTCTTGTCAACATTTTGGAAATTGTTTTTGTGTTCATTGAGATATTGTTTAAAATGTTACTCATTTACGCTGAGCGAGAGCTGTCTAAGCTTACGATACTCCTACATCCTGCGTCATACATCGCGTCACGGGTTACTCTTGTGGCACAAGTCGACTTGCGCAGTATGCGGACGGTCGTCTGCCGGAAGCTAGTTATTTTACTTTATAAATACTTTTAAAGTATACTAAAGTATGCCTAGTTAGATCTTGATCAGCTGGTTCAGGTGTGTTTAATTGGGGTTGGAGCTAAACTCTGCAGGACAGCGGCCCTCCAGGACTGAGTTTGGACACCCCTGTCCTAATACTACCCAATAAACACTTTTAATATTATTAAACACTTGTTCGCAGTTTATTTCTACTTTTAGAACATTATTTTCATTTTTATTGAAAATAAATGCAAGCTCAGCAAAAGGTGGAATCCAACCGGCGTCGATCGCATTAAAAGCTAGATCTGCGAGCCTTACTGCGAGTCTACTGCGGCACCACTGAAGATGTTTAATTCATGCTTCTTTTTTAAAACTTGAGTGGCTCAACCAGACATTGGTGGGCAGAGCTAGTGTAAATTGTGTTCATCTGAAAGAAGATAGTCATATAAACGTATGGCTTGAGGGTGGTATTGTTATAGTGTTCACCCCTAAATCCCCCTCTTTCTCTCTGCAAGTTTCAGATGTTGTCTTTCGATCAATAGACATGCCCCTGTTGCACAAATCACTTGCGTCACTGGCAGGCTAAATAAGGACAGAACATTTGATCTCTGGGAGTCGTGGACCTGTAGCCTCAATAATCCCATTCAGAGTTCAGATTCTCTGGGGTGTGAGATGATTCCATCATCCCCAATATGATCTTTTGTAATTGAACATTATTTTGATGTTCTGCAAACATGTTAATCATTCAGTGACTTTCTTTGCTTGGGTAGAGCGATGTAAAATTCATGCAATTATTAAACACAGACAAAACAAAGTTCTTCCCATCCACTGCGGCTCTCAAATCTCATTCTCTTCATTGCATTCAGTACGGTTCACCATGTTAATACACACAATAACTAATGACGTTTTGCATCAGAGGAAATTGCCTACTGTTGTCAAGAGACTCAACTAACTTAATGGTCCTCTTGAGAAATCTAATGTGAATGATGGCTAATATTAAATTATGTGCTTCTCCTCATGTATTTTGACCTACTTGAGCTACCATTTGTGCGTCAGACTTATGCTATCTGCATCTTTTAAGATGGATGGCAATTATTACAATTAAGGAGGTCCAAATCACTGCACCGGCTTAGTCTGTCCATCAGCACTGCTAATTCTCCATCACTTTAACAGCGACGCAAAGAATTAGAACATCCATTTGTTCAGATGATCTTAATAATCACCCTTGTGAAAAAGAAGGACACTTTCGCATACCTTTAAAACGAGTGCTTAATACAGAAATATAGAATATACTTGTAAGTGCAAACTGAAAGTATAATGTTTTTGGACACTTAAGTGCATGTTAATTGCATTTGAAATAAAAATGTGTTATAGTTTAAATGTATGTTGAAGGCAATTGGCTGAACTTTAGAGTGCTTTTTGATTCACTTGAGTGGCCTTTTATTTAATTAATATTATATTATCTACAAGAACAGTTTGTACTTAATTTATACAATTACAGTAAAGTGCACTTCTTTTTCACAAGGGCAGTGTCAGTTACCTCTGCTCAACAACAACCACCAATCTGATCTAGTGTGACTCCTTCCTGATAAATGGTACAGTGATGCAGTGAAGGAATCCAGTTCCTCAGGGAATGTGGTTATATCACCCATTATGTGTCTTTACGAGGAAATCAGATTTCAAGGTTTGAAATTCCTTGGCTCTAAAATCTAAAATGTAACACAAGGTCATATTCTCTCTCCTCCTCGTGTCCGTTTAGTGAATCATTAAGTAATGTAGCTTATGAAACCATGTCGCTTTCCAAGTATTGGATGGTCTTTCCCTTTTTTGTTGGTTGGAACCTGATACCATCTGTTAGCACCGTTAAACTGATGAACAAATTAAAGATGCCTGAAAGATAATATTTATTGGTTAGAATTTATGGGAAATTAGGGCTGCATGATGTTGAAGAAAAATGCGATATGCAATAACTTGTTATATAATGAGATATTCAATATGCAATATGATAATGCTTCAAGTGTGTAAAATAAATGTTAATTATATTTAAATATATTTAAAAACTAAAAATGTTAGGCTATAACCAGCAAACATGTTTCGCATTCTTTTTGTGAGAAGAAAGCATCCCTACAACTTCTGAAAGTAAACAGCATTACATCATTTTAATGTCAGTGTAAGCCAGGAGGGTTTAGGGTTTCAGGTAGGCCTACATAGGTTTATTTAACAACAGAAATTGAATAATCAAATGTAAAAATAAAACACTGTATGAATTAAATATATACTGATTCTTATTAAAGCTACTAAAGTTATTCAGTCGAGAGCAGTGAGTGATTTTCTCTTTGTCTTTTGTTGTTTGATTACCATTAAGCACACAGACGGAAGCAGGTTTATTAGGCTGCTGTCACTTTAAGAGCTGCACAGATCCAGTATACTGTTACACATGTGCTTTCTTTCTCAACTGTTTAGTACACTTAAGGCATAACTGACTGTGCTTACATGAATACTCACTGTGACGGGCATTTTGACATAATTTTGTGTGTATTTAGCCATATAAGCTGCGGAAGAGAACTTAATTTGGGATCACTCGTTGTCTGAGAGGTGACTTCCTGTGCGCCTGTGTACTTCACTTATTGCATTTAATAACATTAAGCGTGTCACACGTATGTGTCCAGTCTAATCTCTGCTGTCTGTATCAACCTAAAACTTGGACTTTTTGTAATCATTTGGAGTATCAAAATCATAATGCAATTATCGCAAGATGTTGTGATATGCATATCGCGATATGTACATTTTCAATATTTCAATAATTTCGATATATCGTGCAGCCCTAGTTAAAATGTACTGCCGAATGTACTGCACTTATGGTAAACTAAAACATACTTCAATGTCATTTCTATTCAAATTGTATATCATGTATTTAAATATATTTTCATTTACACATTTGTAATGATTGTCACAGTCACCAGCTCAGTCACCCTCAGCACTACACTTCCCATCATCCTCTCTGGTTCACACCTGTTCTCACTCCCCGATCACCTGCATCTGCAAGCCATTACCCTCATCAGGACTCACTATATCTGTAGTCACTTTCCTCACCTCAGTGTCTGGTCTTGACGTTGATACTTACCAGTCCACTTTCCTGACTCCTCACCTGATCACCACACGTCTGGTTCTCACCGTCATCTGTCCTCACCAATTCTCTTCTCCAGTCCTGATCAACTGTCTGCCTGCCATCCATATCTACAAAGAAACAGAGATTATTACTACTGAGTTCATTCAAACTATCTGCATTCAATCAACTTACCTGTTAACCTACCATTCCAGAGTCTCGTCCCGTCATGGCCGCCATTCCAGAGTCTCATCCCATCATGGCCGCCATTCCAGAGTCTCGACCCTTCATGGCCGCCATTCCAGAGTCTAGTCCCGTCATGGCCGCCACGCTCTGCCCCTGGCTGCCAGCTCCTCCCTGGGTCCCTGAACGGCCGGTGCCTCCCTGGTCACCTGACACAGCTCCAGGACACCCACCCTCCCACACTGGATGGAGTCTATTTTTTGCGTGAGGTCGCGCTTTCCGGGAGGGGGAAGTAATGTCACAGTCACCAGCTCAGTCACCCTCAGCACTACACTTCCCATCATCCTCTCTGGCTCACACCTGTTCTCACTCTCCCCAATCACCTTCACCTGCAAGCCATTACCCTCATCAGGACTTACTATATCTGCAGTCGCTTTCCTCACCTCAGTGTCTGGTCTTAACGTTGATACTTACCAGTCCACTTTCCTGACTCACCTGATCGCCACACGTATGGTTCTCGCCATCATCCGTCCTCACCAATTCTCTTCTCCAGTCCTGATCAACTGTCTGCCTGCCATCCATATCTACAAAGAAACAGAGATTATTACTACTGAGTTCATTCAAACTATCTGCATTCAATCAACTTACCTGTTAACCTACCATTCCAGAGTCTCGTCCCGTCATGGCCGCCATTCCAGAGTCTCATCCCATCATGGCCGCCATTCCAGAGTCTCGACCCTTCATGGCCGCCATTCCAGAGTCTAGTCCCGTCATGGCCGCCACGCTCTGCCCCTGGCTGCCAGCTCCTCCCTGGGTCCCTGAACGGCCGGTGCCTCCCTGGTCACCTGACACAGCTCCAGGACACCCACCCTCCCACACTGGATGGAGTCTATTTTTTGCGTGAGGTCGCGCTTTCCGGGAGGGGGAAGTAATGTCACAGTCACCAGCTCAGTCACCCTCAGCACTACACTTCCCATCATCCTCTCTGGTTCACACCTGTTCTCACTCCCCTATCACCTGCACCTGCAAGCCATTACCCTCATCAGGACTCACTATATCTGCAGTCACTTTCCTCACCTCAGTGTCTGGTCTTGACATTGATACTTACCAGTCCACTTTCCTGACTTTCACCACACCAGTCCACTTTCCTCACCTGATCACCAAACGTCTGGTTCTCACCATCATCTGTCCTCGTCGATCCTCTTCTCCAGTCCTGATAATCTGTCTGCCTGCCATCCACAAAGAAACTATGGAGTTAAGTTCATTTAAACTATCTGCACTCCATCAACTTACCTCTTTGCTTCACCTGCTCTCTGCTACCTGTATCAAACCTTGTGAGCGATATTACCTGTGTTGTCTCCTTCTGTCCGCTGACATTGATGAAGTAATCTTTTTTTTTTTTTTTTTTTACATTTAAAATATATTAACTTTAAATGTAATATTGAATAACACATTGCAGGTAAAATTACATTACATTTACATGTGCTTTAGTATGTTAGTCAGCTAATCAAAATAAGTATACTGTACTTCTATAAACCATGAAAATTATTTAAAATGTACTTTAAAGTAAAACTTTTAATTTGACATTATTGCAAACTGCATTTTTAAAGTGTACTTAAGTGTGTTAAACATAGTCATCTTTAAAAAATATACTTTTTTTGAAGTATACTACTACAAGTGCACATTCAAGCACACTTCTTTTTCACAAGGATGATTGGAGTATATAACAGATAAAACATACATACATACTTGGCCAGTGTTTTATCTTTTGTTTGTGTATTGACCGGACTGCAGGTGCACATAAACATAAATCAGTGAGTGTTTTATAATGAAGGTGGCTGCAGGATACTGAGAGACTCTCTGAACGATGAGGAACTGCAGTGTTTCATAACAAGAGACATGCATGAATGAACACTTAGAATTACACACTGAATGCACAGCCATGCACACATGTGCATTAAAGGGATAGTCCACCCAAACATTATCCCATGATTTACTCACCCTCAAGCCATCCTAGGTGTATATGACTTTCTTCTTTCAGAAGAACACAATCGGAGAAATATTAAAAAATATCCTGGCTCTTCCAAGCTTTATAATGGTAGTGAACAGGGGGCGTGTTTTGAAGCCCCCCCCCAAAAATGCATCCATTCATCATAAAAGTAATCCATACTGCTCCAGTGGGTTAATAAAGGCCTTCTGAAGTGAAATGATGGGTTTTTGTAAGAAAAAATATCCATATTTAAAACTTTATAAACTAAAATAACTAGCTTCCAGCAGATGAAAAGAAGTGTACTTCAAATCTTAAAAATATATTTAAAAAACTACTTTCAGATAATATAATATTAATGAAATAAAAGGCCACTTAAGTTTACTTTAAGTACACTTTCATGACTGTTTCTTACCACACTTAAGTAAATTTTTAAAAAGTGCACTTTGTAATAATGTCAAATTTATTGTTTTACTTTAAAGTACGTTTTAGATCATTGTGTTTTAATTGTCTTTTGTCGTACTTTAAAGTACACTTATCTTGATGTGTCGACTAACATACTAAAGCACGTAAAGTACTTATTTATCATTTTAAGTGTGTTATTCAATATTACATTTAGTTAATATAATTTGAATGTACTAAATTTCAAGTTTATCATTACAAATGTGTAATTCCAAATATAAGTAAATACATACCATTAGAAATGACATTAAAGTATATATTAGTTTACCATAAATGCTTGTCAGTACATTCATCAGTAACCATATTTCAAAGACAAGAGAATTATGAAATTACTCAAATCCTGCTTAAATGGGTCAAAAACACTCTAAAGTTCATTTAGTATCTGAAAACATTACATTCAGTATATTCTATTCAAGTATATTATGTCTAAAATAAGTATTATTTAAGTATGCAAAAGTGCACAAGGGACATTTTATACTCTGATTTGTAATTTTTCAAAGTATGCTTATGTACAAACATATGTGTTGTGTTTTTGGTGAATTTTTGCTCTAAATCATTTTTTACAGTGGTGGCACATATAAACTCCCACCATCAGTGCAGTCCACATATTGCAGCCCTGTCCTCTGCTGACCATGGTTATTTGTCTTTATTTTCTACTGTATGTATGTAGAGCTGTAGCTCCAAAACACTGTCAGTGCGAAAGCACGTTGTATTGCGTGTCGTGCATGCGTGCATCACTCCATCATTAACTCGTGTAAGCAAAGATAATGTTTTGATGAGTAAGACGGTATCACAGCAACAGTGCCACACATAATGAGAGTTATACAACCTGGAGAGAGACGCAGAGGTGTAACGGTAGAGGAAGAGGAGCATTTTATGCTGATGTTCTTTGCTGTACTTTCAGATAATATTTGATTTGCAAGTTAAGTCATGCTGAGATTTCTGGAGATTATTACTGCATCTGATGGGACTAGAGAAAAATACCTTACAAGAACTGTTTTTGTGTGGAAAAGAATGTCATTGTCATTACACAAAAAATAAAATAAAAATCATTTTTTATTTATGTATTTCAATCATGACATCTCTCTGAATAGTTTTAGCATGTTATTGAATATGGCAGTGTTAATGTATTTGGTCTTGGCGAACTAGATCTGCTGCTGCTGTTGATTATTGCTGCTGCTGCAGATCAAGTATGGAGCTGATACTGCTGACAGATACACATGTGATCATGTAAGATCTGCTGCTGCTGCATAAATAAACATACATCAATCCTGCAGCAGATCTAGACAGGTGGAGGGTTCAGAGGAACTCTGATAGAGCTGCAGGACTAGATTACAGCAAACACTGAACAAGACTATTTAAATGTTGAGCAAACAATCTCATTGGCTACAGGATCAGAAGAGGCCAATCAGCTTGTGCCATGTGGTAATGATGTGATTGCAGATTGCATGTGAAGGACAGATCAGCCTGCGCCCTCTAGAGTTTCATGACTGAACTAGATATTTATTAAATCTATTTACTGAATTGAAGTTGGTTTTCTACAACTGAACAATGGGCAGAAAAATAAATGTTTGTAATCAGGCATTTTGTATTAGGTGTCTAACTAACATGCAATTACATCAAAAATTAAATGTTAGATACAATGAACTTATTGTGTTGATGTTGTATTGCAAAACACTGCTGGTGGTTAGGACAGGTTTAGTGGTATGACTAGGTTTAAGGACTGGTTAAGGTGTAAGGGAATGGTCAACAGTGTAATTATAGATGTAATTACAGAAATTAATTATGTATGTAATTACATGCAGACATTTTTAAATGTAAGTACAATGTAAAAACATGTTTGTGCACAATAAGTGCATTTTGTCAAATGATTAATTTAAATGTTTAAATGTTAATATAAAGTGGGACAAAACAACAACAAAATTAAAACAAGAATATAGAAACCAGCCAAACTGTAAGAAAACAATTCAAAGAAAACTGGAAAAGGTACTGGTAATTTTCTGCTATGACATTATCTGTTATCATTATCTGGACATTTCCTTTAACCTTAAAACATAACATAATGCAACGCATAATTCAAAATATGGGTAAAACACAGCAAAATAGTCATATTCATAGATTGGGTCTTATTTTTACAGACTTTCTTAAAGGGGTCATGAATTGAGAAATCAATTTGAGCTTTTGATATATAAGAGGTCATCGTACTATAAGAATATCCAGAACTGAAACGTTCCTTGTTAGTCCAATAAAAGCTCTTATTGACACCAGACCCAGAGAACGACTGATCCTGGAATGTGTCTATAGATGGTGAAGCTCCGCCTCCACAGAAGAAATCAACGCCTACTTCATCACTGCAGCGTTAGCCCCGCCCACTGGTGTGTTAGTGAGATGAGGAGGAGAGAAGAGCGATACAGGACTAAAATAACATTACCTTTCAAAGGATCCTAATGCTAGGAATATGGTTATTTATTTTCAACAATGTGAATGTCTCAGTTGAGCTTTATTTATTTGTATTCGGTACATTTCACTGTGGATTCTTTGGTAAATCAGTCACATTTCAGCGCAGGCTTTGCAAACACACTTTTACGATATGGACTCGACAGTAATGCGACATGTGAGTAACTGTGTTCATTCTAATGCCTGATCTGATATTAATGATTCATGTACAGTCAGATGACTATGTGTCAGTAAATCAAACCAGTGACTAAACGCTCAACTTCACCTTGTTTCTCTTAGTAGGATGAAAATAATCGTTATTTAAATGGTGATTAAATTATATATAGAAAGTGATCAAAGAACGCTCCCTTTACAACCGCTGGAGCTGTCAATCAAACAGAGTGAGTTTATCAATGACTGAGTTCTGGACTCGCACCAAAACTCCCGTTTTATTCAACGAATCTCTTAGTTACATCGTGTTACAGTTGCGATGACGAGATCACTGCTTTCATGCGCTCAACAACATGTCTGTGATCGATTACAATGTTCATCACTGCAACCTTTCATGCCACGATCTAAATATAATGCCATAGATCTAAATGTAATGCTATAATCAACACTTTTCATGATTAGTTAACCTTGAGAGCTGTACGTGCTAAAAGTTTTCGAGAAAGTAATACTTGGCTATTTCATGTGTAAAGATGTCAGCCAATCACAGCAGTGGGCGTTTACACTGAAGTCTCACAGCAGACACGCCCCTTAAAACAGAGAGCTAAAATCAGAGGATAAAATCAATAGAGTTCAATGGAAATGGCGACCATAGTTGGCTAACGATGCTTTTGGGAAACAGTTGATTCCAACAATATCGTTCCTCTGTGCCGTAATCGTTATAGGTGTGGACTCTGGTATTCTTTTATATTTAGAACGACTTTTAGAACTTTATCTTTATCGTTATCATTATATATCTGTCGAGATTGAGTGCACACATCTTTTATACAAAGTGTAATAATGAAACAAATAGCCAAGGAAACTAACAACCACAGACTATAAACTTAAATACTGTCAGACAATCCAAAACCTACGAGATATGAAACAAGCTTACTTTAAATGTACACAAAAACAAGTCTACGTCCATAATGGAGAATAAACCAGAAATGAACTAATCAGGTGTAGCAGGTGAATTGGTGTTAGAAACAATACAGAATTGATGAGACTACAAAAGAAAACTATTAGTATCATGCATGATGAACGTCACAAAAAATGCTCGATCATAATAATTCCTCATGGCTTCATACAGCTGCTTTGCTTTCTTCATGAGAGCCACAGCATGTTATGAGGGGTGGGTTTCTTTTACATCGCACTAATGGGATTCCAATTTTAGGTACATCATTTGGAATATGTCAACGTTCAAGTTCCATTTCCCTTCCAACCCTCGCAGGATCCAATCCCTGACGGATGTCTTCAATTCAATCTCACCTGATGAGGCTCGTTTTTTAATCAGACAAATCCCAGCTCTTTCTTTATAGGGCTTCTTCGACCCAGAAACTAAACATTACTGAAGTACTGTTACATAACGTTTACTTGAGAGAAATCTGAAATAGCTACTGGGTTAAAGCAGCGTGACTGCATTATTCATGCGGCTGGAAGGTGTGTTGTGTGATTCAGAACAGGGCAGGGCTTTTGTGTATCAATAATGATTTATGTGAACTTGATGCATATGTGTAACGTATTTATTGTGTTATGAAAGCTGATGTTGCCTTTTGAATGATTTTACTAAAAATATGCAATGTAACAATTGTACCCCAATGGCGCCCTGTTGTGGTTTGAAATGTAGAAGAAAGCAGAGAATATGGAGGAGGACGGTGTAAAACAGCAGGCGGCATGAGTCACTGGAGCGGAGCTAGAACAGGTTTCTTCACATAGTCATTATTCCATTTTCACATATAGTCTAGGCTGCTCATTATTCAATTTTTATAAACAATTCACATCAATTTAACATTGCCAATGTTGAACTGGCTTTTTAAGAACTAACAGCAGTACTATGTAATTTGGTTTTTATAATATGAGAAAAAATGTTGTAAATTAAACCTCTGATGAGAAGTTCAATCCAGTAACTATTTTACCCTAATGGGTTTCTCCCTTGTGTCTGACCTCATTAAATCAGAACACCTTAATGGTTTTCTAGTAGATCTATTCCAGAAGGGGTTTTGTTACGTAAATGTCACTGTGTGTGTGTGTATGTGAGAAACGTACTCCAGATTCTGTGTAATCTGCAGCAACTTTAAAATCTACAGGACATTTACCGAAGAGTTCGGTCTGTGTTTGATGAAGAGCAGGGTTCCACTGCCCTCTAGTGGTCTGTGTTGACTACTGCAGGCAGAGTTCTCCAGATCGATGCTCTTTCTTTACTTCTGTCTTTCTTTAAAGGGTTAGTCAACCCAAAAAGGAAAATTTCTGTCATTAATTACTCACCCCCGTGTCGTTACAAACCCGTAAGACTTTCGTTTATCTTCAGAACACAAATGAAGATATTTTTGATGAAATCTGAGAGCTTTCTGTCCCTCCATTGACAGTCTACACAACTACCACTTTCAAGCCCCAGAAAGGTTGTAAAGACATCATTAAAGTACTCCATGTGACTCCAGTGGTTTAACCTCAGTGTTATGAAGCGACACGAGTGCTTTGTTTGCCCAAAACACATAATTTACCACTTTATTTACATTTGCCATCTATGCTGTTTGTTAGGGTCTAGGCTGACACAAATGTATTTAGGATTTATAGGCTTTTTGGAGATGGCCATTTTCTTAATGACCCTGTTATAAGTTTTTGATAATTACTGACCTAAAGAGTCTAGAGAATTGTACTGCAGTGGTTTTGAGGTTGAGTGAAATACCTAGGACCTTAAGGCAAAGTTATAAAGAATGAGGAGACTCAACATATGATATGAATATGGTTTATGTGTGATACGTAGCACCACCTGGTGATTTCTATCATAATTCACACAGACTGCTAGAGTCAAGAATCAAACAGGCCCACCAAGTTTCGTTTCGATCGGCCTCCGTTAACCTGGTCTAACAGCTTCTCAAATTTCATAGGCCAATGGCAGCCACGTTTTTTGAGAGACGCAAGGGTCCTCATAGACATTCATGGCACCTTCGACCAAGACACTGCATGCCAATTTTCAAGTCAATCGGACTAACTGTTGTGTAGATTTTTTTTTGTTGTTTTCCCTATAACAGTGCCACCAAGGCCAAACGCTACTTTATTTATTTATTTATTTATTTGACTGTGACCTCAGACTGAGCTTGTACACATGTGTACCAGGGTTGGTGAAATGATCTCATTGGATCGAGAGATACAACCATATTAGTAAAAGTCAACAGGCCACTTTTTATCGTTGCTACTTTAAAGCCATGTTGAATTATTATGGGAGCTCATTTAAGCAGTGTAAGAAACTTTCAGAATCTTTACTATTTAAATAGTTTTTCCTGTATTTTTTTTTTTTTTTTTAAATAACCATATATAATAATGACAGTATACTTATTGAACAAAAAATACATTATTTTATTCATCAAAATAAACAAACAAACAAACAAACAAAAAAATAGTACAAACTTGCTGAAGTTATTGGTTTGAAAAAGTATTAGGCTAATTTGTCATGCAAACCATATTACTTTAGCTAGTACTGGCTAGTAAGCATTTATACTGGGTGTCTTTTGCCCTGTGCTCATGAACATTTACCCTGAGTGTGGAGTAAAAGACCCATCTTGGCCCTTACCACCTCATACATTTGTGTTTAAAAAAAAAAAAAAAATCACTTTTATGATTTATTTCCCCACAAAATGCTTCCCATTGATGTTGCTCAATCAATGTTCAAATAAAAAAAAAAAAAAAAAATCCTGCAATCCTACACGATGGGAGTTTAGGGAGTTTGTTATTGTTATTTCTGAAACATTTGAGTACTTTTGGTGACATTCATTGTGATGTTCTACTGACATCTGCTGGGCTAAATGTTTACAGACACACATTTCTGAGGAACTGTCTTAGAACAACCAAGAGAAAGAAAGAAAGAAAGACAGAAAGAAAGAAAGAAATAAAGAAAGAAAGAAAGAAAGAAAGGCCATCCCAGAGATGCCGGTCTACCCTGATGAGACTATGGAGGTCGTTCTTGTACTGGTTGCCTGCCCTGATTTGACCACGGAGGTCACCCCTGAACTTCCTGCCAGCCTTGTTATGGCCCCCGAGGACAACCCTAACCTCTCTGTGCCTTTTGATACAGTTTCACCTGCACAGCTGTGGTGGTCATCTGCTCCTCCGTGGAGATCTTTAGCTCTGTCTGCACAGCTGTGGTGGACATCTGCTCCTCCTTGGAGATCTTCAGCTTCATCTGCACAGCTGTGGTGGTCATCTGCTCCTCCTTGGAGATCTTCAGCTTCATCTGCACAGCTGTGGTGGTCATCTGCTCCTCCATGGAGATCTTCAGCTTCATCTGCACAGCTGTGGTGGTCATCTGCTCCTCCTTGGAGATCTTCAGCTTCATCTGCACAGCTGTGGTGGTCATCTGCTCCGCCATGGAGATCTTCAGCTTCATCTGCACAGCTGTGGTGGTCATCTGCTCCTCCTTGGAGATCTTCAGCTTCATCTGCACAGCTGTGGTGGTCATCTGCTCCTCCTTGGAGATCTTCAGCTTCATCTGCACAGCTGTGGTGGTCATCTGCTCCTCCATGGAGATCTTCAGCTTCATCTGCACAGCTGTGGTGGTCATCTGCTCCTCCTTGGAGATCTTCAGCTTCACCTGCACAGCTGTGGTGGTCATCTGCTCCTCCGTGGAGATCTTTAGCTCTGTCTGCACAGCTGTGGTGGACATCTGCTCCTCCTTGGAGATCTTCAGCTTCATCTGCACAGCTGTGGTGGTCATCTGCTCCTCCTTGGAGATCTTCAGCTTCATCTGCACAGCTGTGGTGGTCATCTGCTCCTCCATGGAGATCTTCAGCTTCATCTGCACAGCTGTGGTGGTCATCTGCTCCTCCTTGGAGATCTTCAGCTTCATCTGCACAGCTGTGGTGGTCATCTGCTCCGCCATGGAGATCTTCAGACCCATCTCCACCCTGGCCACCTGCTCAGCCTGCTCTGCCTCTGTCCCCTGGTCCTCCTCCTCTCCACGGACCTGTCCCACCATCCCTCCCCCTGTTCCGCCTCCGCTCCACCACCCACCTGGACTTTTGTTTTCTGTGCATGACTTCTGTTATATTTCCTGTCTTGTATGCCATGATTGTAGTTCATTGTAGTTTTTCATGTTGATTAGTCTCCCCAGGTGTTTCTCATTACCTTGTTAAGCTCGTTTGCCCGTGTATATAGGCCTTGTGTTTCTCCTGTGCTTTGTCAGTGTTTGCAGTTTGGATGCTCCTGTGTTCAATGTTCCTTGTGTTTCCATGTAGATAGAAATTAGAAAATTAGAAATGGAGACTATGCTGATTCTCTCTCTCTCTGTCTCTCTCTCTCTCTCTCTCTCTCTCTCTCTCTCTCTCTGAAATACAGCCAGCGTGCCACTGACACCTAGTGGTAGACAACTGGAAGATCAGGTTTAAGAACGGCAAGATTCAGGTTTGGAAGTGAACTGAACAGTACTGATGTTGTACACAGAAGTGCATTTGTGATGTGCACCTTTATCATAGTGCTTCTGTACTTGTTTGGGCTTGTGACATATATATATATATATATATGTACATTATATGCCTGAAACGACATGATTAGCAACTTGTTCTTACATACTTTAACTCATCAAAATAATTTAAGCAATTTCAATTTTTTTTACAAAGTTATATGAGATTCAACTCGATTTTTAAATCAGTTTAATATAATTTACGTTTAAATGACTTGTTGTAGTGGCCAAGTTGTGGTTTTTAAGTTGAAATAGGTGGAAATGTTTTTACAGTGAAGCATTTGTGCTTTAGCTGTTTGTGCAGATCGGTTGGTAAAGTGCTTTTCACAATCCATGTTGTCTGTCTCTAAGAAACTTTAAAATTTGTTATCTTTTTTCAGATTTGTTATGTTGCAGACTTCATTTATATAGGGGGAGTGGCTTAATTGCATCAAAAATATGCTTAAATTAAATCTGTTCATTGTATAAAGTGATCGAGTCTCTTCAGAAAATTTAGACTAAACCATTCAATTCATATGGAGTAGTTTTATGATCTCTTTATGGTAGTTTGGTGGACTGTCAATGGAGGGACAGAAAGCTCTCAGATTTCATTGAGGGTCAGTAAATGATGACAGAATTTTCATTTTTGGGTGAACTAACCCTTTAACTCAAAGTACTGTCTGTGGGACAGAACTATACATCTAAACTAAAGAGTCTGTTAGGACGTCCCACAGGAGACGCTGTAGTAAACAGTCCCTTTGAAATTCTAATTGCATCGGTCGTTTCCCCGTACGGCTGTTTGACTGTTTATGGGCCGTCTGGGTGTCACCTTTACAAATACAGATGGTTGACTGCATCTGAGGTACAGTTACAATCTGAATACATCTGATTAAAGAAAACACACAATCTTTAATGTCGAACAGGACTAAAACTGCAACTGCAGGAACTGTACGGTTCTGAGCATGAATGCTGGTTCTCTCTAGCTGTGGATTTATTGGTATCTAGTTCAGACTAGATGGGGAAAAACCCCTGTGTTCTCAGGACACACACACACACACACACACACACACACACACACACACAGTCAACTCCAGAATTATTGGCACCCTTGTTAAATATGATCAAAGGCAGCTGTGAAAATAAATCTACATTGTTTATCCTTTTGATCTTTCATTCAAAAAAAATCACAGAATTCTAACCTTTCATTGAAGTAAAACAGTTGAAAGCAGGGGGAAAATCTCATTAAATAATGAAATAAATGTTTTTCTCTAGTTCACGTTGGCCACAATTATTGGCACCCAATTATTGCAACATCGTTTTCCCAAGATAACAGCTCTGAGTCTTCTTCTAAAATGCCTGATGAGTTTGGAGATCAGAGATCATTCCTTCATACAGAATCTCTCCAGATCCTTCAGATCCAGCTCCATGTGCTTCTCCTCTTCAGTTTTCTATAGTGTGAACTCATGTGAACTGGGACGGCCATGGCAGAAGCTTCATTTTGTGCTCAGTGATACATTTTTGTGTTGGTTTTGATGTTTGTTTTGGATCATTGTCCTGATGGAAGATCAAACCACGGCCCATTGTTGGATTTCTAGCAGAAGCGGTCAGGTTTTGATTTTTATCTGTTGGTATTTGATAGAATCCATGATGCCATGTATCTGAACAAGATGTCCAGGACCTCCAGCAGAAAAATAGGCCCACAACATTAAAGATCCAGCAGTATATTTAACCGTGGGCATGGGGTACTTTTTATCCATGTGTGCACCAAACCCATCTGGTGGGTTTGCTGCCAAAGCAGCTTTCATCTGTTTCATCTGACCATAGAAGCCGGTCCCGTTTGAAGTTCCAGTCGTGTCTGACAACTGAATATGCTGGAGATTGTTTCTGAATGACAGCAGAGGATTTTTCTTGAAACCCTCCCGAACAACTTGTGGGGATGTAGGTGCTGTTTGGTATTTTTTTTTTTTAGGCTTTCTGAGACTCAAGACTCAACTAATCTCTGCAGTTCTCCAGCTGTGATCCTTGGAGAGTCTTTGTCCACTCAAACTTTCCTCCTCACCGCGCATTAGGACGATTTAGACACACGTCCTCTTCCAGGCAGATTTGTAACATCTTTAGTTGATTGGAACTTCTTAGTTATTGCCTTGATGGTGGAAATGGGGATTCTCAATGTGTTAGCCATTTTCTATTTTGTGAAGCTCAACAATCTTTTGCTGGACATCAGAGCTATATTCTTTGGTTTTTCTCATTGTGATGAATGATTAGGGGAATTTGGCCTTTCCTCATGTTTATACTCCTGTGGAACAGGAAGTCATGGCTGGACAATTTCATGTTCATGATCACCCTGGTGTGCTAAAAAATGTAAATATGAATGGCAATAATATACAGCTATTTTAAAAATCTAGAGGTGCCAACTGTAGCCAACATGTTTTGGAGAAAAACATTTATTTCATAATGTGAGTTTCCCCCACTTTCAATTGTTTTACTTCAATGAAAGTTTAGAATTTTGTGAATATTTTGAATGAAAGATCAACATGATAAACAATGCAGATTTATTTTTACAGCCATTTGATCATATTTACCAAGGATACCAATAATTCTGGAGTTGACTGTATACATACATTATATATTACACACACACAACACTGTGCAACAGTCTTAAGCCACCATTAGATGTTGTTTTAGCAATGATATAATGACCATATATAATTATTTATCAGTCTCTTTATTAGAATATAACTAGAAAATGCAGTAAATTTGTATGCAGTATTAAAAAACAGAACAAATCAGAAAAACAGCTTCTATAGGCGAAAGTGGCCAGTATTTAGACCTCCTCTTACACTTGAGCAATAGCAGGAACGGCTCTCTTAAACCTAAATGGACTGGAAGACCAAGAAAACTTTAAAAATATGATAAGTTTCTCAGAGTTTCTTCTTTAACACACTAAATACTGATTTTTGCTTAAAGAAACAATTTTGTTCAGATTTTTATTTATTTTTTACATTTGTGTACATACAATATTTCCTGTATTTTCTGTTTGTATCGTAATAAAGAGACTGAAAAATAAATATGGATGGTCATTAAAACATTGCTAAAACAACAATTATTATTTTTTTTACAACTTACACTAATTTATCCTCTTTCTATAAAAAATAGCCAAATACACCTGTATATTACATTTCATTTTATTTAAGAATGAACAATACTTCTACAGCAATTTATTAATCTTAGTTAATGTCAATAATGTCAACTAGCATTAATATATTTTTAGGATCAAAAGTTGTATCTAATAACATTATTAATGCACAGTGAACTAACATGAATATTTTTATTAACTAAATTAATTTTTATTAACTAACAAAGGTTAATGTATGCTGCAAAAATATATTGCTCATTGCTAGTTATTGCATTAATTAATGTTAACAAATGAGAGCTTATTGTACAGTGTCACCAATACATAATGAGTCTAAAAAAAAACAAACAGTCTGGGTTGGAGAAAAGAGTAAATTCATGTTTTGTACTGGTTTTGTATAAAATACTCCAGAATGTGAGATTTGTGGGTCATACTGACAAGCTTCTAAATATATGAATTCACAGAAACACGTTTTTCTTTGTTTTGTGAAAATTAGAATTTGCATGTCAAATTTCATGAATCACATTTTTTTGTTTGTTCTGACCATCCGCAGGCGCGCCGCTAGAGGCGCTGACGAGTTTGAGACGTGAAGATGGAAAAAAGGAAACGGAGCAGTTCACATAAAAGTCCTTTCATTCGAGCCTTGCCATTTTCATGGTTTTTGCTACAAAAAAATGTGTTACTGATATAATCTTTATTTTCTGTAACTCAAGATATTAATATCTTCAAAACAACATGTTTGTGTGCATCTCTTCAAAATATTATGACAAAAACACAATGAAATGATTTATTTAAAATTTAGCCAACAAACTGTGAAAGAAGTAACTTGTGGGTGTAACAGAAGACTTTTCTTCATTCAAGCAGATGAAAAAGAAGTTTGGTCACAAATGTAAAAAAATTGATTTGCATGGACAAATGTACTATTGCATGTAAATGATTGTGCTTATCTAACCCAAACGCTGGACCAGCTGACGTGATATCAGCTTCATAAAGGCATTGTGTGAAATTAATGCATTTGCAAATTGAGAACCTGCCCTTGCATGATGGCGGATGAGTGTGTCCGTGGGGCAGACCGCAACATTTCTGTCCCTCAGCAGCAGTGAAGCACCAGGAAGAGCACAATCACATTCACTGCAAACACATTTGGGAGCTCTGTTTCCAGAAGAGAAAAAATGCCCCGGAAAGACCCGCTCGTTTCGTCATTTTGAGATCCGAAGGGGAGGATTTCTTCATTCCCAGAAAATTTCTCCGCATGACCCGCATCATTTTGGGAGGTAACAAAGTGGAGCACGCGCGTCTTTCCTCATTCACAAATGATACAATGTAACGGCGCTTTGATCACATCATCCGGAGCTCATGTTTGTGCGCGCGGTAAGATCGCATCCCGATTCTCTCAAATGTGATCTGAATGTGCATGGATCTGTTGATTTTTTTTTTTTTTTTTTTTTTCTCTTTTTTTCCCCCCTCTTTTTTTTTTTTTGCGGAGCTGCTTTCGAAATAAAGTTTTGCAGCGAGTTTGTGTTGCAGTGAATTGTTGCATGGCTCGTTCTGTTCTCAGGTCTGTGAGCTCGGTGGCTTTTGCGGGAAATCTGTGGAGTTGAAATCAGACAGGGTAGGGTAGAATCTGAAAACACAAAAAGCACACGCAGCAGCCATGTTTGCTGAATTTTCCTGTGAATTTTAGCCCGACTCTTGTCTGTCGAGCTCCGGGAAGGAAAGGTCGCTGGAACTGCTCTGTCTCTCTCTAAACAACTCCTCGCGCTGAAGTTTGATGCAGGTGAAAGTGATGGAAGTGTGATTACTGGAACACTGTGTTATTTTCGATGAAATCAGAGTGTAAATGTCGTTTTCGTTTTTGCAGCGAAATTAGCGCCCTCTGTCGGTAGATATTTCGAGAAATTAAGAAATTACAATTAATTTTGCTTGCAGGCATATTTTATTTTTTCACATATTCGACACTTCTTATTACCAGTGTGATTTAGACTATATATGGATTCGTTTGTTGTGAATTGTTGTTCTTCCAGACAAACTTCACCATGCTGTTTTGTATTCATTTTTTACATATTGTTTTGAAATGCAACAAATTTCCTCAATGTCTTAAGAAAACAAAACACTGTTAAATGACAGGCCACTCTTACCAGCTGGCTTTTTTCCTTTCACACACATATTGATTTTTCTTTTTCTTTTTGCACAGCCCAACTGCAAATATAACACTGATCAGTGAGAGGGCGCAGAATGGATGGTGTGATGAATAAGAGCAGTCATATGTGATGGTCAGGGTGTCTGAATGATTGCTGGTTGCACGAGGGAAGTGAGAATTTTTTCTTACTTCCTTTTAATTGCACTGAAAAACTGGTTTTCAGGTCCGTTTCAAGCAGCATTGCATGAAAGAGTGCATTAAATTTAAAATATTCCCAAGTATATTGCTAAATTTGGGGGGAAAAAAATTCTGTTATTAAAAGAAAGTCTTTTTTTTTCACTGTTTGCATTAAATCTGGTAGTCGTAAAGCAGTTTCCTATTTTCTGTAATTTTCTGTCAGTGGCTGAAATTTGATGACAGGTCCAGTTTTTAATCTCATCTGTCTGGAGGGGGGAATCAAAACAAAGTGTACATTTTCAATACTTGTGCCTGAAAACAAGATGTACAAACGCGCCATTGACAATATTTAACAGTCGCTGTAATCATTGACAGACGTGCTATTTAGATGTATGTGGAAATATAGTTTTATCAGTTCACTTCATTTCTATCAGTCTGCTTTACTTCACTGAATACTCAAATGAGACAAATGCAGTATGCTTTATTATGTTTTCTCATCATCTCATTTTAGAAAAAGGGCCCAGCGTGTAAGAGGCTTTAAAGGGAAGGTTAATAAATGAATATTGTGTCATTTACTCATCCTCGTGTCATTCCTGACTTCTGCGGGACACGAAACATGTTCTGAAAAATTAACATTCATTGAATGGACAAAAAAATTAGACACTTTTTTGAATATGTTCCACAAAAGAAAGTTAGTCGTGCATGTTTGGAACTACATGAGGGTGAGAAATGAATGGATTTTTATTTTTAGGTGAACTAACAATTTTTAATGAAGTTGAATTGGAATATTTAGATGCATTTGTGAATTTCTTAGTATTTGTTCTTTCGCCCTTTTCTTTAATGACAGGATGAACTGGTTTTTGAAAATTCAAAATGTCAAAATGATTGTGAGTGACTTGAATCAGTTGAAGCGTGCTGATTATGATTTTGTGCATGGATCATCAGGTTTACATGGCTTTTTCCCCCGACATTTTAAGAACCTTAAAACTTAATTGTAAAGTTTACAACGGAAATAAAATCCCAGGTTTCAGCGTGAACTTTGGAACCACATAAATTCCAAAAACGTTTTTCTGAGGGCAGTTTTCTTAAAGAAAACAGCACCGCTACACAGATGTCAGAGCAGCAGATTTACTCGTTTTTAATGCTTTTTATGCCGCAGTTTTATTTTAGTTGTAAATGTTTGGTCGGAAGTGGTATTCAGATTCAGGCCTGTTTTGGTCAGGATTTGCTGCTTGAACACAAAACCCACACTCTGCCCTCCGACTGTTACTAACCTAAGAATAGAATTTTCATGGAAATTTTCAGAAGCCTGCCTTTCCCCCTTTTGTGTAATAAATTTAGGGATTTTCCATGCAAGGCGTCCGGGCTCTGTAATTTTCCACTGCATTTCAATGTCAGTTGATGTAACTTGGAACAAGTGGCTAATTTTTAACCCACTGACCCTTTTGTTTTCAGATCTTACTCTTGTTTGGCTGAATTCAAGAAAAGCAGACCAGGAGGGAGAGAAGTAGAAGAGAGCGGTTGAGCTCTGCACCACAAGGTAAACGGCCTTTACTGAGGACGCTTTCATCAGCGCGAGGTTGTGATGGTGCTCTTTCCGTTTTACTTACTTTATGATGACTACAGCTTTGAAGCAGCAAGAAGTATCGTAAAAGTAGTCTGTAGCACTTGTTCTGACGTCGTGTGATAGTTTTGTTTGAAAAATAGGCCTAAATTAAAGTCATTTTTCTTTTCCTGCTGCTGTTCTGAAATTGGTGAAATTAATATGTGCTTAATAAGTACTAATAAATAGCCAATATTCTAGTTACATGTATGCTAATAAGCAACTAGTTAAAAGACCCTAAAATAAAGTGTTACCCAAATTTTTAATTCAAACTTTTTCATACATACAATTAATTTAATGCTCTTCTTTGATGTTTTTTTTTTTTTTTTAATTTCTGAATTTAAATAAATTTTTATAAGCCCCTCCACATCCCAAAAAAGTAGAAGATATCATATTGAAGAAAAGCCTTTCAGTTTTCTTTTAGTTTTGCGTGATCTTTTATTGTTGTAGCTCCTATTGTAATTGATGTAGTTTTCTTTTTCCTTTTTTCCCGAATGGGAGTCTATGGCATCCTATGAACCGTAAATAGGAAAATGATGCACACTTATAGACATGGTCCTGAATATTAATCTGACCAACTTTGAGGTCTCTATAGCACCAACACCAGTTCAAAGATTATTTTTGATATAACTTTTGAACACTTTGTCCTAGAAACACAATTCTTGATTACGCTTCTCATGCTGATAAAATTAACACAATTTTCACCACTCCTATTTCCCAAATTATGATCACTGAACCGAGCCACACAGAAGTGATTGAACAAAATGTCAATACTCATTTTTGTTCTAAAGTTATGATGATGTGACATTAACCATGCCGACCCAAAATTAGATAAGATGCAATATCTTGGCTAAATTTTGATCTATCGAAATGAAACTTGGTACACTTCATCAGCATCTTGATCTGAGAGTATGTGCCAGATTTGGGAACAGCGCCACCTACAGGCCTTGGGTTTTCAAAAAATAGCTTTTTTTTTTTTTTGCTCATAACTTGGTGTCTACAGGTTAAATCTTGATCTTGGTGTCTACAGGTTCCTTGGGTCATGCCAAATCCACCAGTACCAATTTTGCCAGGGCTATTTTGAAATTTGACACATTTGTCCTTACACGGGTGTTACCAAAGTCCCTTTTCAAGGAAAGTCTGTTCACTTGGCATTAGGGCTGATAATCATTAATGATACAGACGACAGCAGGTTTATTAGGCTGCTGTCACTTTAAGATTGAATGCACAGATCCAATATACTGTTACACATGCGTTTTCTTTCTCAACCGTTTACGTTCACTTAAGACATAACTGACTGTGTTTATGAGGATACTTGTAAAGTCAGGCATTTTGACACGTATGTGTATTTTACCATTCAAGTCCAATTACGCAGCTAAAAGAACTCAGTTCTGTACTCACACGCTTTATGAGCAGTGGCTTCATTTCATCACGTCTCTCAGACAGGCGCATATAGCGAAATGAGTTCTCTTTTGCTGCTTATTGTGCTTCAAAGGTTTAAAATCGCTCGTTTTTAAACTGCAGTGCTTAAAAATGCATTTAAACGACAGCTTTCGTGACCGTGCAGCACAGCAACGTCACGTGAGGGTCCAGCATTTGACCTTTTCATGACAATTTAAATTTAGTTCAGGTTGTAAAATGCCATGTGGTGTGACTCCCCAAAATTTGTCAATTTACATTTATAAATTACATTTATAAATGAATAATTCACGTATGTTGGTTAAAAATACTTTTTCCTTTTTTTTTTTTTTTTTTTTTTTTTACCTTGAAACATATATTTAAAATGTCTTATTTTGGGTGAACTATTCCTTGAAATTCTTCATAAAGTGAAGCAACTAAGCTGTAAAGTAACGCAGATGCTGTGCTATGCAGTGTTTTCCTTTAAATCCCTTAGAAACTCCATTAATGTCCTGCTTTTTCCCAAAAGCAATGAATACAAAATGACTCTGATATTGTGGCTCTGTAGGATAATGCTAAGCCCAACTGCCTTTATTTCACTGTAGGATATGTAAATTTGGGCCTTATTTTTGATTCTGGTAATTATTAACGTTACATCACTCTGGGAACTAGATCTCATAATGTGCTGCATTGACTCCATATGTTTTTTGCTCATAACAAACTCTTCCACTCTCACCGCTAACCCGACACATCAGAGAACTCTGGGAGCAAATTACTACCAAATTATGGCCGTGCGAATGATAGTTTTTTTGATGGTTTAAGTTTGAGGACATTCTGATATTGTAATTGTTTTGGGGCTGCATTTTGGGTTTATTTGGAATTTAAATGGCAATAATGGGTTGTATGAGTTATATACAGTACTGTGCAAAAGTCTTAGGCCACCACCAGCTTTATTGTTTTAGCAATGTTTTAATGACCATACATATTTATTAAGATACAAACAGGAAAAAAAAAAGGAAATATGTACGCAAAATGTAAAAGAAATCTGAACAAAATGGCTTCTTTAAGAAAAAAACAGTATTTAGTGTGACCTCCTGGACTTCTTCCAGAAGAAACTCTGAGAAACTTCTCATCATATTTTGAAAGTTTTCTTGGCCTTCCAGTCCTTTTCCATTCGATTTAGGTTTAAGAGAGCCGTTCCTGCTATTGCTCAAGTGTAAGAGGAGGTCTAAATACTTGCCACTTTAGTCTATAGAAGCTGTTTTTCTGAATTTTTTCTTAACACTGCATTCAAAAATTACTGTATTTTCTGGTTATGTTCTAATAAAGAGACTGAGAAATAATTATATATGGTCATTATATCATTGCTAAAACAACATCTAATGGTGGCTTAAGACTGTTGCACAGTACTGTGTGTGTGTGTACTAAAATACAATTTTATTTAACAATTTATTTTAAAAATGTATTTAATATATTGGAAAAGACATTACTTCATTGTTTATTTATGAAGTAATGTCTTTTCCAATATATTAAATACATTTTTAAAATAAATTGTTAAATAAAATTGTTAAATAAAACCATAAGAAAACATTATGCAAAAAAAACCAAAAAAAAAACAACTTATATAATGTAATATAATTTATTTTATTTCAGCTAGTTTCCATCATTTCTTATTTTCGTTGAGTTTTAGTTTGTTTAATTTTAGGTATTTTAGTGCTTATATTTCATAATAACTATATAGACATAAAAATAACATAAAAATGACAGACAAAAAAAAAAGAAAAGAAAAAAGGAGCAATTCCAAGAAGCTTCTCGCACCATTGGTGCTAAAGGTTTAAAATTGAATTAGATTTTTCTATTTTCATTTTAAAATATTAACAAAAACTATAATAGTATATCAGTGATACTAAAACAACACTGCTTCACATAAACCAAAAGAGACGATTTTATTGTCTGTCATTAGTGTTGTCCCACAGCTCTGGGATATGATGTGTGCTGCAGTGTCACAGACCGTAACTTTGCTCCAGTGACTCTCTCACACACTGAACGTCTGAACATACGTTAGCTAACCTGTCTCATGACAGTCTGACAACTCCTGCTTAAACCCTGAAGCCTCACGGTCTTGATTCTCAGTCCAAGCACTTCTGCAATGTGGGAAATCTCTAATCTGCCCAACCTTGCCTCAAGACAAACTGCCACCTAATATATATTAATTCATTTAATTAATCTTAAATTATTTGTTGTTACAAACTTGTGTGACTGACTTTCTTCTGTGGAACATAAAAAATGCTATCAAAGCATGTTTTGCCCATACAATGAAAGTCATTGGGGTCCAAAACCACCCTTTCATCATATGGACAAAAACAAAAACAAACATTGAGCCATTTTCCAGTAAATGATATTTTGTGTTACACAGAAGAACGAAACGCATTCAGGTTTGGAGCGACATGAGGGTGAGAAAATGACAGGAATTTCAGTTTTGAGTAAACTATCCCTTTAATATCTAACCTTTTAACTGCCAGTGCTTGTTTTGAACACCTGAACTTAAAAAGGTGGTAATTCATGAATGCATTGGAGTACAGACCTGAGGTTGGTCTCTTTTTAAAGAAAGCAGCTTCAACGAAGTTTACCGTAAAGCAAATGTACTGAACTAAACATTTATACATATACATGATAGTTTGGACTTAAATTGCTAGAAAATTAAAGCCACGTGTCTAACCAAGTTGTGTTCCAAATTTCACGTTGATTTCAGAAAAATGTAGCTCGCTAAAAGGTTTTAAAGAACCATTTTCATGGGAATGCAATGTCAAAAATGGTTTTCACGGATGAATTTTAAGTGTTTAATCTTTCGAATGATACCTTGGCTAAAACTTATCAACAGTTTCTTCCTTTAATCTTTCAACTTGTTTGTAATGCAGATTTAATTCTGTTCACGGTATCAATAATACCTTGTACCTTGATAGAAGTTTCAGCACTTTTCAGGATATGAAAACTGTGTATATGTATTTTTTCTTATTATTTGGTATGTCCTGGTTTTGCTTTAAATGGCAGCTTGCGTTCAAGCTGACATGGACTCCATGGGATTGTGCAAAACTGATGATCCATGTTATCCCAGCGTGATTTGTGAATATTCCAAAGAGCATCTTATGTGCTTGAGTGGAAGCAAGAAAATCTGACCTTTTGCACAAACATGGTCAGCGTCGCACACTTGCTTGCATTTGGTTAGTCACCTACACACTCCAGAATCTAAAAGGAATAGTTGACCCAAAAATGAATCTTTTGTTCTGTGGAATACAAAAGAAGATATTTTTTCAGTTGTTTTTTCTTTTTCTTTTTCACATTCAATGAAAATCATAAGGACTTTCAAGCTCTAAAAAGACATAATGATAGTGTGTTAATATTTCACTAAATATAATGTCAGTCAATTTGCTGTGTGTTACATATAAGCTTACCTGGAAAATATAAATATTGGCGATTGGATCAGCATGAGCCAATCATAGTCTTAAAATATTCATGATCATGTTTGTATGGAATTTCCTTTTACTTTTTGCACGTCTACTGTTGTTAATAGCAGCAAATTTACATCTGCATCCCAACTCAAAACCGGTGCTCTACTGTGGAATATGATTTTGTCCTTTATATTTTTCATTGTGTTCATGTTATTTCATGCTGGACTGTAAGTTGCTGTAGGCTTCTTGATGGCCTCCTTTAGTGTGGGTCTTTTTGCCCAGATACTTTGGAGGGTGGCCAGTTCTGGGCAGATTTATAATTGTTCTACATTTCCTCACCTTTTTATTATTAGTGGTGCTTGCTAAATCCCATACACTCAAGCCCAAAGTATACTTCAGCTTTTACACGTACAGTGCGCGTGATGCAAATTTCGTCACCAGAATAGTATGCACACCGCCCGATTTTTGTAACAGCGCGGATGTTGTACGCTCAGGTCACACATGCGCATTGAATTTGAGAGCGTAATGAGATAGACGTAACTTTAGTTGAAAAGAATACAAAGACATTTTTATCGTTCATAAATTCTGGAGAAAAATAGCGCAGACACTGGACAAAGATGAGACTTTCTAGCGTGCATGTGTCGACCGCCTGCAGTTGTGCACTGTATCAAATGGAGTTTACTTTGAAAGGCTACGCGTTCAACTGTAAAAAACAAAAAGTATACACTGGGCTTTACTTGACATAGTAACTCAAACACCCTTGAATTGTGGATTCAAATTTAGCTTGAAGCACCACTTGCGTGTAGTTTTTAGTTTTTATCATATTTAGTCAACCATGTTCTGTTTTAGTCTACTAAACATTCGGGCATTTTAGTCTATTTTTAGTCAATGAAAATGGTCATGCTGCATAATGGTTAAAATGATAATCACGATTATTTTGCTGAAATTTATAATGGCTATGATTGTTGTCATTTGAGGAAATTAATTTTACATTTCATCAGAATTTTTGCACTTTCACCTGTAAGCACTAATCCAGAGAATGCCAACTCATATGCATGGTTTATTTTACCTCATCTAATTTCCTGATTTGAATTTAAAACAAGAAACTTTTCTCAAAATCTAAAACAGTGAAATTGTTAATAGTAATTAAAATAATTCCAAATTACAGTTTTTGTAATTAAACAACAGCTAAATAAAAGACTTTGTATCATCACACAGAGGTTGCGTATGTGCGATCACAATATAGTCAAGATTCAGGTTTGGATTTATTACAGTTCATCGATGAGAAGGTTTGATGGCAGATTTAGTCGCAGCAAACGGCTCAAGCGGCTCGTGACAGAACACGACTTTACACTTTCATTTACGCAGAATATCTCAATGGAGATCACTAAACTCCAGCTGACTTGTTTGTCTGTTTTCAGTTCATTGGCGCCACTTCCGCACAGTGTAGAGAGTGCATGGTTGGGAAGATTAGGTAAAACACTGGGCAAAAAAAAATGCATTTAAAGGGGTCATGAACGGCATTGTTTTATAATGTTTCCCGGGGTGCACTTAAAATGTTAGTATGTGTTGTACATCAAAAATGGTCATAATTTAGAAATGAAAAGCATTTTTCAACCCTGATTTTATCCCTCTGATTTGAACGCTGAACATTGTAGTCGATCACAGACATGTTGTTGAGCTCATGAAAGCAGTGATCTCGTCATCGCAACTCAATTTCTGCACACTAACGAATGCTTTCATCATAACTAACAGTGCAAACATGATGAGATTCGTTGGATAAAACGGGAGTTTTGGCGAGAGAACTGGGTCGCTGTTTGATTGACAGCTCCAGCGATTGTAAAGGGAGCGTTCTTTGATTGCTTATATAATTATATCTATATATAATTTTACACCAGTTTAAATAAATTATTTTCAAGAGAAACAAGGTGAAGTTGAGCGTTTAGTCACTGGTTTGATTTACTGACACATAGACAAAGAACATCTGACTGTACTTGAATCATTAATATCAGATCAGGCATTAGAATGAACACAGTTACTCACATGTTGTCGCATTACTGTCGGGTCCATATCATAAAAGTCTGTTTGCAAAGCCTGCGCTGAAATGCGACTGATTTACCAAAGAATCCACAGTGAAATGTACCGAATACAAATAAATAAAGCTCAACTGAGACATTCACATTGTTGAAAATAAATAACCATATTCCTAGCATTAGGATCCTTTGAAAGGTAATGTTATTTTAGTCCTGTATCGCTCTTCTCTCCTCCTCATCTCACTAACACACCAGTGGGCGGGGCTAATGCTGCAGTGATGAAGTAGGCGTTGATTTCTTCTGTGGAGGCGGAGCTTCACCATCTATAGACACATTCCAGGATCAGTCGTTCGCTGGGTCTGGTGTCAATAAGAGCTTTTATTGGACTAACAAGGACGTTTTCAGTTCTGAAACTTACAGGATATTCTTATAGTACGATGACCTCTTAAAAGTTGATTTCTCAATTCATGACCCATTTAAAAGAAAAGCTCTGATCAGGGGATTTAAACTATTGATATCAACTTCTCTTCTTAGTCATGGAAAAAAGTTTGTTGACGAACATTTTCATCAGTTTTTTTTTTATGACACTGATAGTTTCTCACTCTTAGAAGAAAAGGTTATGTATAGAACATTAAAGGGTTCTGTCAGGCACTCTTTAGGGGTTTACATCATGGCATCAGTTTATTGGTTTTAGTTTTTTTTAATTTTTTTTATTTTGATTACATTTTGATTTAAACAGCTCATAAACATCACTAGAAAAAAGTTAAACAAATGATTGCATAATGCATGTTTAACTGGTTAAAATTGAGTCAAGAACCCCAGTGCAGCTTCAAGGTAGTGATGCTCTTTTGAATAGTTTGGTGGTCCATTAACTCCAATCGCGTAAACGGATTACGTTTTGATGACCGAAAGAATAGATTATATATTTGTAGTGTACGTGATGGCAGTGTCTCAGTCTTCATCGGGTGCGGGTAAAATAATAACAGTGCAGGTTATAAGGTGGGATAAATTTCATCAAATAACACCCAACCGCAGCAGCTGTTCATCTGCACACGTGCTCTTCTCTGATCTCTGAGACCGTATCGGGCGATTAAATCTCTGGGGGAAATAATGAAACATCCAACAAAACGAAAAGGCAGGGAATGTAATTAATTCTAAATGAATCTTTTATATATTATAATGATAAACAACCCTAATATGAATTAATACATATATGAGTAATAGAATGGCAATGAATAATATTAAAGTAATAAATACACAACACTCAAAATTGTAGGAATGTAATGATTTTATATAAATGTATTTGTTTATTTATATATATATATATATATATAGTTTTTTTTTTAGAATCACAATGGACCAGGTTTAGTGTCTTCATCTCCTGCTTGTTTTGCAATTTTGATTTCCATCAAAAATTTAATCACGAGTGTTTAAGGGCTCAGCACTGGCCTGTGTGCTGCCCTGAATTTCTAATTTTAGTCTATTCTTTCAGGATTTATTTTTTGTATAATTCAAGTACGCTTTTCAATATCTCCTAGTTATTAAATTTTAATTCGGAGATCATTAGCATATAAATTGAAAAGGTTTTTTTTTTTTTTTTTTTGAGTTGCCCACTCTTTCAGATGAAATTTAAGAGGCAATATTTCTTTTTTTTCACCACTTCCATTTAAATGTAAAATAGTAAAAAGAAAAAAAAAAACAAACAAACAAAAAAGGAAATTATTCTTTTTTTCACATTACTCATTTTTGAAAGTGGTACAGGCATGCCAGCGTTTTTCATGATGGGAACGTGTCAGTGTATTCTGGTTCAAGGAAACTAGGGCTGTCAGCCTAATCTCTTCCAGTCATCTCCTGAAATAGCCTGAGAGTAATAAATTCTCATTAGGTGACAGTGTTGAAATTCTGCTCATAGTTACCACAGTTTGGAGTTGGTTTTCAAAATGAATCGGCGAAAGAGCGTACCTGTGCGCAATAATAATGCCTCCTGGCTCCTTTTGTGAAGAGGTGCTGTCCGCACTGTACGATATCTCACTTGTGATGCAAGTATATATTGGCTTTTTTATATATTAACAAATGTAAAATTGAAAATGACTGCTTTGTGTTTTGTATTTTGTTTACATTTTAGCATTTTAGACTGTAGTGTTTCAGTCAAGGCATGTTAATATATATATTTTTTTTTTAAAACTTTTTATTGTATATTTCGATTTCTTTCTTTTAATAAAAGGTCTGTAGCACAAGCTGCCTTCCCCGGGCTGGGGGAACGGGTTGGGTAGCATGGAGGTTCACCCAAACCTTGCCAACTTAGACTCGTTTTTCGAGTAGAAAATTCCTCCAGGGTGTCTTTCGCTCCTAGGATGCCCAAGACGGCGCACTCTTTCCGGCTTAGGCTGGAGCCATGTTCCAAAAACCAGTAAGACCAGCTAGTGGCTGCTTTGTTTTTAGAAACCAACTAATATGATTTAAAGTTGCAAACATCTGCTGCATCCGAAATCACATAATGTCTGAATAGGTACTGCATGTGAATTTGAATTTACTTCTCGACCGTTAAAAAAGTATGTCCTGTATAGTATGTTGTTACTGTCACATGACCTACCAGCATCAGTTGCGTCGCTTCACTGAATCACTGCCATTCATAAATCCTCTCCCATAGCCTCATGGGATAGTAAAGTGTACATTGAATGCGCACTTCAGAATCTCGGAGGAAGTAGTGGGTCATCTAGGGACTTTTTGCCTACTTTCGAAAACTATGTATTCGGACATACTACTCTTTTGGTGTACTGTTTTTTGCATAATATGTTGTAGGGAAGTATTTGATTTTGGACGCAGCTGAACATCAAGCTGTTACTTCACCATGATGGTTGTAGACCTGAAAACAAAAGCTGGTTGTATAAGACTTATTCTAATATCCGTTATACGAACCTGCATTGTGTTATGAATTGCTTAACAGTTTGTTTAACTCATGCAAATTTAAAGAAAATACAGAAAACTTTATGCATTTTGGCCGTTCATTTACATGACAGTGGCGTTTTGGGGGCCTGAAAACACAAACTTGGGTTTCAAAGTGCAAGTTTTTGAAAACTATACTGTTATTGTCTCTGTGTAAACTACAAAAATGCAACTTTGTGAAAATGGTGATGTCATGCGCATGTGTATTACGTGTTCAGTCTATAGGCGCATAGTGTTTCTTTACAAAGTGACATCGCCACTTATTGGCCTGGCATGAATAATGCAGCGTTTTTAGTCTTTTTCGCAGATCCGTGTGAATGGGGATCATTTTGACAATGTTGTCGTTTGTACACAAAAATCTTGTCAGTTTTTAGTATATCGTCGTCATGTAAACGTACCCTTATACATTACTCAGTTTCATGTTTTGTGATATTTCTCATTTTATTTTTATTATTTTTTTTTTGAGGAGGAGGAGGAGGAGGAACTGCCTCTCTTTCCTCCTCAATGCACACACCTCGGGTAGATATAGATGAGCTTCCACACATATCCTGTAGATTGCAGATACATGTATCAAGTTGATTTTATTTCTCTGAAGAGAGTTCTGGGCAATGCATATATAGTTGTAGTTCTTCTCCCAAACATAAATCTCTGCTATTCTGAACTGTTATGAATGTCTCCCACACAGAAGGGAAATATTGTATGCTTTAAAACGGTTCTTCTGCATTACTGAATTCAACGTTCAATTAGATTATGCTGCTGTATAGAGTTTCTGAATTTGTTTTGATTGCTTCTAGCTCTTATCTAACGTTGTTCTTATTGTTCTTTAATAGTTTACAAGGCATTAATTGTCCCACATTCTCCTTTAAAATGCCACCTCCTGTTTTTGTCTTTTATAGTTTCCTGTGCTCTTGCTGAGCAGTCCTGGAGTCATGAGTTGTCAGGAGGTTCCTAACCCCAGCCAGGAGCCGAAGGACACAGCTGTGGTCCCCACAGAGGCAGGAGCCACACAAGCGGTACCAACAACATCCCCGAAGCTTCCTCCAGTCACCGTAAAGACAGAGGTGGCTTCCACCGCCGAGTCTGTGGCCAGTAATGGCAAAGCGAGTGACGGCAACATACCTGCTGAGATCTGTGTGGTTTTGGGGAGCTCTCGCAACTCTCAAACACAAGGTATGAAATAGTTTTTAGTCATGGGTGGTATGTGTATCCCTCATACACTACTGGTCAAAAGTTTGGAATTAAAGAGGATTTATAATGCCCCTTTCACAAGATGTAATATAAGTCTCTGGTGTCCCCAGAATGTGTCTGTGAAGTTTCAGCTCAAAATACCCCACAGATCATTTATTATAGCTTGTCAAATTTGCCCCTATTTGGGTGTGAGCAAAAACACGCCGTTTTTGTGTGTGTCCCTTTAAATGCAAATGAGCTGCTGCTCCCGCCCCCTTTCCAGAAGAGGGCGGAGCTTTAACAGCTTCGGTCGCTCAACAACAACAAAGCTGGAGAATCTCACGCAGCCAAAATGAGGATTGTCAGTAACGGTGTTCAGCCTTACATTGTTCAAACCGGAGTCGGACACTGATGGAGAGACTCAGGAAGTTACAACTTTTAGAATGAAACTGGACGTTTCTGAATGGTTAGTGGATAAATTTATGTAGTTGCTGTGGAGTTGATTCAACTCATCCACTAGCATGTGCCGTCATGTTAATCTTTTGTGCAAATCCAGCGTTGAATTGACCCTCGTTTGTGAAGCAGTCCGGCGTAAAATGACGGCATGTCAACAACACTCTACTACAACAACTCTTCCTCTTCTCTAAAGCAGCCCAACATGGCCCCGCCCCCTTTGTTTTGTGTTCTCGGGGGCGGGGTTTATGTAAATTTTAGGGTTAGTGATTTCACCAACCCAGGAAGAAGCTCGTTGTAGTCCCTACCAGCCATTTGTTGTAGTCCCTAAAAAGCGATTTCTGTAAAAGAAAATATCTCCCTTTGCATTGAACTTTGAGCGTCGTAACTTTGCAGATGTTGTTTATGATCAAACGGCAACAATAATCAAGGACCCCTTTAAATTGTAATAATATTTCACAACAATATTGTTTTTACTATATTTTTTAGTTTTCTGGTGAGCAGAAGAGATTTCTTTCAAAAACCTTAAAATCTTAATTATTCCAAACTCTTGACCAGTAGCGTAGGTGTAAAACATGACTTCAACTTGAAGTCTTCACCTTCTTTATTACTTTATATTCTGTTTTATGTTTGTCAGGAACGGACAATCTTAAAATCTCGCCCCTTTCCATTGATGTTTCCATTGATGATAGACAGATTTGTTTTATTAAAGGGTCATGAAGCACTACATTTTCTGAGATGTTAATATGTTCAGCGCCGTCAAAATAAGGCACTGAGGAAACTTGTCAGGTCAAAATAGGAAAATTCCAAATATAAGCTTTGGCAATATATATAGTTTGACCATAGTTACCGTGACTTTATATAACGAGCAAAAAGTGGATATTTGCAGAAATATCTGAATGAATGCATATTTGCTTTTTCATTTCTCTTTCCAAAGAACACCTTGCTCAAAGTAGTTTCTCAACTTTGAGCACAAGGCTTCTGTTAAAGTGTTAAACTGTCAGCCGTGTGACCTGCCTGAAGGTGTAATTACACAACACACCTTACTAACACTAGAAACACATTTGTCTGATATTTCCATTCTCTGTTCTCTCTTTTACAGGCTCTTACGTCTGTGGAGTATGTGGCAAAAAGTACAAATACTACAACTGCTTTCAGACGCATGTCCGAGCTCACACAGGTGCTGTCCTATTCTTGACATACTGAATTTGAATAGGATAGTTGGAATCATGAACTGATTCGTACTCAGAACTGCAAATAAAGTTTCTTTAGCTGAGCTGTGACAGGGCACTTCGAAATAATATGAAGACGATAAAAAGACGTCTTTCTATCGCATGGTCTTGGCTGGTTGCATATTACTTTTTTTAAGCAGTTAATGAATATATGTATATATATTTATTTATTTTTAGTATTTCTCTTCCACACACCTATTCATAACCAATTGATATATTTATCTGTATTTTGTGTGGTTTCTTGCTCTTTATTCAGAGGCCGAGGGCACTGCTTCAGGAGAAGGAGCATCTCTGGGAATCAATAGTGAGTTGCACATTTTCTTATTTGCGGGACAGATTTTTGGGTAATTGTCCTGGAATTTTCTAAATAAAGTTGGTAAAACTTTGTGAAAGAGAGAGTTCTTCCCAGCATCTTGTCACATAATGATATCAGAAGTTTCTATTCATAGCAGTCTTTGTTTTCTAATCCAGGTTCTTTCCGCTATACATGTGACGTATGTGGGAAGAAATACAAGTACTACAGCTGTTTTCAGGAGCACCGAGACCTCCACGCAGTTGATGGTGAGCTGTGTATTCCCTCCTTTCATTTGTAATAGATCCAAACTATGTTTGATTTACTGTATGTCAGTATGCACATGGTTAATGTCTCATTATGCAGTTGATTCATGTACAGGTAATTCGGGTAAGTCAGGTACTGTAATACATTGTAAAACTAATTGAGAAGTACCTGTTAAAAACAGTCAAGGGTAGAGCTGTAGTCAAGACCAAACAGACCAGGACCCTGACCTAGAACAAGACTAGACACTTTGGGCCTCGTTTATAAAACGTTGTGCAGAAACCGCTTTAATGAACTCAAATTGAGATAATCAGTCAGAAGTCTTCATTTAAACCACTCAGTAATGTTTCAAGGCACTTTCCAAAACATTTATTAAATTATTACCAGGATCAATCCAATGTTTTTCTTTTTATTTATGTGCAATATGTTTACAACTAGGAACCAATATTTGGTTGGTTATCGAGTGCTACTGTATTTATACATGTCCCAAAATTTTTGACATTGACAAAATTTGGGGTTTGCAAAACTAATTTGAGCTAGAAATATATAATGCAGAAAAATAAAACTGATCAAAATATATTTAGTTTCATCTCCAACATACATTTTGTTCAACATTTTCTGAAGGTTGAGTACTGACCGTTTACCAAGTTTGTCTATTTTGGACAGTATTTGTGGGAAATGTCTCAATTTAAAGGACAAAATATGAAGTAAGCTGTCTTTATATTTCTTTTTAAATTGTCAATGGAACTTTGACCAAAAACATTTTCTAATGAACGGTAACAGCTGTGTTGATCTTGATCCTACAAAACATTTTTTCCCCATAAAAGCTTATGGTAAATATGTATGAAAATATTGACATCAATTACTGATCCTGAATGACAATTCTTTTTCTTTTCTTACACTTATGAAGCAAGGCTTGTAACTCCAGTGGCAATAAAACCGGTGACATTTTCATGAAAGATTAATTTTCTAAGATGGTGTTTGAGATGCTATTGATGCATTATCCTCTGTATAAAAGTCTCATCTTCCCCTGCACTTGTTCTCTGTAAAGACTCTTCCACTATTTGTGATGTCAAAACACTAGTTTTCAACATTGGTAATTACTATTAAGACCCTCACTGGGAGAAGCAGTACTTTTATGTCATCTTTAGAGACACGTCCTTCACTAATTACCTTACCTTCACTAATTCTGCATCCTTTTTTTTGTTGTGTCGTCCAGATCCATATGACCATGTGATACCTGTAGAAGACCTAAAAGAGGAGACCGAATCCTACCAGAAAATGGGACCAAGTAAGAGTGCTTAAAATCTGTTCCCTTTCATGACGATCATTTTGATGCCGCGTCGATGCCGCTGACCCTATGGGAACTCAACCCAGGAGTGACGACTTCTGATGACCAAATACACTGGCAAAAAATCATAAGTTGAGAAAATTCAAAAGCCTGAGGCAGCCAGCTTCAGAGTTTACTCAACTTATGGAAAAATGGTTGTTTCAATTTATAGTAGTTCAAAATTACGAGGCACATGAATTAAAACAAATAAATAAAATGATGTGCACGGATAAATCATTTATAATAAATACTGCAAAATTAAAAAAACAAAACAAAAAACTGTCAATTTTGATTTCATGGTGACTTTAATGGACAAGCTGATACCTCGCTCCCTGAAAGAAGTAATGAGATGCTACAGAATTTTGCAGTATTAATCACTGCAGAATGATTCGAGTAGCTGAAAATCTGATGAACGTGACGCCGATCTCTCGGTTAGAAGCACATAAGGGCGGAGCTTAAACACAATCAGCCAATAAATCGCTGTGGTTCTGTTCAGTCATCACTCCTGGGTGGAGTTCCTACATTCAGGATTATTTCATAATGTTCCAGACGTTCTACTTGTGATTTATATGATTGATTTGCTTCTTAACTGATAAATATGCTGCAATCAAGAAAATGAATGCAGGATCATGGTTGTGAATTTGCAGCTTAAAGCAGTGGCTCTCAACTCTTTTGACTCCAAGGCCCCACATCTTCCACAACAATATTTGAAGGCCCGACACGACTATTTTCTGTAAATTATATTCCAGGATTGCTGAAGTTTTAAGAGCTGAATGCTTGTCAAGGTTCCTACTGTTTTTAACCAGTGAATTCACATTACTTTTCTAGTCGAATATGATTATGGATAAGGATTTTCAAAATCCTCAATTTCTACCCGATAAAATATTTTAGAGCTCGGCATAACTACAAAACTGTATATTCAATACAAAAACGCCCATGAAGTTTTAAGATTTTATTAATTGCATGTCTTTTCCAGGTCTACTAGAAATCACACACGTAAAATTAGGCTACCTCATGTATCCAACACTGGTTCTTATTTTTTTTAGCTTATTTTAATGATGTTTTAAAGCTTTGTTTTTAATGCGTTGCTTTAAATCATTATCTCGAGGTCCTCTTGGTTGAGAACCACTGGCTTAAACCAAAAAATAATATCCCCGTCATTATATTCTCACCCTCATGTCATTGCAAATCTGAACACATTCCTATTTGTTATTTGAATAAGATTTTGTTTTTTCTCCAATGGGTTCCAATGTAGATTTGGACCCTATTGACAAACACAGTTGAAACATTCTTCTTCAGAAAGTAAGTCATACATGTTTGGATTGACATGATGGTGAGTAAATGAGGACAGATTTTTAATTTTCATGTGAAATATCCCCTTTAAGCTAATCAGATGTGATGCTAATAAATCATGGTTTAAGTGGAAAAATGAACCTCAAAGCATTACGTTTGTGGTAATGCGTCTTCGGCTAATTACTGCATGTTGACTAATTACTGTGTTCTGTGTTCTGAAGAAACGGGAAGTTACACGTGTGAGTATTGTGGAAAACAGTACAAATACTTCAACCCCTATCAGGAGCACGTGGCTCTTCACGCTCCGATGAGTAAGTCCTCACTTCATTGCCAGTGTTTTCTGTTGTTTATGGCAGTTCTCTGTGAATGGATGAATAGAGCTGTGTAGAAGTTATAGATTAGACACTCACTGTAAACTCTCTATAGTATGCAGGAAGCTCTAATCATTAAATATGGAGATTGTAGGAGCTTAATATACCAAGGAAACTTAATATACCAAGATCATAATTTTTGTTGTAAAACTACCCGATCTGTCTGCAATAAACCTTACAGGATCTCAAATTGTTATTGCTCTCTTCTGAGGTGTTCACTGCGATGTCTTTCTTATTATCTTCGTCCTTCGTCTCTCCTCTCATTTATCTCTTAGTCCTGCATTGAGGATATGCAGAGGAGTTTGACATTGAAAAGCTATTTAAAGTATGGTGAAAATATAGAAATGGGTCAGAGAGACTGTAGCGTTGCTACCAGAATTAAATTTCAATTTGTTTCAAAATGACTGATTATTCTAAATGAGCTTTAGAAATTTGAAAGAGTCACGGATTTGCAGGAGATGCGAATTGTTGATTAATTAAAGCATGTTTTTTATTGATAAGGATACTTGTGATTGATTGTCAGTGAAACGTGTTGGGTGATTGATCTTATGCATAGGAAACATTTCAGACTCTCTATTTTTATTCTGAATTTATCACTTTTTTTGTGATGCTTTTAAATTGCCCATGAGCAGTTTATCAAATAAATGACCACTTTCCATGAATGAGGTGCCATTTTGGGGCTTGAAACCAAGAGGTCTAAAATACCTGCACACTTGTTTATACATTTTATATATATATATATAAAGAATTTATAAACAACAAACTTCAAAGCGTGTGTACACAGCATTTTACTGGTGTGAGTGAATTGATGACTGGCCTGGTATTGAAGTAAACAGAATGATTTTAAACCATTTTGCAGCATTTTGATTTTAATCCAAGTTCCTCCTTAGCAGGTCTTAAAATTAGATGAACAACAACACATGACATATAACACTGTGAAATTATTTATTTAACAAAAAACTAAGCCAAAATGGAGAAGTTATGTGTGAAAAACTAAGTACACACTTACTGCTTCTATAGGAATTAAGAGGGTCAGTAATGGTCAGGTCCTGCTAATCCAATGCCTTTGATTAACTGATCATCAGCAAGCGTGATCAACTCTATAAAAGCAGAAGTTTTGGCAGTTTGCTGGTCTGGAGCCTTCAGGTGTGTGTTAACACAATGCCAAGGAGGAAAGACATCAGCAACGATCTTAGAGAAGCAATTGTTTCTGCCATCAGTCTGGGAAGGGTTATACTGCCATTTCCAAACATCATTCTACAGTGAGGAAGATTATGGAAAACATTCAAGACAGTTGCCAATCTTCTCAGGAATGGACGTGCCAGCAAATTCACCCCAAGATCAGACCGAGCAATCCTCAGAGAAATCGCAAAACACCCAAGAGCGACACCTCAGACTCTGGAGGCCTCAGTTAACATGTTAAATGATAAAGTTCATGACAGCACAATTAGAAAAAGACGGGACAAGTATGGCATGTTTGGAAGGGCTACCAGAAGGAAGCTTCTTCTCTCTAAAAAGAAAACGGCAGCACGGCTTAGATTTGCAAAGTTGCATCTGAACAAACTTCTGGAACAATGTCCTTTGGACAGACAAGACCAAAGTGGAGATGTTTGGCCATAAAGCACAGGTGATGATTTGGGCTTGTTTTGCAGCCGCAGTCACTGAGTCGACCATGAACCCCTCTGTAAACCAAAGTATTCTTAGAGTCAAATGTGAGGCCATCTATCCGACAGCTAAAGCTTGGCCGATATTGGGTCATGCAACTATAGACAATGATCTGAAGATCACCAGCAAATCTACAACAGAATGGCTGAAAAAGAAAAGAATCAAGGTGTTGCCATGGCCCAGTCAAAGTCCAGACATCATCTAGATTGAAGTGATGGCTGGACCTTAAGAGAGCTGTGCTTAAACAAATGCCCACAAACCTCAATGATATGAAGCGACGTTGTAAAGAAGAGCGGGCCGAAATTCCTCCACAACGACGTTTAGAGACTGATAAAGTCAAATGATTACTTCAAATTTTTGCTGCTAAAGGTGGATCTACAAGCTATTGAATCTTAGGGTGTCCTTAGTTTTTTTTACACATGACTTCTCCAATTTGGCCTAGTTCTTGTTAAATAAATAATGATGCAGTGTAATATTTCATGTGTTGCTATTCATCTGAGGTTGTATTTACCTAGTTTTAAGACTAGATATTTTTTTTTTTTTTTGTCCAAATGTAAAACCATAGAATTCAAAGAGATTGTGTTTTCTTTTTCACATGACTATAAATATCCTAAAGTTTACTTCAGAAGCAAAATTATGTAAATTTGATTTCTGATACTTTGTGAAACTTTTAGTGATTTTTCCACCATTTTGAAGCCAAAATATGTCATTTATGGTCAGGTTTTCCTTCTTTTTTGTCTTTAGCTAATCACAGAGTCAAAATGTGTTATTGGAGAAATGCCAATTAAACATCACTGTTTTGGGCAATGATTTTGGCCCTTCAAATCCATTTCTGCAGAAACCAAAAATTGCTGTTTCGGCTGAAAATTTAGAATGAAATCTGTGCAAAGTTTTATACCTCTTGCCCCTGGAGAGAGAGAGCTCTCCGTTAGCATTCCTGTTCATCTCAGTGGCATTTGACATCTTTGTTTCTGGACATCGAACGTTATTTGGTTCTCTGAGCCAGTCACCTGAGGAGTAATTGCCATGTGACTTAATCGCTCTAGAGCTGTAGGGAAATGACAAACTGACAGCTCTTAGTAGCTGATGGCAACACAAGAACACAGAGTTGTGAAACCTTCAACTATTCTGAAATGTGAAAGGCAGCAGACAGGAGGAAAAAAAAAAATCAATTTCACATTCGTAGGAGCCCTTCATAAATCAAACACTAGTAAAACATCTAATATATTATAATGAACTCTTTTGAGATTTACATTTTGTTTGCCAAAAAAAAAAAACTTATTGATCAACTTACAATTCCCATAAATCAAAGAGAAATTGCTTTAAAGTTCCCTATTCGTGGAAAGTGCCGGTTTTATTTTGAGTGATGCACTAAGGACGACTGAGCGTTTAGTTATTTTCAACTTTGACTGATATGTATTACTTAAGCTGCTTTGGTTTTTGCATTGCAGAAGGAACTTATGGCCTTAAAATGGAAGGGAAAATGTCTAGCCAGTCAGGCCAGTCCAGTCGTGCAGACATCAACAATTCCCAGAACTCTAGTGGTAAGTGACAATGAAATCTTTCACTTTTCATATTTGAATCTCGTAAAGTGTTCGCAATTTGCTCAGAGTGATATTTTACTGTCATAATCAAAGGTCTGCAGTTTCTGCCCTCCAAAATGACATTGTTTTCCCCTTAAATTTAGCATATCTTTTGCTGCTTTAAATAATTTTAAATATGTATAGATGCTTTAGCTGGAAAATTGGTTTTTTTGAGTAATGCGATCTGCAAGGACTGGTCCATGCCTTCACTACAGTAGGCACATGCTATTCAACACTTTATTTTCTTTTTCTCATGTTAGTCAAGATTGATTACTTCAAAACAGTCAAACATACACCTTCCAACCATCTTCTGTCTCTTAAAATTTAACAGGCTGATTTCTACCTTACATTTCAATACTTTCTAATCTACAGTATATGAGCCCTGTTATGACTGGATAACCTTTTCACTTGTGAATTGTGTAACATTATTTGCTTACCGGTTGTGGGTTTGGTGTGCTGTCCAATATAATTTGTGCTGCTCCACTATTCATGTGCCAGGGCTGTATTAAATTGTAGCAGATTCATAAAACAAACTGCACAGAAATGTGCCATTAAAATCAGACTAAAAGATCAGAAGAACGTACACCATTTGGCAGACTTGTCTAATATTTTCAACTGGAACTACATCTCTACAAATATAAACATGAGCTTCAACTGTTCAAATATGAGTGTCAAAGAAAATGGGTTTGATCAAAGCTGGAAAGGCCTCCAGTACATCGCATTGTTATTTTTAAGTTTGTTTAATAAAAATCAGTAAAGATTTCACAGCAAAAAGACATGTGAAGCATGAGCTGAAGGTGGACTTTTACTTGCTAAAAAGGTATGAACTACACTATATTGCCAAAAGTATTGGGACACCTCTCCAAATCATTGAATTCAGGTGTTCCAATCACTTCCATGGCCACAGGTGTATAAAATCAAGCACCTGGGCATGCAGACTGCTTCTACAAACACTTGTAAATGAACGGGTCGCTCTCAGGAGCTCAGTGAATTCAAGCGTGGTACCGTGATAGGTTGCCACCTGTGCAGTAAGTCCATTTGTGAAATTTCCTCACTACTAAATATTCCTGTTAGTGGTATCATAACAAAGTGGAAGCAATTGGGAACAACAGCAACTCATCCACGAAGTGGTAGGCCACGTAAAATCACAGAGCGGGGTCACCGCATGCTGAGGCTCACAGTGCGCAGAAGTCGCCAACTTTCTGCAGAGTCAATAGCTACAGACCTCCAAACTTCGTGTGGCCTTCAGATTAGCTCAAGAACAGTGCGTAGAGAGCTTCAGGGAATGGGTTTCCATGGCCGAGCAGCTGCATCCAAGCCTTACATCACCAAGTGCAATGCAAAGCGTCGGATGCAGTGGTGTAAAGCACGCCGCCACTGGACTCTAGAGCAGTAGAGACGTGTTCTCTGGAGTGACCAATCACGCTTCTCTGTCTGGCAATCCGATGGACGAGTCTGGGTTTGGCGGTTGCCAGGAGAACGGTACTTGCCTGACTGCATTGTGCCAAGTGTAAAGTTTGGTGGAGGGGGATTATGGCGTGGGGTTGTTTTTCAGGGGTTGGGCTTGGACCCTTAGTTCCAGTGAAAGGAACTCTTAATGCTTCAGCATACCAAGACATTTTGGACAATTTCATGCTCCCAACTTTGTGGGAACAGTTTGGGGATGGCCCCTTCCTGTTCCAACATGACTGCGCACCAGTGCACAAAGCAAGGTCCATAAAGACATGGATGAGTGAGTTTGGTGTGGAGGAACTTGACTGGCCTGCACAGAGTCCTGACCTCAACCCGATAAACACCTTTGGGATGAATTAGAGCGGAGACTGCGAGCCAGGCCTTCTCGCCAACATCACTGACTGACCTCACAAATGCGCTTCTAGAAGAATGGTCAAAAATTCCCATAAACACACTCCTAAACCTTGTGGAAAGCCTTCCCAGAAGAGTTGAGGCTGTTATAGCTGCAAAGGGTGGGCCAACTCCATATTAAACCCTACGGATTAAGAATGGGATGTCATTAAAGTTCATGTGCACGTAAAGGCAGGCATCCCAAAACCTTTGGCAATATAGTGTATCAATCAGACGACACAAGGCACGATTGTGTGCGACAGGTTTTTCAGTGATCATGTTGATAATTTAGAGGCCTTAGACACATTTCTATCAAATGATACAGTAGACTTTATAGGGTTAAGTCTGACATAAGTGTCCTAATACTTTTTGAGGCCATGGTATTAATATTGAAACCTTTTCCTATAAAGTGTTGCACTTTGCATGGAGGTGTACTCATAATAAAAATGTCATGAATTATTTGTCTTCCAGATACTCCAAACAGCCGGAACTATACTTCCCTCCCCAGCCCTCAGAGTATGTATTGTGGAAATCAGTTTTACCTTTTTCATTTTCATTTAATATCACTCTTCTCATGCTCCATATAGTCCATATTTTTATTTATTTTTTTGTAAATCATGACTGACCTCACTCGTGCCCATTTTTGTGCCATTTGCATGGCTTTCAAACCTTGCAGGTTTCTTAAAGTTGAGTAAAAACCTTTTTCCTGAATGCCTGATGCTGACCTAAATTTGTTAGCTGTATGTAGTGCTCTGATGTGAGGCTAGCCGGTTGTGCTGTTATGAGAACATTGCTGTGTTCTGAGAGAAACTGGACGTTGTGTTCCAGAAACCTACACGTGTGGAGCCTGTGGAATTCAGTTCCAGTTCTACAACAACCTAATGGAGCACATGCAGTCCCATGCTGGTGAGTGAGCCCAGAAAATGAAAACATTTTCAGCTGTGAGCTCATCCAAGTTTGGACTCGCTCTGTTTTGTTCACATTTTTTCTTTGCATCACCACTTGGGTAACCGTTTAATGCAAAGGGCACATTTTTACAAACTGCATATTGAGTTTGTTTCCATCATGTGCTTTTTACATCTGTAAACTATCTTAACATCTTTACTTGTCACTTATTCATAGACGTGCATGAATTCTGTGCCTGAGCAATTCCATAAAAACTCCAGAGTTTAATTGCTCGTCATTCATTTGTTCAAGCTCACACTCCTAACATACCCATTTTTGTTTAACAGGGTTTCCACTGTCATCAAAAACATTGAGTAATATTTCACCCCCAAAAAATTTTGTCGTTCCAAACTTCTATGACTTTTTCTTCAGCAGAACACAGAAGATATAGTGTCATATATTAAAGAATGTTTCGGTTGTTTTTGTCCAATATTATGAAAGTCAACGGGCCCTAAAATGTTCAAGCTTTCAAGCCAAACGGACCTTTTGAAATGTATACCTTTATTTACTCTCAAATCAAAACATTGACCAGCTAACGTCAAACCTAGTTCTCGCACATCACATGGCAGACAAGGTTTGTTGTCGCCATATTTGATGTAGTTTTTGTATGCATGCATTAATCAAGAGCGAATAAAGGCTTAGATTTCTGTTAAAAAATCTGTTCATCACACAAATGGATTATCACTTCAGAAGACTTAAATAGCAGTTAAGTTATGTGGATCAATTTCACACTACGTTTATTTTGATTTCGGAGATTAAAGTTCAGTCAAATTGACTTTTATAATATGGAAAAAAACAAAATATCTTCTTTTGTGTTCAACAGAAGAAAGAATAAGTTGGGAACGACATGAGGGTGAGTAAATGATGACAGAATTTTCATTTCTAGGTGAAAATTGTGTTTCCATGCCAGGAAAAATCATGAAGGAAAAAAAAACACACTAAAATATTTAGCAGGCTTGAGATGGTTATTTGCACATTCAGTTTCCTTAAAATTAATTTAAAATCAAGCAAAAATCTATGGAAAAGTCATGGAAGTTCATTGGTCAAAATGTGGGGGAACCCTATATTAAATATCTTGGTAAATATTATAATACTCAGATCAATTCCACAGATTTTCAGTCAAAATTAACTTAGAAAATATGAAAATTGTTAATTCTGTGTGGATCTTGATCAATAGGTCATTCTCATTTCTCATTTGTAAGTTGTTTTCACCCCAGTGTATTTCTCTTTTCATTGAATACCTCCATTTTTTTCAAAGAATGAGTGCATAATGTGTTTTGTTTATTCCTTTCTGTTTTATTTCCCTTTTAGCTGATAATGAGAACCATGTTAAAGATGAGTCTCCGAAGCCTTCCCAAGCGCCCGTGGCCACACAGGAGCAGATGTGGAAATCTCCTCAGCCGGCGCAACAGAGGAACCACATACCACCGTCTTTTCGTGAGTTATTTCTCACCCCCACTACCAGAATCCATTCGCACTAATTTCACAACACGCTTGATTAATCATAACACAGCTTCTTATTTGCTTGAGCCAGTAGTATTAAAATCCATGGTTAAAAGTCAGCATGTGCAACCAGTTAAGTAATTAACAACAGTCAAGAAACAATTTTCAGGAAAATGTTTCAGTAAAAAGTGTTGATGTTAAAGTTAGTTTGTTCCAGAGTAAATTAAAGGTGCAGTGAGCGATTTCTGAGAAATGATGTGGACAGAGTACCACAACACACTTGTAGCCAATCAGCAGTAGGGGGCGTGTCCACTCATGATGGGGGAGGAGAGAGAGCAAGCGGGAGATTTGAAGAAAGACTGTAGAAAGAGAGATGACTGAGAGACATAACAAAAGAGAAAACGTCAGGGCAATATCACTGGAAAAAGAAGGGTAATGATCAGGCAAGAGCTTTATGGCCCACGTTAATATTAGAAAAGCTTTCCAGCGCTTGAGCGACCTAAGCAGGAAGGCCTGTAAAAAGATGCTGAGGTTGCGTTATTTCTGCTCCATATGCGAGTAACATTGGTTAGGCTAAGTTTCACAGAACCAAGATATGGTGCTGTTGTTGTTGTAATGTTTTAAAAATTTAAATGTAAGATTTTTTTAAAAATATGGTATCTTTTACCACTTATATGCGGACGACACTCAAATTTATGTACCTGTGAGGCCAAATAGCAATGACTCAGGGGCAAAACTTCTTAAATGTCTGGAGGAAGTAAAAACGTGGATGGCTGATAATCTTGTCCAATTAAATGAACAGAAAACAGAAATTATCATCTTTTGGCCATACAGTTTGTAATAAGACTGTAAAGGATAACTTAGGACCTTGGTGTGTTTACCTGCAGGGTCAAGTAAAAAACTTGGGAGTCATTTTTGATTCCTCGCTGAAGTTTGATAAACAGATAAAAACTGTGGTTCGGAACTGCTTTTTCTAAAGGCAATAGCCAAATTAAAATAGATTCTTTCAACTAATGATTTGGAAAAAGTAATTCATGCTTTTATCTTTTCACGGTTAGATTATTGTAATGCCATTTACCTTGGGGCATCGTCATTCTCATATCGCACGTCTCCAGTTCGTTCAAAATGCTGCTGCAAGAATGCTTATGAATGCCAAGAAGACAGAACATATTACTCACTTGTTATCCTCATTGGGCTGGCTACCAGTGCAATGTAGGATTCAATACTCGATTTTGATATATGTTTTTAAAGCAGTTTACGGAACGGCTCCAGAATACTTAGTTGAGCTTATTAAGCCTTATAATTTAAACGTAACACTAAGATCCTAAAATAAGCTCCTGTTAACTATTCCCCGAGTATGTCTTAAATTGAAGGGTGATCGTGCTGTCGCTGGTCTGAGATTATTGAAAAACCTGCCCTTTGTTGTTAGATCTTCCCTAACTTTAAAAATCTTTGGCCCGGTTTCACAGACAGGGCTTAGACTAAGCCAGGATTAGACCTGAGTTCAATTAGGACATTTAAGTAGCTTTTATAAATGTACCTTAGAAAAAAACATGACTGATATGCATCTTGAGACAAAACAATGACACTGACATATTTTAAGATATGCCGGTGCAAGTTGCTTTCAGTTAAAACAAGCTCAAACATGCATTTTAGTCTGGGACTAGCTTAAGCCTTGTCTGTGAAACCAGAGGTTTAAGTATCATCTAAAGTCACACCTGCCCCTGGTTTCACAGACAAGGTTTAAGCTAGTCCTAGACTAAAATGCATGTTTGAGCTTGTTTTAACTGAAAGCAACTTGCACTGACATATCTTAACCCTTAAAGACCTAGAGCAGTTTTGGGGCACCTGACCACTTTTCTCTGGTTTTCTAACCCATTCTAGCAGTCAGCATCAAGTGCCATATATCATTTAAAACAGGACAACTTGAAGTTTCAGTTTAGCTCATTTAAAGTGCCAATTTTACATTTTATTTTGTCTGAGAATGGATAAAATTCCCAGAATTTCAAAAAAACACCAGCACAAATCTAGTGTTTTTCACTGTAAAATCACACAAAACCTCCTGAAGTTTGGATTTTTTCTTTTAAAAAGTTATATTTGGACGTTTTAAACTTTCAGATGAAATTGCAGATGTCTAAATTTAACAATCTCTAAGCAAGTTATAGCCATTTGTTACAATATTACTCTAGATAAAACTACAATATTACTCTTTAGGGATAAACAGGTGTACTTTATTTATTGATAATGTGTGTCCAAAAAAGACCAGGGAGTAAAATTAATACAAAAAAAATGTTATACAACAGAACACTAAAGCAAAAGTGACTTATTAGAGAATTATATTTTCAATCTGAACATGAATAAAAACAAATAGTGTTGCAAGTAATGAAAACAATTATGAAAATTGTCTTGTGCAACGAAAATAAAAACAGTGCAAAGGTTTTTTCACAAAATACAAAATGAGAGAAAAAAATAAGTAGTTCAACTGAACTACTAATGTTAATGATCTTCACAAACTATAAAATAAGTATTTAGATAATATAACAGCCAAACAGATCAGTCCTGTGGCTGTACTCCTCACGTTCGCGTCGCATGTGATTGCACCGGTTCACTGCGGAGAGACACGTTTGAAAACATAAATTGCAATAACTTATCCGATGTGAAACTGTTTTATCCTCATTTTTGGTTCATGTTATGTCAAAGTCATGCTTTGTAACATGAGTGTTCTCATTCAAATCTGTTATTTTTGTGTTTGTTTTCATACACGCAGATACATGCGCATGCAAATACTTTCACTTTGCGCTTATTCATACTTCCAAAGAAACATGATAGGTTTTGGTCATTTGAACCACGATACTATGTTTATTGGTTGAGATGATGATGGTTTGAACCAATCTGGGCATAGGAGGCGGGACTAGGCATCAACAATCGTTCCTGTTTGGCTTAGAGGAACAAACCACATGCATTGTCTTGACGAATCAATGCTGCAGATTTTGATGACGTAACCAGTCTCACCACGGAGCCTCTGAATGTCAGAATGTGATAAATGCGATATCACTGGAAAGCCGAGAACGGTTTTCTTTACGGTACATTTTAAAGCATACAGATTGGATTAGCGGTTCCAAAATTATTAGATATTTAAGAACGATAGTTTTTTGGCCGCCGGCGGCCGTGTCGGTTTTTGAGGGTTAAAATGTCACTGACATTGTTTTGTCTCAAGATGCATATCATTCATGTTTTTTTCTAAGGTATGTTTATAAAAGCTACTTAAATGCCCTAATTGAACTAAGGCCTAATCCTAGTTTAGTCTAAGCCCTGTCTGTGAAACCGGGCCATTGTCTCTCTCGCATTTTAATTTGTGTATTTTGGGGGCGGAGCAATCAAGGGATCAAATATCAAAAGTGTTTCTCAGAAATCGCTTACTGCACCTTTAATGTAGGTGTCCTCATTGATTTTCTACATGTTTATTTGAGAATCTGGGGTGACTCGGATTAATCCACAACACACACTTCTCAAGATTTATCTACAGATTTATAAAAGGCAAACATGTCATACATGTCCTTCCTAGGTACCTTGTGTTACTCTTGTATGTGCCCCAGCAATCTTTTACTGTATTTTTGTTTTCATATGATGGATTGGAACTGTTGCTGTTATGTATGGATGTTTAGTGAGGTCAGTTAACTTGTAGAAATAACATAAACTAATTAAATTGTCTTGTTCTGCTTTTGCAGAGAACAGATTACTCCCAGAAAAGGAGAGACAACAAGTGGCAGAACGTTTACTGAGAGTAATGTGCGTAGACCTTGGCCTTCTTGGCGTTCTCAGCAGCAAAGACTTTCTAAAGCTTGCGCAGACCCTGGTGGACACGGGTTCACGTAATGGAGCCTACTCCATTCGCGAAGCCCTGGGAGATATGAGCTCGCTGGCATTAAAACAGCTTCCCCGTATGTACAACCAGGTCAAAGTGAAAGTCACCTGCGCCCTGGGTTCCAACTCTTCCTTGGGCATTGCAGTGACCTGCCATTCGCAGACTATAGGACCTGACTCCTGCTATTTGCTAACAGCATATCAAGTGGAGGGTGTGCGACTCCGACGCTATGTGCTGGGACTCAAGGAGGCGTCTTTAAGGGAGAGTCCTGAGCAGATACACCACTGGGTCCAGAATGTTCTGTCGGAGTTTGTCATGTCAGAAATCCGTACGGTCTACGTGACAGAGCCGCGCTTGTCTTCGTTGGCCTTTTGCGGTCGCACCGGAGTTGGCCTTCGTTGCGCAGGTTGCTCTCTAACTGCCACTGTTCAGGCTGTTCTCGGTCGTCGCAGCCTGCAAGCACGAGGACTCCATGAACTAGGCGAGCTTCTGGCTACGTGTCGCGACATTGCCGCAACGACCAGCTTCAGTCATGAAGGGAAAGCAGGGGAAGAGCCTGCCGCTCCGCCCTGCTGGGATGCGGTTGCGGAGGCCTTGCTCAAGGTTCACGAGAACTTTGAGGCAACCTGCGAAGCGTACGGCCGTTCGAAGAGCACTGTGCCGCTCTTGCAAGGCCTGAACAAGCACCTGCTTGGCACGCTTGCATGTTTGCTTGCGCCGCTAAGACAGGCAGCACAGGAGCTGAGTGTGGAACGCTGTCCCACACTCCAGCACGTCCTTCCCGTCTACCTCCGTCTTGAAAAACTTTTCACCTCTAAAGCCGGTGAAGTGGGTGCTGGCAGTAAGCTTTGCCACTACTTCCTGGAAGCCCTGAAGGAGAACTTCAAAGTGGAACGAGTCCATCAAGTCGCAATGATCCTGGATCCACAGCTGAAGCTGCGGCCAGTCCCTGCGTACCAGCATGAGGATATTATCTCAAGGGTGTGTGACATGGCTGCTAATATGAGGGAAGCAGGAAGCGGTGGTTCTGGAGGTACGTCTCTGGACGAGCGGGATAACGAAGGGCCGTCAGCACCCAAGCGTGGCCGTCTGGACTGTGGATTGGAGAGGCCATCGTGTGATGCTGAAGAGCCACAGGTACGAAAAGAGTTGTTCCAGTACCTCGGCGAACCACTGTTCAGTGGCACGGGTGACCTGCTGCAGTACTGGAGTTCGGTCATGGACAGATACCCCAGGCTGTCACGGTTAGCGCTGTGGTTGTTGGCTGTACCGGCTGTAGCTGTGCACGGGGAGTGCGTGAGCATCTGCGAGCAGACCTTAGCCATGAAGAGAAAGCAGCAGGTCTCTGCGGAGGAGATGAACAAACTGGTCTTCCTCAAGAGTAATTTTGCTTGAGACGGCTCAGGGCTTTCAGCTAACGGCACCATAGACTGTTTGAAATTGAGACTTTTTGAAGCAAATGTACGTCACTTCTCTTTACCCCTTCCAAAAATCCTGATTTACCGTAAGTGTCTATCAATGTGGCACATGATAGAGATTTACAAAGGAAAGGTACATTGACAATTAATTCTCAAACACCCCTTCAGATCATAGCTTGGCATTGGCAATGACAACAGAGCAACTCGATGAAAATACGGTCTGCCCGAGGACACGGATGTGAACTTGTGTTTTCGATGTTTCAGTTGAACTCCCACTTAAAATTGTGATGTTTTTAACAGTATGTGGTTCATCCATCCTCCTTTTCTTTCTGTGAACCCATCTGAAATTCAGTCAATGGATTATTGAAATCACTTTCAACTTTACATCTAGCGAAGGAAAAAACGGGGTACTTAGAAAAAGCCATTTTTTTTGCAACTACGCCTTTATGAAAACCACAAACACTCTTTGCTGTGACAGCTGAACAATACCTCTCTTTAGTGGTTTATCAGTGGGCAGGTCAAGCTGTAGAGGTGTAAGTCTTGTCTTAGGCAGGCCCTGATTCAATAATCTCAGTTAACCGGTTTGAGTGCGTTAAGCTCTTGCTCAGACTCAGGAGTTTAAGCCCAGCAGAACTCAATTTATACTTGGGTCACACATAAGTAAACTGTTTTGCAGATATTTATTTAAATCTTTTGTCAGTTCTCACAATAACGTTGCAATAAATGTTACGTAGCAGAAGTTATACTCTCAAGCTGACTTTGATGCCTTGCACCTTTGTAGCAGCCTTTTTCCCCCATTACAGCTCACTGGGATCAATACAATCTGCAATACCTGAAACAGCCACTTAAACCCCAAGATTGGATTTCCAATAATATTGGGTTATGGAAGTATATGGGAATGATCTGATATTGTGCAAAGTTCTGGTCCAGTTGATCTGATCACCTTTTTTTCTTTTTCTTTTTTCCTGATTTCTGAAAAAGTGGGAATAGGGCTATGAAATGCAGAAACTGTCTGTCTCTCACTGTCTCAGTACAAACCTCGCTGAACAGAGGCAGCTAATTGCATTATTGTTTGAATGCATTTTAAGAGGATAAAGCTAAACAAATATTTCATTATTTATGCACTGGATTTCTCTTATTATTTTCCTCATTTATCTCCAGCAGGTAATTAGATTAGAGATAACATTAACTAGAGAAAACATTGCCTAGATTAGGACCAAAGTATCTTTTAAAAGTAGTTTGTCATTGTGAATAATTGCCATTTCCAAACAAATTTGTAGAGTTATCTCATAATACTTCCTCATAACTGTTTCGCCCTCATAAATTTCCACTGCCTTTTGAACAACTGTTTATTTCAAAATTGTTCTAGTAAACGAACAGAAGTAACAATTTTCACTTCCATGATAAAATAAATGATCTTCAAGAGTATTTTGCAGTAGTTTTTCCAAGGAAAGATGTGATTTAGTATTATATAGTTTGTCTTGTAATGCCTTGAACATCTTTGTGTGATTATACAGATATGCATGCAGACAATATAAGAGTTTTTTTATCTTTAATAAAGTGGCAGAGATCTACAGACGTATAGTCTACGTTCACACAACAGCAGAATACAGTTGTCAGTCCTGTTTTGAGTGCTAAATACGGTTCCGTTCATGCACAGATCAGTTATGAAAGAGTGACAACCGTATTCTGTAACAAAAGTGATTAACTCAGATTTTCAGGAGTCGCAACCAAATTTTGAGAGTTCAGTTATGTGTGCTAAAGGAACAAAACAGCAGTCAAGTAGTTGTCAACTGAAATGGGTACAGCATGAGGCGTGCGCTTGGGCCCGTTGACCTCTCAGGTTATGTATAATGGTGTCTCATGTGGTGGGACAGAGTGAGACTTAAGTGTTTAGGAAATAGGCCTACAAGGGGGAAAAACAGAACCGAAGAGTTTTTGACCACATATGGACACACAGTCTTGATATTGACTATCATTATCTGTTCCTATGGTTACAGGCATTAGTTGCCATGCCTAAATGGGGATTGACTTTGGTTACCTGCATAAACGTTATGCTCTCCTCTGCTGTTGTAGGTACAAAACAATTTGAAAGTCACACCTGTTAGTAAATACGGTTGTTAATCCCAAACACTTGATGTACGCACCCCAACATTTTGGAATTGACTGAGATACCATAGCAAATTTTGTGAACAAGAATCATCTACAACAACAGTTTAAACTATTTTTGTCCGCTATGTTTGACCAAAGATTAGCGACCAAAGACGCATAATGTTGTGCAATTTTACCTAAACCTCCATTGACAAAGGCGCTTGGTGTTTTCTTAATACTTAAGCTGCTGGTTTTAAATGGCACGCTCTTTGCAGTTGCCTTATTATAACCGTCTCGCTTTTGGGCTTCCCCATTAAGTCACTAAATATGAGCAACATACAGTATTTGGGGTTTTTTTAGGTTTATTTTGCCGTAGAGGGAGAGAGAGACTTGTCAAAATGTGCGATTGAGTCAAAACATGTACCTCTTTTCTTGTAGAGACTGTTACTCTTTTAATTGCGTCATTTATTTTCTTTTAGTCATGAACACTAAATCAGAGGTCTTCAACCCTGCTCCTGGAAACCCACTGTCCTGCAGAGTTTAGCTCCAAACCTAAACACACGAACCAGCTAATCAAGCACTCCTGGATTGCTTAAATCATTTCCTTGCTAACTTCCCTCCGTCTCGTTCACTCGGATGTACGTCATTGCTTGCGTTGCACGAGTGCCCACTACTGGCGGAACCCTTGCGATGGGTTTATATGGAACGCCCTTGATCACTTGGAATCTGATATGGAGCCCGCTGTGCGAGTTGCTGTTGTGACGTCACAGTTGTGTTGCATTGTGGTCTATGGATCTACCTGAAGTGTACATATGAGTAGACTCGCTCCCTCGGTCAAAATTGAGGGGTCGAGGGCTAGTCCAAAAAACTTCCCTCGCCCACTTGACGAAGTTGAACGCACTTCAGAATGGTGGCAGGGATACCCCCGAGTGGAAATTTGCAAGTGTATGTCTAAAAGTGGAGTTAAATGCAGTCATAAACGTTGCAGGGCATTGGGTCTCCAGGAGCAGGGGTGAAGACCTCTGCACTAAATGTTAGAGATAGCTTTAAAAACGACAACTAGAAACAAAAAAACAAGGCATCATTGTATATTACATTACAACTTAATGTTTTGCTACGCTTGTCAGTCTCCGCCATCTCTGAAATATTTTTTTAATGAGACTGAGGTTGATCTAGGTTGACTGATGTCCAACTATGAGCATCGTTCCAGTCGTTATTTTCAATTAGGATGTGGGAAAGTTCAGAGTTTCAGTCTGTCTGCAATGCAAAAGCACTCAAGAGAGGAGTAACAACCGTATTTAGCTCCAGTGTGCATGAAGCTGTAGGGCCTGAATTGCTTAAAGTTGGCATGAAACAGAAGCTGTGATGGTCGTTTCTTCCGTATTGTGACACATCTGAGTCAAACGGCTTCTGGAATGGGAAAAAAAGGCCGGGACTTGATTTTGTCCATGGGGAATTGATTGGATGGTTGTGGTTTGCTATTAGTGGATCTCATGTGAGTGACAGGTTGCCCCGCCCTCGTCATCAGAGAAGAGATGTCGCTGCTAGAGGGAGGGGAAGTTATTTTGATTCAATATTGAGGCACATGAATTTAAAAAATAATTATGTGCACGGATAATTTATATAAAACACTGCAATATTCCATAAAAATTAATTTCATGGCAACTATAAGAGCTTAGTTCATACAAAACCGATCTGTTGAAGAGAAACCAAGCAGGGCCGCATGTTGATCAGACTTGGTCTCTCACATACCCCAAAATACAGATGTTGATACTGGCTAGCATGTGCAGAAATGTTCATATGTAAAAATGATTTTGATAAACCTGGCCCAGATATAGAAACAGCTGCTGTTGAATATTGTCGTCTTTCTCTGTAACCACAAGGGGGCAGAAGTGTCTCAGAAATCTGTCTTTGCAAAGAGTCTCCAAAACATCTTACCTCTGTTTTCTAATCAAACATTTAAACTATTTTGATGAACTCGGTCTATGAATATATCGGACTTCATGAAGGTTTTCTTTTCTTTCTGTGTGTTTTTTTTTTTCCTGAATGAATGTGTGCATTTCTAGGGAAACATGAAAACTGGTAAAATGCTCTTGAGCAGCAGTCAAGTTTGTGTTGACAAATACTATCTCTGAAAGTATAAAACACTGTTTCAATCACAACTATTTATGGATGTACAACAATTATTAATATCACTCATTCTGTTAGTTTGAGAAGGGTTTTTTTCTCCCCATTGTAGTCCAGCCTACATTTGTCTTTGACAGGCATTTTTCTGATTTTGTGTATTGAGTTGTTTCAGCTGTAGGTCTAATTTATACTTTTTTAACAACACTATTTTTCTAAACATGACTGATAGAGTTTTTCTCTCCTTATCAACTGTCAGTAGTACACTGCGCTGTTCTCAGAATCTATCTACTCCTGTAGTATGTGCTGTGTGAATAAAATATCCTCAAGCAAAAAACAAAAAAGGTTTAGTTTTTATTTTAGATGGTCACTCTTTATATTGCATTGGTCATGTTACAGTGTATTAACTTTTACATTTTTGTTTAATATGTGAAAACAAATGTAATATGTTTAATAAACAACCAGTGGGAAACTGAAGAGAATGCATGGGAGGTCCATGAATTAGCAAGAACATGCTAATGGTGAACATGGTGGTAGGCCTATTTGAAATTGTGAGTAGGAAAATTCCACCAAAGAGGGCATGAATTGTTCATTTACATCGCTGTTACATTTAAAATTGTAGCCTACTAAATGCTAAAATCGACCTATATATATTTAAAAAAAACAAAAAAACAAAACTTGATGTTGACTAATGAAAGTTCATATCCATGTGTACCAAATACCTAAGTAATTGCTACTAAAATTATTATTAATTACTCTACATATAAAATGCATTTTACGCGGGAATCGTGTTCCCAATTCATTTTCATTGAGTGAGACACTGCAGATGGCGGAATGGGGACGTCGCCGCCATTTCACAAGATTCTTGCCAGTTTGTCATGCACAGCTAGAGATGCGCACTGCGAAAGTATAGATATTCATTTCGATCGTAAAGAAAAAAAAAAAGTTGTCAAATATTAAATGTTTTACTATTTACATCTTACCTCGGCTCACACTCTTTCAACTGAAGCGTCGCGTTGGAATAGCTGCTCTGTGAACAATAAAGCCCGCCTTCTTTGATTTGATTGGCCATCTCAAGAATTTTGACATTGACGAGCGATGTTAGACCGCGCTTTTTTATTTATTTATTTATTTATTACTTTTTGTCATCCAGAGGATTCTGCATAAGCACAATAATACAATAACATTAAATAATAAGTTAAAACGAAAATTAACAATATATTAAACAATTGTAAAAAATAAAAAGTGCAAGAATGGACATCTGCAACAATTATATTTTAAAACAAACTTGGTAGATTCAGTGTGTTTTTTTGTTTGTTTTTTTTTTTTTGTTTTTTTTGTTTTTGTTTTGTTTTTCCCTTAAAGGGATAGTTCACCCAAAAATGAAAATGATCTTATGATTTACTCACCCTCAAGCCATCCTAGTTTTATATGACTATATTTCAGACGAACACGATATATTTAAAAATACCCTTAGTCCTCTAAGGTTTATAATGGTTGTGAATGGCTGCCCAAATTCTAAAGACAAAAAAAAAAAAAAATCCATACGACTCCAAGGCCTTCTGAAGCGAATCGATGTGTTTGTGTAAGACAAGTTTTCTTATTTAAAACTTTATAAAGTAAAATAATGAGCTTCCGGCTCGACAGCCATACGCATTCTACGTACATCCAAAAAGTGGTAACTTATGCAACGTAGTACAACTGACAACTGTCTGACAACTGAATATGCTGGAGATTGTTTCTGGATGAGAGCAGAGGATTTTTCTTCAAACCCTCCCGAACAACAGGTGCTGTTCGATCATTTTTTTTTTTTTTAGTCTTTCAGAGACTCAAGACTCAACTAATCTCTGCAATTCTCCAGCTGTGATCCTCAGAGAGTCTTTGTCCACTCAAACTCTCATTGTGACGATTTAGACACACGTCCTCTTCCAGGCAGATTCGTAACATCTTTAGTTAATTGGAACGAATTCATTATTTCCCTGATGGTGGAAATGGGGATTTTCAATGCTTTAGCTATTTTCTTACAGCCACTTTCTATTTTGCTGCACATCAGAACTATATTCTTTGGTTTTACTCATTGTGATGAATGATTAAGGGAATTTGGCCTTTGTGTTTCCTCATGTTTATATTCCTGGACAGTATCATGTTCCTAGTCACCCTGGTGTGCTTAAAAAAAAAACAAAAAAAAACTTAAATATCTATGGAAATATACTTCAGAGATATTTTACTCGTAAGAATTTCTAGGGATGCCGACATGCACTGGAGAAAAACATGCATTGTGAGTTTCCACACACTTTCAATTGTTTTACTTTAATGAAAGGTTAGAATTTTGTGAATTTTTTTAATGAAAGATCAAAAGGGTGAAGGGCAATGGCAAGAAGTGGAAAATGAAGCTCTTGTCTACAATGAAGAGATGCATTGAAACTCTCCATCCTGATTTCTGGGGAGACCATCAGCAGGTGAAGGAGACGACGAACTGTATATACATGCGCAGATGTATTATTTTTTGACTTGCATTTGCAACCACATCATCTTCACTTTTTCTCCTCCAGGATGCCCAAGAGTTCCTGATGGTTTGCCTGTTCCATCTGAAGGAGGAGGGCAAGTTTCTGCAGAGCAACTGGCCTGAATACACCTGTGCTGTAGCTAACATGGAGTTCCAGCTCAACCGCCTGCGCACCTGCGTCCTGCTCTCCTCCGACTTCAAAATCGCCCGACGTCGTTTTACCTTTGCACGTTTGTTCTGTAAAAACTTGCTCGGTACTTCCATCTACATCACGCGTGACCTTTCCAACGTGATTACGTCATGCATGGAGCATCGCAGAGCAGTGCAAGACGAGCATTTGTGGTTAAAAAGTATATAATGTTTTTTTTTTTTTTTTTTTTTTTTTTTTTTTTAGAAAATGGCCGATGGTTTCTCTAGATAAGACCCTTATTCCTCGTCTGGGATCGTGTAGAGCTCTTTGAAGCTGCACTGAAACTGACATTTGGACCTTCAACCCGTTGAACCCCAGTGAAGTCCACTATATGGAGAAAAATCCTGGAATGTTTTCCTCAAAAACCTTCATTTCTTTTCGACTGAAGAAAGAAAGACACGAACATCTTGGATGACATGGGGGTGAGTGAATTATCAGGAAATGTTAATTCTGAAGTGAACTAATCCTTCAAAAGTAATAAGACTAAATGATCTCACCAGTGCTGTTGCTGCTCTCTCTCTCCTATTGCGGTCTTTGATTTTGAAATTAGCTGATGATCAATAAAATGCAGCTCATATTTGTTGCTTTCAGTGACGTGAACTCCATTAAATCTGCATATAATGCGGGAACTGAAGATCAGATTTATATCCATTTTGCAGAGACACATTTATGTGGTCAAGTGCAAATGGAATCAAAAAACACATGAAGTGAGCAGGTGTATTAAGTATTTTATGTATTTTCTAAGAAAAATAATGTATTTTGCCCTCATTTATTTTTAAACAATGGTCTGACCTTTCTGACATAAAATATTTTATCCTACTCCTAAATTATTTTGAATGTAACATTAAATAATGAATGGTTAGTAATAGTAAATATTGCATATGGCTGTCACTGCATATTTACTGTTAGGGTAACTGTTTTCAAATTAGATGATTTTAACAATGGCATCATTTCTTGAAAACCATATACAGTATATCAGTTACCCTACAGAAATGTCTTCACCTCAGAAGACACTAGGTGGCAGTAAAATATTTGCTTTGCAGTTCAAGTTTCTGTATTTTACAGCAAACGCTCTGATGACCTATCAAACATGTGTTTCAGTTTTACTCTGTCTTGCTGTTTGTTGAAAACAGGAAACGACTAGCTGTCTTTATTGGTTCTCTCTCTCAGGCAGTCAGTTCCTACAGGAGAGATTCAGAAGAATGTCGACAGGTAGAACATGTTTTAGCTTTAATAAGATTCATCTACAGATCTGTGCAATAGAGAAAGTGTCCGGCTGGTGTTGGGGTTTAGATTTTCTCTGCTTTATCAATACTAAAGGATTTTTTTTCAGACCGGAGACAGGTTTGATGTAACATCCCTGATTTATAACACGATCCTCATGTGTGTCAAACAGATCAGCCGCTTCTTCATGCTGAATTCTGTCCTGTCTCTGTTTTATATCCAATGAACAGAACTGGATGGATGTGAAAATGGGCCAAGAGCCAACCATCATTTGTTTTGTAATATGCCGATTTAAGGGCAAACAAATCAAAAAAGAATATAGTACAATAATAGAAAGATGCTAAAAAAATATAGTGCAGTGAGGAGCTATGAAGAGTTTTTCCTTCATCTAAAGTAATAATTACTAGCTGATTATTTCACAAAGCGGGATACAGTTTTGCTCATGGGTGTCAAGTGTACTTGCCTCAAACAAAACTTTGAATATCTTCAAAACATTTGAAGCCACAAACCTGGCACACATAAAACATATTTTGTGCACCTTAAATCCCGGAAATTGCATTGTTGTCGGGCAAACTGACCTTTGGAGCTTGTATGTGCGGCAGGTCTTTTGTCATGATTCCCGATCATCTCCTGTTGTGATGTCTTTAACATACTGTCAGACAACAGGAACACTGCTCAAGTTATTAATATGAGTTCCTTTATTCAAGGTCAGTTTGGAGAAAATATTGTTTTCAAAGACTGAACAGTTTGTGTCTGTTGACCAGATGGAGTTCATATTGTGTTTGGATTTTAAAGGGGTCGTGAACTGCATTTTTTTTTTTAACCCTGTAAATCCTGACATATGAAATAATAGTATGAATTTTTTTTTTTTTAAATGAAACAGTTTATCAAACTTTTAGATCAAATATATCTTTAAAAAGTTTGCAAATGTGTTATCTTTGATACAGCAGGCTTTTAAGGCTCATTTAGTCTGATATAGTGAGAATATCAAACTCGAGGAGGGAAAAAACAACTCGGTTTTATTCAGAGGCAAATAAACTGAGCAAAAACATGCGATCTGGTGCAGCTGCTGATGTGAAATTCAGATGCTTGTATGTAAATCAATGAGATTTTATAACAGAATAGTGACTACTTAAATAAAATGCATATAAAAATCTGCCAATAATGTCTTAGTAAGATGATATTTAAATGCTTAGTTTTATGACCAAACCTCTGTAGTTTTAAAACATATAATGCAATACAATGATGATTGAGAGATGAACAAATAAACCTTAATTAAGCCTGATGATCATATTTGAGACTCACAAATTAACATGATTTAGAACAAATTAAGATGATCAAGTAAACCTGAGTTGCTTCAGTGTTGATCTTGAAACATTACTAACAATATAAGAATGATTCTTATGTTGTTGTTACCGGTCTTTTTATTTAAAGGAATTAAATAATTAAAGGGTTGAAAGGGATTTAAGCAAATAAAGAAAAAGAAATGAGCGGTAAAAGTTCCAGGTGTGTTGTAGTTATGAAGTAGGCCTGATCATTTTGAACTATTCGCAAATAATATTTCATTTTAAAATCTGCACACATTCACTGTTATTCGTATGTCTAATATGTCAAAACCGCAAAACGTTTCTTGTCATCACACTTATGAATTAAGTGAATCATGCAAATGATATTTTCAATTCAAAGTGGTGAAATTTCCATTAAAAAAACACGCTGTAATATATCAAAAGTTGAGAAAACTTAAAAGTTTAAGAGATTTTTGAGTTTTCTCAACTTGTCGTAAATTGAACTTGTTATACAACAAGTTGAGAAAACTCAAAAATCTCCTCCAACTGGTTGCCTTTAAGTTTTCTCAACTTTAATTTTTTTCAGTGCAGTTGGGTAGTTTGCATCAATGGATATTACTGTCGGTCTCTAAACATTTCTATCATAAAACAGTTGTCAAATATTAAATGTTTATTAGGTCTACATCTTCCCACACACTCTTTCACTGTTAAAACTAAGGAAATGTTTACACGACACCATATTCAACTAAAAACGGAAAACCCTTTATGCGTTTTGGCCATTTATTTACACAACAACGGCGTTTTGCGGGCCTGAGAACGCAAACGTTTAAAAACAGGTTTCAAAGTGCAAGTTTTTGAAAACTATAACGTTTTTGTCTCTGTGTAAACTACAAAAACGCAAATCTGTGAAAATGGTGACATCATGTGCATTATGTGTTCAGTAGTGTTTCTTTTTACAAAGTGACATCGCCATCTACTGGCCTGGCAGCAGAATACAGCGTTTTGACAACGTTGTCGTCTGTATGCGAAAAACGCAAAGGAAATTCGCACTGGTCTTCTGAGTGGTAAGCAGGGTTGTCAGGTTTTCACAAAAACATCTGCCCAATTGCTACTCAAAACTAGCCCAATCGCATTTCAGGTGGGTAAAATTCGCATTTTGGCAGGGTTCCCCTAGTAAAACTGGCATTCCTGGGGCGAAATATTATGTTATTTGGGGTCACATCAACCCGCGGCAACAGTGTTAAAGTAGCCCCAATCCGCGGGAAAACCGCAGACTTGGCAACACTGGCGGTAAGCCCCGCCTTCTTTGATCTGATTGGTCATCCTGAATTCTCGATCATTTTGACAATTTGTCCATTTTGACAACTCGTCCCCCTCAATATCTATGGCGGTTATACGGCCCTGAATGAAAGTACTTTAAATGAAATTACACTGCAGCAACAGAAATGTACATAAGCAAACTGTATCAAATGATTGTGACCAAATTGTGCTTTTTACAGCACAGGATACTCTCTTGACTCTCTCTCCCAATGTGGATGTTGATGGTGGTTTATAGCAAAAGTTGCATGTGCCTAAATTGAACGGCAGAATTGCTTTTAATTGGATCCAATTAGAAACTTTATCGCGTTAAACCTGTGGTGTCTGGGAATTTGTATACATTTTATTACTTTACTTGACAGAAACATTGAAATCGCTGCATTATGTCATCAGACAGAGGTTAAAGAAGAAAGATTTCCTAATGTGCTTTAGATATTTCATAATGGTATTTGAATATTTGACTCTCAGTGAGATATTGCTGTAGTTGGCTGTCTTGAGTTTGGTGTGTACTGTACTGAGACGCCAGAGGGTGATGCTGTAAACGTCTCAGCCCTGATAATTTATCAGCGCAGGGTTTTATAGTAGCACATCACTGTAACTGCTTAACACAAACCATCTAATGAGGCCTCTAACCACCTCCATATGGACAAGGAAAAGCATGAGGAGAGACTGTTTTACATCATGCGCTCCCTGGGACAAGAATTACAGCTTTTAGTAATGCTTCATAACAGTGAGGTGAATTTCATGAGAGGACGAGGCAGCGGGGTTTTGCGCCACTCACAATTTATGCATCAATTTGAAATGAAAGGTAGCAAACAAATGGGAAAAAATGCATTTCGAAGTTCAAAACGGAAGTAGAATTAAAATGGAAAAAAATAACTAAAAAGAATATCCATTTAATTTTTAGTTAACATTCAAACTTGTTTTTGGTAATATTTTATGTGTGAGGTAAACTATAGAAATTGTAGTTTTTTTTCCCTGTTATGTATACTTCATAATTTGTTAGTTTAGGGTTAGTTGCATAGTTTTAACACGCTGTGGGTGCTTGGCACATTCAATTTAAAATCCCATTTAAACTCAGGAACTGAAAGAGAGCGTGTTTCTTTTCTCTGTCAGTCAGTACAGTTATGAAGCTCTAGAAAAGACTTCAGCCCCTCTTAATGTGATGGATTTGTGGATGACTTCATTCTCAGATGACACCATGAGAGCAGCAGAACTGGGTTTGCATCACCTCTGTCTTGTTTTAGAGATTGGAGCTCATGCTTGTGACTCTAATTAAGCAGCAGTTGTTCAGTTCAGGACGTCAGGGTGACCAGTGGAGTCTGAACAGCTTTGCCTGAATGACAGTGTGTTATATTGAGAATGTATATGTGCACATCCACCTCAAGTTATATGTTTAGCAATTAAGCTTAAGAAAAGGAAACTTTACTATCAGTGTACAGAAATGTGTCCTCCGTTCATTTTCACCCATTGAACAGTGGAGATTAAACTTTAATAAATCCTTATACACTAGTGGCCAAAAGTGATATTTGTTTTTAACAACCCTACAGTGTCAATTAAACCATGAAAATAAGGTATTTGTGTGATAATATTATTTGGCAAAAAGGCAAGCCTCAGGTTTTATTTTACAAGGCAAAAAAGCATAGAAAAACAAATCTTACATTGACTAAATTTCCAAGGATCAGCTTCTCCCCTAAAAGTGATCGGGCAGGTCAAACCGTAAGTCGTAGAGACTTCAAACTTTGAGGGCTGGTCGTACTCACACCGTCTACAACGTTACCAAATCTCGCCCCGATCGGCCTGACGGGGGCGCTACAGCAGTCAAAAGTATGAAATGGCTCATGACTCCTGAACCGTTCGGCGTAGGCTCAAGTGTCTTATATCGCTGGAATGTATGCCTCAGATTCGCTCGTCGTTCCACGAAATTTTTGGGTATTTTGGATTTGGATGCAGCGAGATTCTCTGGAGTCTGATTGTCAGTAGTTATCAAAAAAAAAGAGTTGAAATTCCGATTCATGGTCCCTAAGGGCCGCCAAAACGTTCGGAGTGGGTGGAGCCACTTTTACTAAAATGGCTGCAACTCGTGAACGGAATGAGATATTTTCACCAAACTCAGCACACCTATGTAAGAGCTCATTCTGTGGCTGTGTGAAAAAGGACGCGGCGACTGGCCACTTGGTGGCGCTATAAAAGCAAAAAACAAACAAACAAACAAACAAAAAAAAAACAAAACATGAAAACGGCTATAAACTACTTCACTGTTAGTCCAGTTGACTTGAAAATTGGCATGCAGTGTATTCGTCCGAGGTGCCATGACTGTCTATGAGGACACTGACGTAGAAATTCGAAAGAAATCAGCCACCGGGCGGCGCATTTTTCATGTGCGCAAACGATTGTGTATTGCACGATTTTTTTTTTCGCATGTGCCCACAAAATTCGTACCGCATGGTAGAACTCCTCATTCTGATCAACTTTGCCTCTAGGACCGCCTCTGTCCATCAAGTTGTTCGTTAAATATTGGAGATTATTTAAAAAAAAACAACTTTGGCGAACTAGTCCTAGGTTTTTGGCTCAACCTTGATAACTGTTAAAAAGCTTTAAAGGGTTAGTTCACCCAAAAATGAAAATTCTGTCATTTATTACTCACCCTCATGTCGTTCTACACCCATAAGACCTTCATTCATCTTCAGAACACAAATTTAGATATTTTGAATAAATCCGATGGCTCAGTGAGGCCTGCATTCACAGCAATGCTACTGAAAATCTCAAGATCCATAAAGGTACTAAAACATATTTTAAAACAGTTCATGTGAGTTCAGTTTTGTGTGCCAAAAAAACAAAATAACGACTTTTCAACAATATCTAGTGATGGCCGATTTCAAAACACTGCTTCAGAGCTTTACGAATCGAATCAGTGGTTTCGGAGCGCCAAAGTCACGTGATTTCAGCAGTTTAGCCGTTTGATAGGAGATCCGAATCACTGATTCGAAACAAAAGATTCGAAGCTCAGAAGCTTCATGAAGCAGTGTTTTGAAATCAGCCATCATGAGATACTGTTGAAAAGTTAATTTGTTTTTTTGGTGCACAAAAAGTATTCTCGTCACTTTATAATATTAAGGTAGAACCACTGAACTCACACGAACTGATTTAAAATATGTTTTAGTACCTTTATGGATCTTGAGATTTTCAGTGGCATTGCTGTCTGTGTAGGCCTCACTGAGCCATCGGATTTAATCAAAAATATCTTAATTTGTGTTCTGAAGATGAACGAAGGTCTTACGGGTGTGGAACGACATGAGGGTGAGTAATAAATGACATTATTTTCATTTTTGCTTGAACTAACCATAAAAAACAATATATATCCAATGGTAAATTGCCTGTATTGGCTGTAAATGGTCTTTTCCATGTATGATCGAGATGGTTACAGGTTTGCTAAATAAAACAAAAAATCTTTTTACGCATGTGCTTAAAGGCCTTAAAATGCTTGAACCCTGATAATTGCTGTTCGCAGCTATAATTAATATTTTGTTGGTTCTCTCTTGTTTTGCATGTCTTTATAATTTCTTTGTATGACAGTCTGACCAAAAATGATGTCCACACAATTTAGCATATTTAATCACAAATAATGATGCAATATCTTTAAAATACACAATCTTTAACAATTTTTTTTTAGTGATATTTGAATAAGGGCTAACAAATATGAATTTTCCTAGATCAGACAACACTTTTGGCCTCTACTGTATATCATAAATCATATCTGCAAGATACGGCTCATTTGTCTGGTAAACCCGATTTTTCACGACACATGAGCAAATATAAATACCTCGATAATATATAACAATAGTACACCTATTTACATTTCATGTCAAAACTGGCACATTAAGGGGCCGTTCATCACTTTTCCATTGTTTTTCTATGTAAACATGTTCTAGACTGACGCGTGTGACCGTTGCGCTTGCGTCTTTTGCAGCGTCTCACGAATGACGGTGTTCTAAAAATGCAGCACTTAAAATCAGTTCAAATTTTTAAAAATGCGTCTCGAGACCTTGCGTTCTTTCCCTATTCCACTGCTCGCGTCTCGCGTTTCTGCTTTGCTTTGCAATGGTCTCTCTAATAAAACAGCCAAGGAAGTGCTAGTAAAGTTGACATCTTTCTTATCTTCTGACTGCCGTAATATAATGTTTTTCCTCTTTTTGAAATGTTGTGAAAAAGCAGTAAAGTCTTTCTTTTGCTATTAGAGCAAAATCATGTTCGCTGTAGTCTCCCGTTCACCACAAGTTTGATGACTATGACGACTTCTGCTTCTGAGAACCCTGGAAATGTGAAAAGGCTCCATACTTGGCAGCTATAATAGTGGAATGTTCCCTGTAGTGATGCACCGAAATGAAAATTCTTTGGCCAAAACACAATATATTTGCTTAAAAATAGACAAATCTCCTGGATATGTATCTGTATTTTCCTCATAATGAATGGGTGTTGGTTTGCCAGTATTTGCTCAAGAGGACCTCATCGCAGCCTGTAGGCCAGTGATGTACAGGATTACATCCACGCATAGGGGATTTTGGTGGATTTTGTGTGCCGTAGTGGATTTTGTGCTGTAGCTTTGTTTGGAACTATTTTTGATGGCCGAGCAAAAACAGACAAAGAAACTGGCAATATTATGTCTAAAATATATTGACAACTTGCTTATTGAACAATTGCAATAATGCGGTTTTGCTTGATGATCTGCTACCTTGATCCGAATCACAACCATGATGATATTTGGGGAAAAACAGCACTCTTACTCATTTATTATTGATTATAATGTAATACACTAAGCATAAACTACAAGTTACTTGGAGAGGAACATTGTTTTGTTCATTTATGTGAGTTTTGCATGAATGAATCTAATGCTTTGAGGCGCATCGGTGAAAAATTACTTAATGAAATATCAAAGTGCCTCAAACAATGTTTTCAATATATTAAAACTAGATTTTATGTGCATTTTCTGAAGGAAATGTAAGTAATGCTTAGTGCACAATGTTGACAGGGCTGAAGGGCAAAAATTGGATCAATGACATAAATAATAATGCTAAATTTAGCTTTACTAAGAAACATGTAGCTTTTCAAAGCAAATGAACAGAATGAGCACTGCTGCTTTGTGAAATGTCTTTAGTTATAGTATCACGCACAGCGAGACAACAGAGATTTTTCATAGTTTGTGTAAAGATTCGTGGCCATAAATAAAACCACTGAGTTTTATAAAACAGATAGTACGTTTGAAGGAACAAATGTAAATAATGGGAAATGAGGATCATCAGCAGCAAGTAATGACATTCTGATGTTCATGTGGTTGTTCTTAAAACCAAATGCAAATAGACTTTATATTGTGAGGTGTCCATTATAATTGTTTACAATCAAAAAGTCATGCTCAAAAAGAGGGCTGTGCATTTAGCTGCTCCGAAGTGACAGATTGTTTTTTAGGATGCATTAATGGATTATATTCCAGTGTGTTTTTCCTTTTTCTACTCCAGGCAATCAGAAATCAGCCTAGAGACTGACGTTTGGAGGATTATCATGTTATTCTCTTTAACATCCTGCCCTGAATCGTACATGATGGCGTGTTGTCAGCACAGGTTACTACAATAAGATGTGCACCTCTCTTTTTATGGTCCATGACAAGATTAAGGTATTTTCACAAACAGCAACACATTCTCAAAAGAATTTTGCACGTATGAGTGTGCATTTCTATTTTTGTAAGGTCCTAGACGGATTACACAACACATTTGTATTGAATAAAACTGTAATCTTTTTTAATAGTAATAGAGGACAGAAAGGTTCACATGCCCTGGCATGCACAGGTGAGGAGTAATGATGCTAAATTTAACGAATAATTTAATGTGGCTCTTGATATTGTGGCCATAGCAGATTGGTCTGGAATGTAATTGGATGTTATCACAGCTGAGCACATAATCTCAACCTTCAGTACTCCATCAATCTCCGAACTACATCCCTCATAGAGCCCGTTCACAATAAGAATGATAACTATAAAGATAACTATATCCACACTAACACACGATAGCGTTCTGTTTATTACAAGCGTGCGCTGCGGTTTTGTCATCCGCTGCTTAAAGCAGGATGGATTCTGATTGGCTGTCATTGTTTTTATTGTGAAAAAATGGTTCATGAAGAATCATTTTCACACATGAATGAGCACCAGACCTCAAATTGGGTTGTGCTGGAGGAGACTTTACAGAGTGCTCACCTCTTACATCGTCAGTACAAGATCTTTGGACTCAGAGGTGCGAATTCATGTGTGAAAATGATTCTTCATGCTCCCTCCCAACCATTCTTTCACAGTTTGAGCCTGATGAATTCTTTGAAAAGTCATGTCCAGTCCTGAAGACAAAAAAAATAATATATGACTAACTTGTAAAACTAGTCTAAGCAGTGAATGCAACCAACCACAGGTACTGTTTAGAGTTTACCACAGTGATATTGGACATATTACGCCACACCACCATTGAATTCATGTTACCTTCAATAACTTCGAGAACTCAACACAGAGCCATTTAAGTTTGGCCGCTGTCTTTGTAAATAGTCCTTCATATTTCTTAATGAAGAAGTCAAAACATGTTAAGAAAACAGAATAAAAGAGGGAATTTATTGCAAAAAATAGAACAAAGTTCAGTCAGTTTAATCACATGCTCAACTTGACTGAATCATGAGCAACAGCAAAATTGAATAGATTCAAACATCTGATAAAACTTAAACCTTTAAAAGCCATTATAAAATGCACAACAGATCAGTACGTTCACTGTACACTAAAAGTGCTGGGTTAAAAACAACCCAAGTTGGGTTAAAAATGGACACACCCAGTGATTGGGTTGTTTTAACCCAGCGGTTGGGTTAAATGTTTGCTCAACCTGCTGGGTAGTTTTGTTTAACTCAACTATTGTTTAAAAATGACTGTATGTCTGGCTTAAAATGAACCCAAAATATGTTGGAAATTAAAAATCAGACACATAATTACTAGAGGAAACAATAATAATCAAAAGGTGAACATTTATTAATGAGCTATTTCATAAATTGTTTGTTTAATTATTATTCATTAAACTCATTAATAAATGTTCATTTCCAACATATGTTGGGTTTATTTTAATCAAGCAATACAGCCATTTTTAAATGATAGTTGAGTTAAATAAAACTGTCCAGCAGGTTGGACAAACATTTAACCAAACCGCTGGGTTTGTCCATTTTCAACCCAACTTGGGTTGTTTTTAACCCAGCATTTTTTTTTAGAGTGTTGTTTTGCAACTTTATTCAAGATGTATTATCTTAAAACATGCCTTAATACACAGATGTGCTGAACATCTTATTTTAAGCATGTTTAGCCATCAAAATACTGATTGAAGTTTTTTTTTTCAGTGTATGACAAAGTTTCATGACATTTTGATTGATCTGTTAACCATTCTTTAGTCTAATAATCCAGCTTTTACTGAACGCAATTACCCAAATTTTGTGACATGGAATTTAGTGGAACTGAAGGTTTCCTCTGGTGACCTGACCGCTGAGACCCATGCCATTCTTCTGTTCTGTCTGGACAAAGGAAAAAAAAAAAAAGAAAAGAAGTGGTCTCACCACTGCAATGTGACAAAACTGAGACAAATATTTAACATTGGTTTGGCCCTGTTTAATGGTAGGTAGCAATTTTCTGCTGTCTGCGTGTTCGTTTACACCAAACAAACAGAGAACAAAAGCTCTTGTGGCATTCCACACCAGCTCTGTCTCCACGCTCCACACAGATGGTCTGCCATACAAAGGTGGACCACCTCAAAGAACTGAGGAAATGAACTCGCCAACAATTTCATGCAGAATAGCGCAAATTCCTACTCTTTGTCCTTCTCCGTCCTGTTCTCGTCGTCATATTTCTTCCTCTTTTAGAGGGGTGCGTGCAAACGTAAAGTTTTCATTCGCTGAGTAATTAAGTGCAGTCACATGTTACAGTGTGTCTACATGATATTCTAATCAAGTATATGTGCTTAAGAAGTAAGCTCGTTATCATTTTATTTTAATTATAATTGGGTTAAATGTTTGCCCAACCTGCTGGGTAGTTTTATTTAACCCAACTATTGTTTAAAAATTACTGTATTGCTCACATAAAATGAACCCAAAATATGTTGGAAATTAGCATTTATTAATAAGTTTATGATAATGATAATTAAATGATATTAAATGATAATTAAACAATAAACATTTATTAAATTGCTTATTAATAAATGTTCACCTTTTGATTATTATTGTTTCCTCTAGTAATTATGTGTCTGATTTTTAATTTCCAACATATTTTGGGTTCATTTTAAGCCAGTCATATAGTCATTTATAAACAGTAGTTGAGTTAAATAAAACTGCCCAGCAGGTTGGGCAAACATTTAACCCAATCACTGGGTTAAAACAGCCCGATCGCTGGGTTAAAACAGCCCGATCGCTGAGTTAAAACAGCCCGATCGCTGGGTTAAAACAGCCCGATCGCTGAGTTAAAACAGCCCGATCGCTGGGTTAAAACAGCCCGATCGCTGGGTTAAAACAGCCCGATCGCTGGGTTAAAACAGCCCGATCGCTGAGTTAAAACAGCCCGATCGCTGGGTTAAAACAGCCCGATCGCTGAGTTAAAACAGCCCGATCGCTGGGTTAAAACAGCCCGATCGCTGGGTTAAAACAGCCCGATCGCTGGGTTAAAACAGCCCGATCGCTGGGTTAAAACACCCCGATCGCTGGGTTAAAACAACACATTGGCTGGGTTAAAACAGCCCAGTCGCTGGGTTAAAACAGCCCAATCGCTGGGTTAAAACAACACATTGGCTGGGTTAAAACAGCCCAATCGCTGGGTTAAAACAGTCAATCGCTGGGTTTAAACAACTTATTCGCTGGGTTAACACATTGGCTGTGTTAAAATACAGCTTAAAACATAAATAAATCGCAAAAAAAAAAAAAAAAACACTCTGCTGGATTAAAAACAACCCAAGTTGGGTTGAAAATGGACAAACCCAGTTCTTTTAACCCAGCGGTTGGGTTAAATGTTTGCCCAGCGTGCTGGGTAGTTTTATTTAACTCAACTATTGTTTAAAAAGTACTATATGGCTGGCTTAAAATAAACCCAAAATAGGTTTGAAATTAATTAATATTGTTTTTTTTTTTTTTTTTTCATTATTATTTATTTATTTATTTTATTTATTAATATTCTTTAATTATTACTCAAACACATTACTAAATGTTCATTTCCGACATACTTTGGGTTAATTTTAAGCAAACAATACAGTAAATTTTGAACAATAGTTGGGTTAAATAAAGCTACCCAGCAGGTTGGGCAAACATTTAACCCAACCACTGGGTTTGTCAAAAATGCTAGAGGGATCCAGGATTTTTTAGAGTGTAAAACAACTGTAACAACTGATCCAGTGCGACTCTTTTGTGCTGCGAAAACTTTGAAATGAATGAAATGGTTTGAATTGTAGCCACTAGAGGGATACTCTCTCTCTCTCGCTCTCTCTCTCTCTCTCTCTCTCTCTCACACACACACACACACACACACACACACACACACACACACACACACACACACACACACCCCTTCCCAACTCTGGAACACTATCCAACACTTGGAGGAGCGTATGTGTGAAAATGCTCCTGCCGTCAGAGCTTTACCTGTGACTTCAGCACAACACGAGAGGAGGATCGGAAGGAGAAAAACTCGTGTAGGACAGAAACATGGGCTGGTCTGCTTCCACCACATTCTCACTCTTAAAAGACTGAAGGATCCCCACCAGAGCTCACAGCACACATGAGGATCCGCGATGCTCTGGACACCTCCGGACCTCCTGCAGACCACCTCATTCACTTCAACTTCTGACGCCAAGGCAACTTCAGCACAAAGAGCATCTGAATGTGCTCCATCCTCAGATATGACAGCCCGTCATGTTTGGACGTGTTCTGCCTTCACGAATTGTTCTTAAACATTGTTTTGCGAGTAGAGAAAGACAGAAGTGCACCGAGTGTGAATGAAGCTCTTACTGATCGAATCAATGAATTAAGCCTCGATCTCGTCAGGAAAAAGACAAACTCCAGCTCGTGTTAAGAGCTTCATTGATTTGTCTGTCTGGAACATTTTCGTCTTTGACAAAAGAAGAGGAAAACAAAACAAGAACAACAATAACAAGTGGAAGGACTTTGGAGAGGAAGAGTGCGTCCGTGCGCATTTCTCTGGGACATTATCATACCCATCGCCATCATCATCTCTCTAGTTTTGGATAAAATGAAAGTTTGGACTTTTCTCCAGTGTCTCGCCATCCTGCTCGTCCTGTGTGTGGGATCAGACTGCGGGACGGTCCTGAGAAAGACCCGATCCAAACGCGAGCTGGTGAAGATCAGAGAAGCCAAAGCGGTCTTCCCGGGGGCTTGTGCCACCCGGCTGCCTCGGGGCAAGCGCTCCTTGCCGGCGCAGGACCGCCGGCTCCCCCGCCAGCGCGGCCGCTCCTCTCCAGCGGAGGATGCGAGCTCCTCTCGGGGGAAAGCCGTTTATTTTACGGGCAGAGGGGACCAGCTGAGACTCAAGCCCGGCGTGGAGATACCAAAGGGCAATTTCACCCTCCAGATGTGGGTCAAAGCGGAGGGTGGGCAGCGTTCCCCTACCGTTATAGCTGGTAGGAACAGATTTATGCATTTTACGTGAGTTTGAATGTTGCTGGAAGAGTAATGCATGTGAATGTGGCTTTGACAGTATTAAGTGCATAACTTCCAGATAACATCTAGATCGATCAATCAGTTCCAGTAATCACGTCAACGCCAAGACTTAAACTCGTTTCTAAAATTAGCCAACTTGACAGGGAAAATTATGCCTTCATTGGTGTAGCCTATCCAAAAGCTTTTGAGATCTGAGAGCGCGCGCGCGCGCGTCTTTGCGCGTTTGAAGAGGCACCGGGTTTACACGCACGACCCTCGAATCCCTGAAAGACCCCAGATCCCCCCACCTCCATTCAGCTCGGAGGGAAACACATGAGAAAAGTGCGCGCAGAAGTCTGAGTGCGCGCATCGGCTACACGCGTTACCAAATCGCATTGCATTGCATTGCATTCTCCCCCAGTACCTGCAGAAAGCACAATTCTAAGTTTGCAAACACCACAACAGTTCTGTACGTTGACGTTGGTTTTTCAGTGAGTAAGCATTACAGCATCGCTTTCGATTCCGCCTTCTGCCGACAGAGAGCGTGAAAGACACAACACTAGAGCAGTCTTTTTCTGAAAGTCATGAGCAGAAAAAACATACTGGCTGCTAGAGGTGTGTTTTTCTAACGCAGTCACGCACGACTGGAAAGACCAGAGTGAGAATCCACTAGTGATGCGGCAGCGGCATCTCTGATTTACGCGGGGGATCTGATGTCAGCGCGCCCCCTCCAGCGCCCTCCACACTGAGATGACATCATCTGTTTCAGGCTTGCAGTGGGTTTGCGTTTGACTGAATGCCTGTATAAACTGTATAAAATCTCCCACACACGCGTGCATCCGATCCATAAATGCATGCATGATGATGCTGTACTGTGACATAATCAAAATTAATACAAAAGTCTGACATCTCAGTCAACATTTTGGATTTTTCCTTTTATGTAAACAAGGTTTTTTAAAGTTATGACATCAGCCTACACATTGTAAAGGTGATTGAACACGGGACAACTTTTTGAGCAATGTTGCTTGGGCACTTTCCCATTGAGAATAGGCAGCAAATTTCTATCTGGATACTTTAGATCGAAATTTGTTGCTCATTCCCAATGGGAAAGTGCCCAAGCATTATTGCTCGACAAAATTGCCCTGCAACATTGCTCAAAAAGTTGCTCCTTGTATCATCACCTTAAGAAACAAATCTGTAGAAAAACAGATAATTAAGTAATTACCTTTAACCCTAATGCAACGTGTCATTTAAAGTAGGGGTAAAACACCTGTGAAAAATCAATACAAAAAAAATCCTTCCTATTAACACTTGAGCTGTATTTTTACAGACTTTTCTTAGAGTATAAATGAAGATGCTGCACAATTTTCACTAATAAAACAAGCATATTTATGACATTGACCATGTGAGATTTTTTTTGTTCAGAAGGTCAGATTTCCTTGCTTCTGCACAAGACTTGCTTTAATTGGAACGTTTTCAAATCGTGCTGTCATAACGTGGATTTGAACATGTTTTCAGCCTATTAAAGGGATATTTCACCCACAAATGAAAATTCTGTCATCATTTTACCTTTTTGGGCAACATTACTATTTGGTTACCAACATTTTTTTTTAAAATATCTTTAATAAATGGTGAGTAAATGATGACAGAATTATCATTTTTGGCATTTAAGAGAGTAGGACCATACCATAAATTAAACTTGAATGAATGAATTAATTAAATAAAAAAATAAAAAATATATAATGATAAACAAACAAAAAGGTTTTAGGTTTCGGACCCCAATGTGGATGGAATTAAATATGGATATCATAAATCCATGCGCAATGATGTTTTGACTCTAGTAGAAGTATGCATTTTTCCGTAGGTTTTGAACTCTTAGATAAAGAGGGCTGCTACCTAACAAATTCCTTTAAAATAGTGACATTTTTCAAGGTATGTGAAGGACCCTTGTCAGTGAATATCTGTTGTGTTGGGATATTAAAAAGAAGAAGAAAAACAAAACAAGAAAAAGTGATTGAAGTGGACTCTGGCTTATGTACTCATGCTTAATCTTTTAAATCTAATTAATGCCTCTGAGAACGAAGACATAAGGCAGTTGTTTTGAGGGAGGCCAGTGCTTATTTTCAGCAGTCGTTGTTCTTGTTGTTGTTTTCAGTCAGCGTTAGCCTTAATGTCGAGACTTAATGTTGTTTTTGTCTTGTTTTGTTTTTCGAGTCATGTTTTCATTCCATAATGCAGACGATTGAAGTGTGTGGAAAGAGGCTGCCGAATAGATGATTTGAACGTGTTTGACAGCATTTGACATAGGAAACATAAAGGAAAATTCAGCTCTACCTAACGCCAGTAAATTCAGCACCCTGAACAGCGCTGAGTTTGTGTCTGCAGGATGGATGGTAGATTTGGACGAGCGCTCTATAGACCATGAACATTATTTACAGTCATGACTTGGCAGTTGAAGAAGAACTCGAGACGGACATCACCAGACAGCAGATTGGACAGAAGATCTAGCTTGTTTAGATTGTTGAGGTTTAACTTTGGAAAGCGTACAGGAAAAACCACATTGTCTTGATTTCATCGAAACCTTATGTTGACTTTGATCAGATGATTAACACCGTCCACCTGGTTCAAGAGAGCGTTCAACACGTTAGATTGATGTGAGAGCAAGAAAAAAGTGCTTAGCCGACACTGATCTTCCATAATGATGAGATACAAATTGACTCACACAGCAGATCTGATCTGAGATACACCGCAAGCATGACCGGTTAGGTGACACCAAAGGAAGGACGTTTATGTTTCAAGATGATCAAAACATGGCTTGACAAAGTTAACATGCTGTACTGCTAATCCATTTCCCCCTAATGCATCCCCCTGATCTTTTCTCACTGATTGGACTGGCCCAAGAACAGCAACAGCCTACATTGTACACAATACAAATTCTTGTTGTTGGGTGCATTGTTCAATGCCACCTATATGTAATTTCCAAATCCTATCCCTTCCTCCTCAAAGAAAATTTTGCAGTATTGTTTCCTGACTTGTTGCAATTGTATTTCCCTCCTGACGCATTTGTTCTTGTGCATTCTCAACCATAGGTCTCTTCGACAAATGCTTCTATGCCTCCAGTGATCGTGGATGGCTGATGGGAATTAAATCTGTGAGTGAGCAGGGAAACCGTGACCCGCGTTTCTTCTTCTCCCTTAAGACGGATCGAGCACACAAAGTTACCTCCATTCACTCAAACGCCCGCTACTTGCCCAGCCGCTGGGCTCATGTAGCTGTGACTTACAATGGCCTCTATATGAAGTTATATGTCAATGGTGCTCAGACTGCTGTTAGCAGGGAACAGTCAGGTGACGTCTTCAGCCCCCTTACTAAAAAGTGTAAGGTAAGTTTAATTCTTTCAGCCCTTCAGAGTTTAACTTTTTGCACAATATCTTGGAGAATCGCACACAACCATTTTTTTTTTTTTTTAGTAAGTATACATGTTTGTTATTAGTTAAAGGTGAAGTGTGTAATTTCTGTTTCTCTAGGTGAAACAAACAGAACTGCAGAAATATAAATGCTTTTTCAGATAGGTTTCCCAAAAACTTCTTCCGCCCTGAATTGCAAACCAGGCTCATTGGAAAAAAATGTGCCTACGGCAACATTTCTGCAAAATATTACTTTGCTTCTTGCACGTTTTGTGACGTTTTCAATGTGTCCAGTTGCACTAAATGCACATTCAGTTTTATCCGAAACAGATGTTTATAACGTTGGTTGGTGTACTTATCTCGGCTGTTTGGACATAAAATGTCCAATGAGTAGCACAAAAAAGTTAATACTCTATTGTGTTCGAAAACAATGTAGCATAACCGATAGTGTTAAAGGGATAGTTCACCCAAAAATGAAAATTCTGTCATCATTTACTAACCCTCAACTTGTTCCAAACCTGTATGAATTTCTTTAACCAAACAGTTGATGAGCCCCATTGACTTCCATAGTATTTTTTCCCCTCATACTATTTAAGTTAATGTGGACCATCAACTGCTTGGTTACCCACATTCTTCAAAATATCATCTTTTGTGTTCAGCAGAAGAAAGAAATTCATACAGGTGTGGAACGACATGAGGGTGAGTAAATGATGACAGAATTTTAATTTTTGGGTGAACTATCCCTTTAAGAAAAGCGAACGTGAGATAAAAAACACATTTTCCGAAGCAACCGTGCCATATCAGTTTGCTTCTGCAAGTTTTTGAGCTCTCTTATCAAGTTTAACAGGACTCGTACCCAAGCATTCCACATCACAAGTGCAATGCTGTACCAGGTGAGCTTCTGAGCAAGTTTACTACATCTGAAAACCATAGCTGGTCATGTGATGCAAACTTCAAAATGTACAAATCATGCACTATGGTGAGTGTTTTGAGGTCATAGCACAGTATTGTGCAAGGGACCATGTGAAAATAAGTCTTTATTAATCAATAATCTGCCCCTGTAATCATAATTTGTGTGAAAAGGTGTTGGTGTTCTACTGCCACTATAGTGTTCGTTTCAGCTGGAAATTGCTGTCAACTGCAGTGAGTTATAGGAACATAGGAAGAAGCAAGTTTTTCCCAATAAGCCTTTGTTGCCATTCCAGCAAATTTTACTGATAGCACCACTAGAGGGGCTTTTGCACGGGAGTTCCTAGAACTACTGGCTGAAGTACCCGGATTTTGCCATGTTCGCACCGCAGGAACTAGGAACAATTTTAGTTCTAGGAACTCCCTTTGGGGGAACTAAATTAGCTCCTATTTCAGAGTAGGGTCTAAAGCAGCACTATAGGAACTATCAGTGAAGTAAGTGTACATTGATTGGTCAAACGCATATCAAACACCGGCACCCGGCATTTTTAAAAATCCATGTAAACATATTTACTTCACGAACATGGAAAATGGCAATAGCAGAATTTACCTGTTGTCTGCAGGATTGTGTTCTTTTTTTTTTCCGCCTTGATGATATGTAATACTGAAAGGAGATTTCGTCTCTTAGCCCCACTTTTTGCTCTTTTAGTCGTGTAAATTATGCGTTTACATTCCATCTCCGTTATCATGAAACCCACGACACACAACAAACACAGCTCCGATCGCGGCATCCTCCATCCACTGGTTTTTAGCATTTGTAAATGCCGCACTTAAAGACGCCGCTGTCGGCTGCTTCAGAGTTCCTGTTTCCGGTGCAAATGCAACCAGGAACATGACCTGGGGGAGAAATTAGTTTTCAGGGAACTATCCTAGTGGCTAGTTCCTAGAACTACCTGGTGCGAAAGCCCCTAATGTGCACTAGGGGAAATCAACCTACCAAGGGTTAACTTACAGAGCTCTCCACATTTAATACTGGAATAGGAGAAAGTATTTTATTAGACAAAAAGTTACACTCTTCACCTTTGAAAAGCTGCCAGATCTTACATAATGCACATACTGTATGAAAATACAAGTTAACAGATAAATGTAATGATCTGATCTGATCTAAAACTCAAGGTGCTGATGGTGGGTGGAAATGCCTTGAATCATAACTACAGAGGCTCCGTGGAACGGGTCGGTTTGTGGCGACAGGCTCTCTCTCAGAAGCAAATCATGAGGGACATGCATGGACAAGAGGATCCTGAGGACCTGGTTGACCTGGTGATCCGTGAGACCTTTGAACACCCGGCGCGCAAATGGCTGGCAGTGAAGGATGGCAGCTTCCCGATACCTGATGAGGGTCCTCGTGCCGGGTTATGGTCTTTGGACACCACTCTGGAGCCTCCAGCCTGCGGACAGACGGTGTGCGATAACACAGAAGTGGTGCGCAACTACAATCATTTCTGGAGCTTCCGTCGCCCCAAAACAGTGCGATACCGTGTTGTGAACGTGTTTGACGACTTTCAGCGCAAACCCACAGTGACAGATCAACAGATTCACCTGCAGCATCAGCATCTGAATGAAGCCTTTAGCATGTACAACATCACCTGGGAGTTGACTGTGCACAACGTGAGCAATTCCTCTTTGTATAACCGCCTGGTGCTCGCCAACTGTGACATCAGCAAGGTGGGTGATGAGGATTGTGACCCTGAATGCAACCACACCCTGACTGGCTTTGACGCCGGTTACTGCAAGCCCCGGACGCGATGCCCTGAACATAAACAAGGGAATGGCATCTGCGATCCAGAGTGCAACTGTGAGAACTATGGTTACGATAATGGAGATTGCTGTAATCCTACTATCACCGATGTGACCAAGACCTGCTTCAATCCAGCTTCTCATTTAAGGTAAGAGCTTAAGATCGGTAGCCACCTTGTCTAGTAAGTTGCACAAATATTTTTGTCAGAAAGATTTCATGGCTTGTTGGGGTGAGTGAAGAAGAGGGCAGATAAAGGGCTTTCATTTTACATTTATTTCAAAGTCCTTCGTTTGTGATGATTGCTCCCTATGTTTGTGTGAGTTTTCTTTGGGTGCTTCAGTTCCATGCTAAACGTGGATAAGTAGGCATTAAGGTATTATAAACAGCTGCATCATGAATTTCTTCATGAATTTCATGAACGACTTCGCTTTAGGGACAGGTTACGGTGGGGTCAGGTGGCCTACACAAGCTTCACTTCTAGTCAAGTGCAACTTTCCTAGCGGCTTGGCTTCACATTTGCCAGTTTTAGGTCTTCTTTTTGTCTTTAGTGCATTGCTATAAACAATTCTGAAAAAATGGCAGTTTATTCAATGTCCAGTCTGGCTCCAGGAGGGCCACTTTCCTGCCCGGAAGTTTCTAGAGATCCTGAAGACCTTGATAAGCTGGTTCAGGTGTGTTTAATTGGGCTAGAGTTCAGCTCTGCTGGAAGGTGGCCCACCAGGAGAAAGATTGGACGACCCTGAAAAAGAGCAAAATGGGGGAGTACAGATCCATACCACTGCTTCCTCTTGGTATGGATTTATGGAGCTAAACATTTTTACCAAATCTCCAGATCAATCTCAACACTTCAGTAGCATTAAAAATTTATTGAAAAAGAGAGCATGTATGATTAGTGGCTGTGTCTCTCTAGGTCAGGAGTAACCCACCCTACCATCTTGCAGAGTTTGGCTCCAACCCTAATCAAACACACCCAAACCTGCTAATAAAGGTCTTCAGGATTAGCCAGGTGTGTTGGAACAGGGTTGGAACTGAAGTGTGCAGGAAGGGAGGCCGGGTTGGCTACCGCTGCTCTAAGCCAGTGCTTTTCAAACCTGTCCTGGAGACCCCCACCACATTTTGTATGTCTTCCTCATTGATCACACCCAGTTCAAGTCTTGAAGTCTCTAGTAATGAGCTGATGAGTTGAATCAGGTGTGTTAGATGAGGGAGACATCTATAAATGTGCAGTGATGAGGGCCAGGACAGGTTTGGGAAGCACTGCTCTAAGTAATCTGCAAAGGCAATTGTGGATTATTACGGTCTCTCACAGCTCTTCATTTATTACAGTTCTTTTCTAGCTCTTCATGAGCACCTCAAATAAAAAAAAACAAAACGCTTTTATCAGGGATTTTGTCTGCTGTACAATGATTAGCTCAACGTTTTAAACACCAGTGTTTTCGCCAAAAAAAAAAAAAAAACGAGTAAAAGGAAATTGGATTTCTAAGTCTGAGTACCTGAGGCCACTGGATAGAAAGCACAACATGTTTACAATTCCTCCAGAATGGATATGGTCTGGTTTAACTTTTGCTCTATGTGAATGGTAGCATTTGTTTCGAAAAACATGTATAGCCCAAGGACACGTAGTAATCCAAAGCTATGAGATTTGTTTTAGGGAGGATTTGTTGCCTTAAGAAGTAGTTTTTTAGTGGCTTTTATTTTAGTTGGATGGACTACAAAGTAAAAACCAAGATTTTCTTGTTTAGAGTGGTCTCCAAGCAACACATTTGTTTTCAAATTGTAGTCATAAACGTTTGTTTACAGAAGTGCACGCAGCTTCATGGAGAAAGTTTAAACAGTCCATGTTGTGAGAAAATTGTGAATGAATTGATAAGTGAAAACAACCTTTTTACATCTTTGTTTTGATCTGTGTGATTCATCCCAATATTCCAGGATTGTCCTTGAATTTCATCACGCCTTAATTAGGGTTCTCTTTCAAGGAAAAGCAGTGTTTTCTATTAGCCATTTTGAAGGCTTTCCAGGCCGCAGAATCGCATCCAATGGCATTCCTGAAGCTCTTCAAATGACTCCGTGTGCGGGCTATGAGGTGACATCAGTCACGAAAAACACGCAGGTGGTTTTTCCCAAATATTATCCCATCGCAATCATCAAGTGACTGTTTATTACTGGATATCCAATCCAGTAACAGAAATCAGCAGTTGGCTAAACCTGAGCTTTCAATGGAAATATTGCAACTGATGGATGAAAGATGGTTTAGAAAGATTAGAGTGAGAACAGAAGAAGAATTTTCAGATAAGCACCCCAAGTGGTTGTTTATTTTGTTTTGATTATGGGACGTCTAGGGAGACAGGCCGATGGCTGCACCGCAAACATTCATCAACATTCCTTCTTAATTGTGGAATTCTGGATGAACACTGCGCTACATGCGTGGCACAACAATGGCTGTGTGGTCGGAGGTTTATTTTTGTAGACCCGGAGCCTGTTACCACTTTGCTTGTTTGGAAATCTAGCTAACGGGAGACATCGGGTTGGAGACTCTGAAAAATGTGAATGATATCTGCTTATGCCGTCTTACATGTTTTAGGCACATGTTTTAAGTTATTTCTTCATGCTTTTTGAAGAATGTGTACAATGCCAGATTGTTATTGCAAGCAAACAGCCTGTCTATAGAGAGAGATTTGTGTTTTTACCTTCACAAGATCACTGATCAGATCTGACGGTGTATACCTTGGGCGCAGTTGTGCCAAAAGTCAAACTCTTGTGTGAATCCTCACCATGTACACATGCTGTATGCATTAATTCATCCCTGGCTTTGGATGTCTGTCCTTTTTGGGCACGTTGTTGATGTGCAATAAGAAAAATGTCTGTCATGGCTTTGGTCTAAAGATTAGTCACAGGTGAAAGGTGATACTTACATTATCATTTGCCTCTGTCTCGACGTCCATGCTTCCCCCTTGGCTGTTGTGTGTGTTGGGTTCATTGATGAATGGGGTTTCCTGAGCTGTCACATGGGTCACCTCAGGGAGGTCCTTCATCAGGTGCTTTACAGTCGTGTGAACTCTAAGTGCCAATGAAGCCCATAAACATAACGGACCTTAATGGTTTTGCCCTAATGGAGTGCTCTGGTGTAAAACAAGCTCTTAGCACATTGAGTTAAAGGAGCTACACGCTCATAAAAGCACCTGTCTCTGGAAAGACACTTACATGCGCACACCTGCTTTGGTCCCCTAGCTTGCTGCTAAAACGTTAATGCAGACCAGACTGGGGAAACAGAGAACAAGGTTGTAATGGATTCTTGAGAGGGATGTTAACTGTGCAGCTTTTCCTCTGGCACAGTAGAGAGAGTGCTAATGAAAGAACGAGACTTGGTGCTGATTGCTCTTGCAAGCATAGAATTTGCAATGTACTGATAATTATAGTGATAATCTCATAAATTAAACTTTTATAGTTAAAGGCCAAGATTTGCTTTTTCTAAAATGAGTCTTGAATATCATTAAGGATTCGTGGTGTCTCTATTAAAAGCTCAGAATTGCGCAAACTGGAATCTTTATTGTGGCAATCACTCTCGTAGCAACAACTCATCCATATACTACATACATTAGAACAGATAGACATTGACAGAAACTCGTGGTATCCCTGCTGAAAAATCCATCATAAGTTATGTGTTTTTTGTTTGTTTGTTTGTTTGTTTTGCATTCTGGGACTAGCATGGGATGCTGGTTTCTGGTCCCCAGCATGGGAAGTGAGGGTGCTGGTGAACCAGCTACACCAGCTCAGTTTTGCTTGAGAACATCATGACTATGCTTGTCCACTAGCTAGACCAGCACTCTAACCAGCATAAACCAACCTGGACCAGCATGGAATTCATGCTGGGATTTTTTTTCTTTTTCAGCAGGGAATGCTTTGATGTAGCTTCTCATCTTACTCCAAAGGAGTAGCAATCCTCTTTCATCCTCTAAGTCTTCTAGTCACTTTGCAGTGAGGGACATGTAGATTCATGGGTGTGTCATAATGAGTGTCAAATAAGAAATGGATGCATCAACCAAATAAATTATCTCCATCTTTGGCTCCAGGGCCTATCTGGATGTGAAGGAGCTAAAAGAGATCCTCAAGCTGGACGGTTCAACGCACCTCAATATCTTCTTCGCCAATTCCTCAGATGAAGACCTGGCTGGAGTTGCTACATGGCCATGGGACAAGGAGGCACTGACACATTTAGGTACTGAGAAATTACTGCATAAGCACAGTCCAGGTCAAGAGTTTGAATTGCGTTCCTGCAGTCATTTAATGCTGAAAATCACAATCCATACCATTTCGGTGCTTCATATTCTCAAAACGCCCCATTTGCTCATCATGGGGCAGCTTAACTGATTCATTTTTTAATAGAGGCCTTGAGTAAATGATTCAAAGACATAAATAAACAATGAAAGTTGAGTAAACAATGATAGCTATGTAAAGTATTCAAGTACATTTCGGCTGCAAGACACAGTTCAGGGCTGCGTTTCCCAAAAGTTGATTGCAGAATCATTGCCACCAATTGTCTCTACGATCAGCTTTGGGAAACGCAGCCCTGATCTTTTTTGTCCTGCCTGATTACAATTACTTAGACAGCACTGTAATTGCTTTGTACAAGTACTGAATATGAACACGACCAAACATTTAGTTTTATTGCATGTCAGTGCTTTTAAAATATTGTTAGCGGTCAACAAAACACTGCATATGATTGCAAAGGAAGAGGAGAAAACATCTTACTTTTGCTATGATCAGTGATCAGGGCTGCGTTTCTCAAAAGCATCGTAAGCCTAAGTAGATCGTAGAACCACTGGCAGCTCACAGTGCTTTTGAGAAACGCAGCCCCGTATGATTTCTGTAACTAGACTCTGATTTTGACTGACTGAACTGACTGGATTGTTATATTGCTTCACAGATTGATTAAACATATGAGAAACAAATGTGAAAGAGATTCAAATCAGATTTCAAAATATCAGATCTTCCAACAAGATATGATCTGTACCAGATGCCAGTGAAAAAACTGGATCTGGTTGACAGTGTAAATGCACACCTTCATTCCACTAATTCGGATTAGCTTTATATAACTTCATTTTTCTACAAAAACAAAATCTGCTGAAAAGTTGAAGGATTACCTGTTGTAGATTGCAATGCAAGTGCAAGGGTCTAACATTTCAAGGGATGTCATTTGCATAACATACAACCATATTTAAGTTTGTTTGGCATAAATACATTCGTATTTCAAACCACATAGTATAAACTACTTATCTACAACAAGTGACAAGAAACAATCATGAATATTTAAGTACAAGCACATCAGGGTTTACACTCTGTTTCTTCTCTTTTCATAGGTGGTATAGTTCTAAATCCGTCTTTCTACGGTACATTTGGCCACACTCATACCATGATCCATGAGATCGGTCACAGTCTGGGACTGTACCATGTGTTCAGGGGCATCTCGGAGATCGAGTCCTGCAACGACGCGTGTTTAGAGACAGAGCCCTCGCTGGAAACCGGAGATCTGTGCGCAGACACCAACCCCACACCCAAATACAAGCACTGCAGGGACCCTGAGCCTGGCAACGAAACCTGTGGCAACCGCAACTTTGTTCACACGCCTTTTAATAATTACATGAGCTACGCAGGTAAGAACATACACATGGAAACTCTCCTTTCTCAATCTATCTTTTACTAAGTAAATCACAAAGCCAAATAGTAAACAGATAGAAATATTGCTATAATTATATATATATTTTTTTAAATTAAAACCTAGTAAAAGGTTCTGCTTAAATCTGGCAACAGTGTGACTTCTTTGTGACTTCTTATTGGTCAGAAACTTCACGCCTGTCTCACCTCATGCTTGTAGCCTGCCTGAAGAGAACGTAAGGCTTAAAACATTAACAGACATTTCCAAAAGTAGAAAAAAATATGATATAGTATTTTAGTATTTTACTCTTGGCTAAATGGGATTTCTTAAATATACATAATAAAAGGAGACTACAAGGCATCCATACATTTTGAACCGCACACAATTTCTCCATTACGTTTGCATTTTAGATATGGTCACTAAAAAATAGCGCTTTTATGCTGAATAATCAGAAAGATCATGCCTAAAAAAGGCAAGCAAAGATACAAGCTGAGAGGGTAGGGCTGTCAGGTTGGAACGGCAGGTGAACTGTGAATCATTTGCATAGCAGTGATAGGAGTCATGTGTCTTTATGTTCAGTGAGCTTGTGTATGTCGAGAAAAGGAGGGGACCCAGCACTGAACCTTGAGGCACCCCAGTAATGTGACCTTCTCTCCTGGAAACTTTAAAAGATCTGCCTATAAGAAAAGACTTAAGCCACTGAAGTACCATACTAGTGATGCTAAAACACTCTGTTAAACAATATTTTCATGCTTTTTGCATAGTTGAAGAATTTGATCTTGATTGTAAAAGACATAAAATTAATTAACATTTGCCTTGATGTTTTTTTGTTTTATTTTAACACATCACATGTCTCACATTTAATCTCAAACAGACTCTTCACTGACTACCTGAGGGTCTATGTAAAAATGTATAGGAACTGTTTTTGCACAGTATATATTGAAAAGGTTTATGTCACTCTTTATTTCGATTAATATTTTCTTTATAACTTCTCGACAGGAATGCCTTTACATGTGCTATCAGGAATTATGCAAAATAACTGAACTTGCACTCCATTTTTCCCCAGATGACGACTGCACTGATTCCTTTACACTTAACCAGGTGGCTCGCATGCACTGCTATCTGGACCTCATCTACCAAACCTGGCAACCCGGCTACCGGCCCCCTCCAGTTCCCATGGCCCCCCAAGTGGTAGAACAGGAACAAGACTCCGTTACTTTAGAGTGGTTTCCGTCCATCTCTGGCCACTTCTACGACAGGTGAACTCAGGTTGCAATGGCATAGCACATCCCCTAGGGACAAATATATGTAGCAATATATATAAATATGTGCATGTAAAGGCAAATGTCCCAACACTTTTGGCAATATAGTGTATAGATATGAGCATTTGTATTGCTCTCTGGGGAGATGCAATTGAGAGATGCAAAAATAGTTGTGGAATATAAATGTGGATGTAGGCATGTCTAAGCACGTTCTGTTTAGTAAATATTGAAAGAGGAGAAGTCTGAGACATTCTGTAATAGTTTTTTAGTACAGTGAGAGGATAGATTGCAGGAAGTGCAAAACAACAGAGAATTCTCAGCGTCTGCCAAATCGCTAACACATGCTATCAATTAATAGCGCTATTTCTAAACTGCGTTTAACTGGCTGTCGTAGATACAGTGGAATTGTTCATATTGCCTTCCAAAATCATCTTGTTGGCCTTGGATATCCACATTTCATGACTCAGACCAGTGGAACTTTGTTGGGTTGAGTCTCTTTGTTATTTTGCATCAGTTTCCTTAGAGCTGAATGCAGTCAGAGATATTTATTTGCGGGCCTGCAGACAGTCCGCGAGGGACCGTTATGTGAGAGACAGGTGGAATTCACTGAGGCAGGCGGCAGGGGAATCCCCTCAGAGGAGCATGTTGAGACATGTCGCTCTCAAACTCTCCACTTGGACCATGTGACATTGTTTACTGTATAGCCATATAACATTCTAACACCACAGTCTGACTGTAAGCAGCATCCAAATTTGTCATTTCCCTCTGACAAAAAGTGCTTAATGGGTCGTTGAGGCTGATAAGCGAATTCTCACACCAGAGCAGTCTTGGGGTGTAACATTTTTAAGCAGCGTGACAGTAGCTTAACTGTTTTAAAAACAGTGCTACAGTAGTTTTTCCAGTAACAACGTGCTTTTTTCAAACAAGTAGTGGTGTAGCACAACAAAAAACCCTTTTAACATTGATGCATTTGGAAGACACTTTTATCCAAAGCGACTTACAGTACGTTGCATTCAAGAAACACATTTTATCAGTTCTTATTTCCCTGGAAATCGAACCTATGGCCTTGGCATTGCAAGTGCTCTATTGCTTTAGCTGCATGAAGGCTTTTTAGAAATTTAAATGGTTAGTTAAATTCTGATATGCAGTATTATGTATTATTTCAAGGTTTTTTCATTATGTTTAATGTAAATTTAATTGCTTATATCATTCTGAGACCAAACCGTAAGTGCTAGAGACTTGAATCTTGCCAAGATTGTGATTTTCAATTTGGGGAGAGGATGACAAAGTATGTGGAGCTGCAGCGCTAAAAACAAGAAAATTGCACATTTAGTTAGTCCGATCAGCTTGAAAATCAGCATGCAGTGTCTTGGTCCAAGTTGCCATGACCGTCTATGAGGACATTGGCGTATCTTGAAAAACATGGCCGCCATCGGCCAATGAAGTTTGAGCACCTATTAGACAAGGTTAAAGGATGCTGATCAGAATGAAACTCGGTATGGGTCATCGGCATGATTCTCTGAAGGAGCCTGAGAAGTTTCGAGCCAGCGCCACCTAGTGGTAAAATTAAATTTTCAAATGCTCATAACTTTGTGTGTGGTCGACTTATTTTCACATCATTAGAATCCTTGCTGAGGCCAATGATACCAAACATGCAGGTTTCGGCTTATGGTTTGTGCAACATTGTGATTTAGCGCTTAAAAAACTTTTGCAAATATCATTGAAACCGTTAGTCCAATTGAGACGAAACCACTGCAGGAAATACGAAACTGTGCTAATGCCCAAATGTCAAATTTTTGATAGGAAGTGGCAAAAAAATCCAATCAAAGTCACTCATGGGTCATTTTTTTTTATGCTCTCATACAGTATATATGTCTATATCTTCCAAACGAAATGAGATATTTTCACCAAATTTGACACACATATGTATGGGCACACTCTGAGGACACCCAAAAACTGGTGGAGACTGGGCAATAGGTGGCGCTGTAACTGTCAAAAAACCTTTAAAGTGCTTGAACCTCAATAATTGCCGCTCACAGCTATATTTTTGTATGTAATCAGACAACTACAGTATATATTTACAAATATTTCCAAGACCCTATAAACCCTAAGTTTTCTGACTTTTGAAATGTGATTTTGTGGGGCGTGTAAGGGCAGCTTGACTGGACTAAACTATTAGTGGTGATGATATTAAGCTCACTTTCTATTTTTTGGTATATTTAAGATTTTTCCCACTCTGGCATGCTTAACAGTTTATATTGCTGATTCCTATCTAACTTGCCATCTACTTGAATTTGCTGTATCTAAGTTGCATTTTGTCCATCTCTGTTGGTTTCCTAGAGAAGTGGGATCAGTATGTGATAAATGTGCAGAGGGTCACGTCCTTCTGCAGTACGCCTCCAATTCTTCGTCTCCGCGCCCCTGCTCCCCGTCTGGACACTGGAGCCCCAGAGAAGCAGAGGGTGAGTTTACCGTCTCATCATTTCTTCTAAACACACTTGGTTGCCTTTGGCTAGTCCTGCACCCAGTCAATGCTTCTTTAGAGAATCGATGTACTGACTGCATCACAGGCTGTTGCACGTGTTGTGTCTAAGATGCAAGTGCCAAAAGTGCCTGAATATTACACATTTTTCATCTATCCCGTTATAGAGAATGTGTCATAGAGGTGATTAACTCGTCTACTGTCTGCATTCCGGATAAGTGTGATTTAGACTCAAGCAAAAGCCTTGAGAAAATATTTGTGGTCTGTGCATTTCCCTGGACAGACGCTTCTGTGAATTTCTGGTCCAGCATTTGTAATACTGAACTGTCTCCGCAACCAGAATAGAAAACCTCAGTGTCTCTGGGCCATTGAAACTCTTTACAAAAAGGCCCGTTCGTCTCAGTGGGATACGCGCTCAGCAGAGTCAAACGAGTGTGCAGGTTCTCCTGGTCAGAGGCATATGGTTGCCAAAGTCTCATGAGTTCATGGCGGCAGCATCCCAAAGGAAATGTTTGTTGTCTGTTGCCATGGCGAATTTGCATCCCAAGAGTAAGAATCTCATTTCATATTCTTCTGGTATAGTAGGATATCCAAACCTGTAGCTCTACACTACTGGTCAAGAGTTTGGAATATATATACATTTTAATGTTTTTGAAACAATACAGTAATATTGTGAAATTTTACTAGAATTTAAAATAACTGTTTTCTATGTGAATATGTAGTAAAGTGTAATTTATTCCAGTGATCAAAGCTGAATTTTCAGCATCATTACTCCAGTCTTCAGTGTCACATGATCCTTCAGAAATCATTCTGATATGATGATTTGATGCTCAAGAAACATTTATGATTATTATCAATGTTGAAAACCATTTTTATTCAGCAAAGATGCATTAAATTGATCAAAAGTAACAGTAAAGACATTTATAATGTTACAATGATTTCTGAAGGATCATGTGGCACTGAAGACTGGAGTAATGATGCTGAAAATTCAGCTTTGAATAAATTACATTTCAAAATATATTATAATAGAAAACATTTCTTTAATATTGTAATAATATCTCTCAATATGACCGTTTTTGCTGTATTTTTGAGCAAATGAACGCAGCTTTGGTGTGAGAATATGCGACTTCTTTCTAGAACTTAATTATTATAAAAATCTTAATTGTTCTAAACTTTTGACCGATAGTGTACTTCACATCACATTTCAAATTCTAGTGCTTTAAATGGGTTAGTTCACCCCAAAATGAAAATTTTCTCATCATTTACTTACCCTCGTGTCGTTCCACATCTGTAAAACTTTCGTTCATCTTCAGAACACAAATGAAGATCTTTTTGATGAAATCTGAGAGCTTTCTGTCCTTCCATTGACAGTCTATGCAACTACCACTTTCAAGGTAGTAAAGACATCATTAAAGTACTCCATGTGACTACAGTGATTCAACCGTAATGTTATGAAGTGACGAGAATACTTTTTGTGCGCAAAAAACAAAACAAAAATAATGACTTTATTCAACATTTTTTTCTCCAGCCTGTCATTCTCCTAAGCTGTTTACAACCCGAATTCCGGAAATGTTGGGACGTGTTTTACATTTGAATAAAATGAAAGCTAAAAGACTTTCAAATCACATGAGCCAATATTTTATTCACAATAGAACATAGATAACATAACAAATGTTTAAACTGAGAAATTTTACAATTTTATGCACAAAATGAGCTCATTTCAAATTTGATGCCTGCTACAGGTCTCAAAATAGTTGGGACGGGGGCATGTTTACCATGGTGTAGCATCTCCTCTTCTTTTCAACACAGTGTGAAGACGTCTGGGCATCGAGGTTATGAGTTTCTGGAGTTTTGGTGTTGGAATTTGGTCCCATTTTTGCCTGATATAGGTTTCCAGATGTTGAATAGTTCGTGGTCGTCTTCGACGTATTTTTCGTTTAATGATGCACCAAATGTTCTCTATAGGGGAAAGATCTGGACTGCAGGCAGGCCAATTCAGCACCCGGACTCTTCTACGACGAAGCCATGCTGTTGTAATAGCTGCAGTATGTGGTTTTGCATTGCAAATACACAAGGCCTTCCCTGAAACAGACGGAGGGGAGCATATGTTACTCTAAAACCTTTATATACCTTTCAGCATTCATAGTGCCTTCCAAAACATGCAAGCTGCCCATACCATATGCACTTATGCACCTCCATACCATCAGAGATGCTGGCTTTTGAACTGAACGCTGATAACACACTGGAAGGTCTCCCTCCTCTTTAGCCCGGAGGACACGGCGTCCGTGATTTCCAACAAGAATGTCAAATTTGGACTCGTCTGACCCACTTTAAAACAGTCCATTTTAAATGAGCCTTGGCCCACAGGACACGACGGCGCTTCTGGACCATGTTCACATATGGCTTCCTTTTTGCATGATAGAGCTTTAGTTGGCATCTGCAGATGGCACGGCGGATTGTGTTTACCGACAGTGGTTTCTGGAAGTATTCCTAGGCCCATTTAGTAATGTCATTGACACAATAATGCCGACGAGTGATGCAGTGTTGTCTGAGGGCCCGAAGACCACGGGCATCCAATAAAGGTCTTCGGCCTTGTCCCTTACGCACAGAGATCTCTCCAGTTTCTCTGAATCTTTTGATGATGTTATGCACTGTAGATGATGAGATTTGCAAAGCCTTTGCAATTTGATGTTGAGGAACATTGTTTTTAAAGTATTCCACAATCTTTTTACGCACTCTTTCACAGCTCTGTCCATCTTTACTTCTGAGAGACTCTGCCTCTCTAAGACATCCCTTTTATAGCTAATCATGTTACAGACCTGATATCAATTAACTTAATTGGTTGCTAGATGTTCTCCCAGCTGAATCTTCTGATTCAGCCAACTTTGAGACCTGTAGCAGACATCAAATTTGAAATGAGCTCATTTAGTGGATAAAAGTGTAAAATTTCTCCCTTTAAACATTTATGTTATCTATGTTCTATTGTGAATAAAATATTGGCTCATGTGATTTGAAAGTCTTTTAGTTTTCATTTTATTCAAATTTAAAAAAAACGTCTCAACATTTCCGGAATTCGGGTTGTACATTGAAGACACATTGCAGAAGAAATTGTTGAATAAAGTTGTTATTTTTGTTTTGTTTTTTCACACAAAAAGTATTCTCGTCGCTTCGCAACATTAAGGTTGAACCACTGCAGTCACATGACTGTTTTAACGATGTCTTTACTAATTTTCTGTATCTTGAATGTGGTAGTTTCATTGCTTTTATAGGAGATAAATAAACCTCTCGGATTTCATCAATATTTTAATTTGTGTTCTGAAGATGAATGAAGGTCTTACAGATGTGGAACGATATGAGGGTGAGTAATTAATGACAGAATTTTAATTTTTGGGTGAACTAACCAGTTAAAGTTTGTAGTTTTGAGAGAAGTCAACTCAAATACAGAAAAAGTGGAGATATTGAGATTTTCCAAAGCAAAAATAGTGTAAACTGCTTATAAAACCATTTGGAAAATTTGTATTTATTTATTTTTTACAAACTACGATTTTCTGCTCATGTTTCCTGAATGATGCCGTTTTCCGAGCAACTGCCGTTGAGGTGAATGAATTGCATGGAAGGCTTTCTCCAGGTAACATAGAGCACATTGAAACAAACAGAGAGATAGTGCCATGGTGTTTGCACTCTTTGGTGAAATCAATCTACTAATAGTTGGCTTGGCAATTTACATTGTTCTTGTCCAGTGAAGAATGATTTAATGTACGTGTATTTTAAATGAATCCTCAGCTCATCTTGTCAGAACATTGTGACACTGTCTTCTCACACTGATCTCATCAAAGCGCCCTGGATCTCCTATAACAACACTTTAAATCTTGGATGAATGAATGCATACTTTTTCTCTATTTTTGTTTCTTTTTTTGCCTCTCAGTACGTCTTATGCTTGTTCTCAGTGTAACTGTGAACAGCTAAGTGTACGGTTAGCTGGCGGTGGAAATTTTTTCCTTTATAAATAGTCTACACAGCTGTGCTGCTCCAGAATTTGCAGACAGCTGCTTTATTAATTATTGTTTGTGAGCATGGCTGGCATAAAATAGCATTGTGTCAGTTAGTTCCAGTCACATCTTAGAGGAATGTTCTTACTCTGCAAATCAGAGCATTCTGGGTTCTTGTTTTTTGGCTGGTGATATATAGCATATATGTTTTTGTGCTCAAGTCAATGCTGTTTCAAAAGCATTACGGTCGTTGTTTGGAACAGAAGGGTGCTGTTCAGGAGACGGTGTGTTTCCTTGCAATTAAAACGATTCCCACGGTCAGGACACTTTCGTTTATGCCTTTTCAGTGAGATTGTGTCTTGCAGTTTTGAATTAAACAAATGCAGCCTTGGTGAGCAAAAAAGACTTCTTTCAAAAACGTAAAAAAAAATCTTAATTATTACAAACCTATGACCAGTGTTGGGGAAAGTTACTTTCAAAAGTATTGCGTTACTCCTTTTAAAAAGTAACTAATGGCATTCCTTAGTTACTTTTTATTGAAAGTAATGTGTTACGTTACTTTTATGTAACTTTTTCTCACCTGGTCTGGGCTTGCTTGTTTGTCTTTTAATAACAAAAACACAAGTTTTTTTTTTCTTTTTTTGGCAAATATTCACACCTGTACAGTAGAGGGCGCAGCTCAAACAAACAACGCCTCGTGATTTCTCTCAACACTGAGACAGGAGAGCTGTCAGTCAATAAATGAGAACTTGCGTTACTTATTTGAAAAAGTAACTGAGATATTTTGTTGTAAATTTAAAAGTAATGTGTTACTTTACTAGTTACTTGAAAAAAGTAATCCGATTACGTTACTTGTAACGTGTAACCCCCATCGCTGCCTACACATTTCAAACTCTAGCAATTAAAACGATTCCCACGATCAGGACACGTTCATTCATGCCTTTTTGGTGAGATGGTGTCTTGCAGTTTTGATTTATATCTCTAGCAGAAGGAAAGGCTCATCATCAATTGGAGGAGTGTTTCCTCTTCAAAAATCTGCTTTGATGATAATGAACTCACACAGACAGTGATGGATGCGGGTCAGCGATTGCTGTTAACCTTATCAGAGAGCACTTCACTTCAGAACTCATCATTTTACTTAAACGTTCTACAGACCATAATTCATAATTTCCTTGATATGGCTCTCTCTTTTTAGGCAGCACACGTTCACAGTCTTAAAAATAAACACACGCGCTCTCTCACACAAACATTAACACATGCCGCACTTGTTGCAGTGTTGCGGAGACATGCCTGGGCTTGCCGCTGCTGCAGCGTGTAAACGGCTCTCTGTTTTCCCTCTTGGAACGATGCCCTGTTAATCGCAGTCCCCTCAACGCGCCCCTCTTACGCCAGTACTCATCCTGCGTGACGTGCCCCGAAGACCCCAGCACAGCTGCTTGGCGATCTGTTTGTTTGTGCTTCTTGGCCAGGGGACGGCTTTGCAGCGTCCACCCTCTTCTGCCTCTTCCCGATGGCATTGCCGTGGCATGGCCGCTCCACCTGCCGGCCGTGGAGTTCACAGGGTTTGTGGCTCATGTCCTCAAGCCACTCCTGCTGTTTGTATTCGCAGCCTACACGAGTCGGAGTGCCTCTCTCGTAAATCTTTACGGCCAGGAGAATTATAGCAGCCAGAGGGAAAAAAAAAGCACGAGAGAAAGTTAGAGGGGGAAAAAAACTGCAGATTGGGGAAACCATACAAGCCACTCTTGGCACTTCAGGCCACAGAAAGGCACATGCGGTTTGTGCCGTTTGCAGACAAAGGATGAAGGGTTGGTTGGGCCGACTGAAGAGTGAAAAGAAAAGCTTCATCTGGTCAATCTACATTGTGGAGCAATTTGACCATATGTTTAAGGCATGTTTTAATCATGGCTCAGAGCACAAACAGGCAGTGCTCCTTCTCCATGCTTGTGCTCTGATATACACCTAATGTACACTACCAGTCAATAGTTTGGAAAGTTTGAAAGAAGTCTCTTATGTCACCAAGCTGAATTTATTTAACCAAAAATGCAGTAAAAACAGTGAGATATATTACAATTCAAAATCATTACTCCAGTCTTCAGTGTCACATGATCCTTCAGAAATCATTCTAATATGCTGATTTGATGCTCAAGAAACATTTTTCTTTATAATATCAATGCTGAAAACGATGTTTTTGCTGCTGAAAACCATGATACACTACCAGGGTAAAAAGTTTAGGGTAATAAAAAAATAAAGAAAGAGAAAATAATACTTTTATTCAGCAAGGATGCATTAAAGTGATCTAAAGTGACAGTAAAGACATTTATAATGTTACAAAAATATTTGATGTAAATTGGAATTTTCTTTTTAAAATTTCTTAACATTGTTAGTCTTAACATTGATAATAATAACCATTATTAATAATTGAGCACCAATAATAATTGATGATAACTGAGCACGAAAATATATATACATTCGGGGAGTGCATTACAGTATAAAAATTTCAGTTCCTGTTGCCAGTAGGTGGCGCTATGATGTGACACACCCATCAGCCCCTATGAGCAAACATACAGCTTAAGTTTGATCTAAATCAGATAATGCACTATATATAAGCCTTTTCCTGTTTCCCTTTTTTGTCATGACTTACAAATGAATAAATACATTTTTAAATAAATTTTGCAAAAAAAAAAAAAAAAAAAAACATTAATTCTGCCACAATGCAGGAAAGAGTGCACAGCAATGAATTGGATAAACTCGAAAACACTCAAAGGTGTAAAATCTCAAAATGCAATACCTAATAAAAGTAAGTAATTATGTCTGAAACATTGTTCTTAGCAACAAGGTATTACACAACCCTGTTTAAATGTAGGACTATATTGGCTAGCCATCATTGACCAAGTTTAGTGATGAAAGCATGATTTCCCTAGGAGTATTTAAATGTTTACTCCATGCACTTTCAAACAATCCAAAATGGCGGAATTCCTGCTGGGCGGAGCATATGACTTGGGGGGGCCCACCCATGTGCCAACTTTGAACCGGCCATAATGATCGTATTTTCCATCACGTGTGCAAAGTTTTAAGAGTTTTTGAGCATGTTAAGGTCCCCAAAAACCCAGGAAAAATAAATAAATAAATCCAATAGTAAACAATAATAAAAGTGTGTTCATGGCATGTCGGAATTACCGTAATTACAAGATTCCGACTTGTAAAAAGCATTCTCATAGAACTCGTAATTACAACTTGTAGACTTGGAATTTTCTGAGAGCTCTGACATGTACCACATGACTACTGCAGATTCATTTTGGCATTGATAGTGTTTATAAAGAAAAATATATCTGCGCACTGACTTAAAAGTTTATTTTTACAAATATTTCGGCAACAAGCCTTTTTGTCATAGTTTTTTTTTTTTTTTTTAAATTAGTTATTTTAGTACATTAAGTTACACAAAATGCAAATGAGAAATGTTGCCTTGGCAACTGGCTGAAATAAAATAATTTTAAGTTTTTTTTTTTTAATATATTTTATTTTACTTCAGTTAACGTTTATTTTATTTCAAGTGAAGAATAAAGACCCGGTATACTTTAAGCGAAATCGAAGAACAAACTGATGTGACGTAAATTCGAACAAAATCAAGCCAAAACAAGGTTCGTTTTGTGTTCGTTTCAGGAGTTTGAAATGACTTGCCAAAGTGAACATTTCAGAGGAGTTTGCTCTGGCTGATAAACACCTTTGATCTCCCATTGGTCCGTGGCGATTATGTAGTAGGTAGGTGTGTGCTGAGGCTCCGCCTTCTTTCACGTGGAACTCTTCTCTGGTTCATTTCTGGAAAAAGAAGTTCACCATGAGTATATGGGGGCCTTAAGGGTTTTTATTTATGGTTTTAATTTTAGTTCAATAATACTGGTCACTATCAGTCACATGGCTCTAGGAAATATGCAGCTCACTTCAATCAGATTCTGTTTACTGTTTATCAGTTTCATTTACTCAGCTTGATCTCAGATGTTTGCACTAGGCTTGTTCCAACATCGTACTGGGAGGTTTACTGAAGCAAACCTGTGCTAACAGTTCAACGTACTGCAATTACCTTAAGCGGGGCATTTTCAGCCATACAACGCCAGCCCCCCCACCTTCCCTTTTTTCCATGAATGAGCACTTTTCTAGACAAGCTAATACCCTGATGGGATTAGCTAATCAAGTGAAAATGCAAGGCACTAATTCATGGGCGAATTGTCAGGTCACCTTGAAAATCAGCCCACCGCTGCTGTGGCGGCTGAACCCTGACTCGAATACCCCCGGGACAGGGTTATTAGTCCACCACGGAGTCATTTAGATAAAAGATGAGTTATTCAACTTGTGAAATGACTACCTGATGAATACATTCATTGCAGCCGTTTATGCACTCTTTTCTAAATGTGCTCGCAAGAAGATATGCTCCCATCTTGAAAAGTTCTGTGGCCGGTCAAATGCAGCGTAAGCAAGGTTAGAACGTAAACCTGCGGTATCGAAGACATTTTTATTGTATGTTTACTTCTATTCTGGCCACACACATACTCACAATAATAAACGTGTTGAGATGATGTGGCCTGGAAAGCCAAAAACTCAGTGCTCAGTTGATTAAACACTGGAATTTTGTGCACTGCCCAGAAATGAGGTTAGCAAATGGCTTTTGCTGTTTCCAGTTTGGAAGTGCACAAAGGAAAAGCAGGAGAACACACTGTCTACAGTGCCCTGGCTTCTCCCCACATTTGATGAATGTTGGGGTACGTCACTCCCCGTAAAATGAGTTGCTGTTGACTCCAAATATGGCTGGACTGCAGCACATGAGAGGTAATTGCCAGGCTGAAATCGAAAGCCTTGTGCGGGCCTCATCCTCAGGTCGCTCGGATTTCTGGTTCTTGCCACAGAAACGAGCGAGAATGTGAAGGAGAAATGGACAGACAAGATGAAGTTTAACAACATGTAACTCCATGCATCAAGTGTGTGACTGCATTTCTCATTATGCATAACTCCTTTTTCTGCTGTACCTTAACATTTACCGGTCCTGCACAGTACCGGGTTACTGGTCTTATTTTATTGAGAATATGATGCAATGTTCCCTTGAAATGTTTACTTACATCAGCACTGTACACTGTCAGGATTTTTTTTTCCTTTAGGGTGTACAATAGCTTGTCACTGGGGTAGTACCTTTAAAAGGACAACTATGTACCTTGTCAGCCCCTAAAAGGTGCATTTTAGTACCTTAGAGTAGTAACATGTACCCTTTAGGGTACTACTATGAACTTTTATGGGCAAATAAGGTACAAAGTTGTCCTTTTAAGGGTACTGCCACATTGACAAGATGTTATACAACTAAAGGTACAAGTTTTGCACTTTTATTTTTTTCCTTCTGAGACTGGAGTGATTTTAATGAAATGTGCTTTGCATGCATATTTCTAGAATTTGTATGCGATCCTATCCACGAAATTTAAGGCCGGTACTCTCTGTTTGCAAAAGCTTGGCTTGGGTGCCGTAGAGTTATTATTCTTGTTTGAAAATCTGGTTCATATCCTTCACCGAACAAGATAAACTGTGGAAATCTGCAAGCCTCAAGTTAGTCCCCCCTCCTACAAGATCAAAAGAATTGCTTCATTTTTATCTGTATCGTAAATAGTAGCCTTTCCTGTCATTAACTGGTAAAGGAATATTGAAAAGGAGACAGTGTACCTCAAGTTAAAGCTCTCTCAAACTAAACATTGCTTTGAAATACTCCAATAGATTTTAATGCAGTTGATGCTTCTCTTAGGACCACCAGATGTGGAGCAGGCATGCGAGCCCAGCGTCCGCACGTGGAGTCCGCACAACGGCATGGATCTGGGCATGGTGCCCCCTCCCTGCCCTCTGCAAGGCTGCATGTTACAGCTGGAGTTTGCACATCCGGTGATCCCTGACTCCCTCACGGTGTGGGTGACCTTCTCCTCCCAGGAGGAAACAGTTCTGCCTGCCATCCACAATATCATCTTATTGACTGTAGGTGGCAACAACCTGTCTCTGGGTCCCAGCAATTTGTTCTGCGACACACCACTGACCATCAAGCTGGATGTGCATGAGAAGGTGTACGGCGTGCAGTTTTTCACCATGGAGCAACATTTGGAAATTGATGCTACTCTGCTCACATCCAAACCTGACAGTCCTCTCTGTCGAGAATGTGAGCCACTGCGTTATCGGCTTCTACGGCAGCCGCCGTTCATGCACGCACCCCAGGGCATCACGCTGAGTGACTCGATGCGAAGATACGTGGATAGGTGAGTCTTTCGGATTAATTAATGCTGCAACAAATTGTTCATTTACACCTGATGCATTAATGAATGTTGACACACTGAACAGTTCTTTCAAAATGTTTTTTTGCTCTATTCCTGGTTAATTATTTACTGTTATGACATGATTCTAAGTCCTGGCTAGTATTTAGATATTCTTGTCCTGCCAGAAAAAAGTTGTATTGACTTTGGAACTTGTCTTCGATTTTGGAACTGTTTTACCACAGAACAAAACTAACGTAATTCAAAGTTGGAGTGCGAAATGTGCCTGGTCAGTATTAGGCACAGCAAATCCCCGCTCAAATCTTGTGGTGTCTCTCTGTTCTTTTTCAATTCTCGAATGAAGCCAAAAGAAACAAAGAGAAAGATGCAGCTGCTGGTTGATTTCAGTCCAGCACTTGGCATCAGAATGCCAGTTACATGCTCTGCCATCTTGAGGTTGTTCTGGCCTCAACCGGGCACCTCTGGTTTGGGCAGTATTACACTAATGCTTCCCTATTTAAGGCCAGATATTGGGTCTCTGGTCAGCGTTTCTGTATTGGCCACTTCTGCATGTGAACTTAAGGGTTTAACTTGCCACCCACTGTTATGTGAAAATGTGCAGATCACAGATTTATCTACTAGCAGCATTGCTTATCTTTGCACAGACAATTATCGCAATGAACAGTAATGCTGAATCTTCTGTATTCATTTTTTTTTTTTTAGTGAGCAACAAAATACAAAATTCTTCTGCACACCTGCATCGGAGATTGGGATGGTTAAGCATGCTGTTGGTTTAAGCATTTACTGTAGAAACTGAATGAAATCACATTTCACAGTGCAAAAGTTTACATGCACTGATTTTCATCAATCCAAATGAATCCAATTCAAATGTAGTACCCTAAACTTTGCATCAATTTACATGTGCATCACATCTATTCCGAACAAAACATCTTTTGTCAGTTCAGAAATAGAGAAAGCCACCAAATTTCATCTGTCACTGCAGCTAACCTCAAACATGATTGCTGTTTTTGATGATATGTTTAAAAATGTTAAAACAGCTTATTAAGCAAATGTTCTGTCTGTTCCACTGACCAAATCTTTCCACCTGCAGCCACGTTTAATACCTAGGATAAACATACGCACCCACAGCACTGTGCAAGTTGCGTGGTGCAGGTTTGCAGATGCATCTTTTTCCACTTTATAGGAATTTTTCTTTGCTATACTGTAGCTGAATAAAGCAGACATGTTTTTGATCTGATCTGAGGTAGGTAAGGTTTTGGCTCAAGTAAACTGTGGTCAGCTCACAGCTGGGGTTTGAGAGTCTGTTTTCTGAGTGACGTTGATTCTGAGATCTGAATCAATTACGATCACTTCTTCTGAGCTCCCATGCTGAATGCATTCATTACCTCAGCTCTGATCCAAGAAAGATATTGATCTTTGGTAAATATGTTCTGACACCTCTACCTAATTTGGGTCACCCATGTCTCTCTTGGCACTCGCTCGTTAAATTGAATAGAAAGTCTCTGGTTTTGGATTTGTACAATATGGAACATTAAGGTCTGTTCGGAAACATGAGAGTAGGGTTGAAGCTTTAAAACATAGGAGTAAATCACGGAGAAGTGTTGACCATGCATGTGTGCGACACTGGCCCTCCGAAACCCCCCAGCCATCTGCTATTCCTCTCCCTGACCTGGCTCTGTTTGCTGTCATGGCTTCAAAGGGCACCCCTGCTTTGAGCTGACAGGACCCCCCTGCCAATGAGAAAGAGGCCAAGACAACTGGCCAACTCATCCGCTTTAGGGGCCCCAACCTCCTGGATCCTGGTCCCCCTTGGTTTAAGACTCTCACCTCATGACACTATCATGTCAAGTCCACTGGTTATGGCATTCCAGAAGCTCCACCTCCTGCCAGCTAATGATGCAATGATTATAGTGGTTTGAGGTTGTGCCCCATAGTCTTTAATCTCACTGTAAAATTGCTTTATCCAGCTTACGGGATAAGTACATATGAGAGCAAATTGCATCGAAACCAACTTACAGTTCTAGATTTTGGAAAGCAAGTCATTGCTTTTGCATATTTTGGATCCGCTGATGAAAAACGCATCCTTTGACTACTTGCTTTGGTGCTAGATCTTTTGGAGCAAGGTAACCTTCTGAACACGGTTATTTCATAAGCACTTGTGTAGGCAACTTTCACATTTCCTCGAAGATCCCCCTAACTCCTAATTGGTTTCGGACCAAAATGTTCCATTAAGTACAAGAGTTTGGCCTAGATTATAGGTAAACCAATGTAAGTTGCATAGGGAATGTGCATGTGCTATACACCGCTGTAGAGCTTTTGACGTCATAGCTGACCGCAGTAATCCCTGTTACCAGAAGTCATGTTCCGAGGGAAGATTTGCACTGTGGAAATGTTGGAGTTTCTCTGTAAATTCAGCACTATGAGTTGATCTCCTTTATACCTGATTGACATCATTTCTCAACCAGAACAACTAGGGATGACCCAACTAATGATTTATCTTCGTTGGTGTGTTCACTTTATTACTGCAGTGTCATCATCCCCAACTGAATCCCTAGAAATACAAGGAAAACCAAATCTTCTGTGGTTTCGGAAATATGACTACATGCGGGTACTGGAGGATTTGGAATTATTTGTAGTGTAGATTGTTTAGAGAGAACTCCTGACGGCCTGCCGCGATGAGGGCATCTCATTTAAGACCATCGGTTGCCGTTTGCCCAGAAAGCAACTAAACCTTGTCTATTCTTTTGCAGAAAACACTCGTGCTATTGTTGCTTGCGTTTGGTGTTTCTCTTGAGGAGGTCTCTTGTTTCTCTTGTCTTCGAGCACTTCATAAGTCTTGATGTGTATCTGTGGAAGTCTTCCAACAAGTACTGAGCCTCTTTCTTTGCAATCAAGAATTCCAGGTTGGCTTTCTACTAAATGAAGTATTGTCTGAATGGGAAGCTTTCCTGAGCTTCCTCTTCCTCCCGTCTATAACTTCATCACGGGTTCTATAAGTTAAACACTGAGGTGCAAACAGATGGTAGCATCACACGTTGAACTCCGCCAGCGTTTGACCGATGAGCTGCGAGTGCGATTCTGTTGACGTGTTAACTTATTTCATGCCATGTCATCAACAAAAATGCCATAAGCGTATTGGCGGGCCTGTTGATCTGTCAAGAGTGAAAGGCTCACATGACATCATATGACATATCATCAGCTGCACCAGTTCAGAACAGTTGAGAATACAATGAGACATGTGCATTAATAAGACACAGATGAAGTTGTGTTGAAGGGTGGATGCTGAGCAGACGATGATGGCATTCTCTGAGACTGCTTTCTTCAACACCTCAGCACATGTGTGACTTAGAAAGTCTGGAGGCAGATGTCTTTTTATGCAATAGGAAGTGGTTCTCTGTGGGGATAGGCATGAGCACTCAGAAGTGAAAGCAAGGATCATTTACGCAATGATCTGATCACTTTTTAGTTGAATTATAAAATGCATTTTCCAGTTTGTCAGACAGCACAGGGTAACTTTCAATCCGGGGCAGCAACACTGTAGGGAGTGAATTTGAGTATTATATACAAACGGTGTGTTTTTCCTTAAAGCTTAGTAAGAAGAAGGTCTTGCATTGGCATTAACACAGTTACATATCTTTCACTGAGCGACAAAACATATACTATAGTCTAGTGGTCGACCGATATTGATTTTTTTTTTTTTTTTTTTTTTTAATGGCTGATGCCGATATCTGTGGACTTCTGTGTGGCTATCACCAACATGTGAACTTAATCATGGGCTACTTTAAGCTGTTTTGAATAGCGAATTTACAGGTTAAATTGTGTTAAAATGTGTTTGCTGGAATAAGCTAAACTACAGGTAGTACACGTACATATGAAGTACAAGCTTTGTTACACAGCCTTGAACGAAGGCCTGAGGGCCACATTTGTACAGGACCATACTGTGAAAGTGCTCTTCAAACAACGTCAAGAGTTGCCTTCTCTGTTGCCTTTTCTGTTCCTATTTATGTCTTCTTTTCCACATATTTGCTGTTTTTACTTTGGTTTGTTGTCTTTCTCTTTTTTCCTCATTGCATGCACACTCTTATTTTTGTCTATTCCAGCTTTTTTTTTTTTTTTTTTTTTTTTAAATGTCAGACTGAATGTTGACTTGTTGATCTTGGCAGACAGTATCAAGGAAGCCTCATTTGAACTTTTGGTCTGGAATAAGGTCTATTGTGAAAATGCTGTGATCTCTGTGTGGCAACTGGCCTGACTCATCCCAGAAACCTCATTCAACATCACATGGTACAGCCTTCATATTGCAACTGGCATCTTGCAAATTTCGTTTTCACGCCTAAACGTGTCTGTTAGCTAAACAGGGCTGAGATGTAATATTTGTCCCTTAAATGCCATGTCATTTCACATTGTGGCCTAACCAGGTGCGCTATGACAAGATTCCAGCAAAAATCAATGTCTCTCTTTAAAGAGGAAATATTGTACGATGAAACAAAATCACAGCCAATGAGCCTGGCACTTATTTACACACATGTTCAGAACAACTTTAATTTGTTCCAGAAAAATGTGGGAATATTATATCAAAGTTAATTGATGTTAATTAATTGAAGTGTTAATTGTTAGCGGAGTGCAACTATCCTCATTCTCTTTTACTCATGTTTTTGAGTGCATACAGTATTTAAATATACAGAGTCATGTAATCCAACATTATTGCATTGCTTAATTAAACAATCATAGACAACTTCTACACTGAAGATGACAGGTAACATAGTTAAATTACCTTTATTTTATATGAACTTTTAATGTGGCAAAGCTAACTACTGTCAACGGGAATATATATATAAATGTGTATATATATATATATATATATATATATATACACACTCCTTTTGTGTATATTGATGATGTCTCATGTGAATGTATGTTGAGTAAGTTGCTTTTCTCAGTGCAAAGCTTATTTGTGTTTTTCTTGTTTCATTTTATGGGACTTTCACAGACGTTTTCCTCTTTTCCAAAACACAGGCAATTTGCCGGTGTCATTCATGTCAAGTGCTAATTTGAATGATTTGTTTTGCCTCTTATTAAACGTTACTGCTTCCCTGCCCATTAGAACAGGCACCTTATAACTCTGCTGACGGCAGCACAAAAACACTTGGCCTCACGTGAACCTGCGGCGTTCATAATAAACGTAATGTCTGTGGCACTCTGGTAATTTGGCAGTGTTGTTTTGTTAATCAGCAGAGATGTGCTTGCGTTTCTCTCAGGGAACGTGTCCAGCGTAAATGCAAATAATGAAGGCTTTGTGTATTTTCCTCTTGCTCATGTTGGCTCTTTTATTAATGACCTGTGTATGTGTAGTTTTGGAGATGGAAAGCTGAGAGACTTGGGGTTCCTGTCTAGTAGTTAATGCACATGCTGTTTTGTAGCTTTGTGGGTGGGTTGTAGTATATTAGTGGATATGAGTGTAGAAAAAATGCAGAAGGAAGTTCTGTGTGTATGGCTTTCTTTGTCTTTCTAGTGGTGGGGTTTGTCCAGACTTTATATATTTGTATATTTCAAAGACAATAGAAGTACTTATGAAATAACATATAAAGAGTAATGTCCCACTCAAGAGGGTCACAACAACTTATGGAAGCTTGTTTCTGCCAATAAATTAAAAAAAATAAAATAAAAAAGGTAATTGTGATTTTTTTTTTTTTTTTTTTAATCTCACAATTCTGACTTTTTTTTCTCAGAATTGTGTGATATAAAGTCAGAATTGCACGATATAAAGTCAGAATTGCGAGTTTTAAAGTCAGAATTGCGTGATATAAAGTCAGAATTGCGAGTTTTAAAGTCAAAATTGCGTGATATAAAGTCAGAATTGCATGATATAAAGTCAGAATTGCGAGTTTTAAAGTCAGAATTGCGAGATATAAAGTCAGAATTGCGAGATATAAAGTCAGAATTGCGAGATATAAAGTCAGAATTGCGTGATATAAAGTCAGAATTGCGTGATATAAAGTCAGAATTGCGAGTTATAAAGTCAGAATTGCGTGATATAAAGTCAGAATTGCGAGTTATAAAGTCAGAATTGCGAGATATAAAGTCAGAATTGCGTGATATAAAGTCAGAATTGCGAGTTATAAAGTCAGAATTGCGAGATATAAAGTCAGAATTGCGTGATATAAAGTCAGAATTGCGAGATATAAAGTCAGAATTGCGTGATATAAAGTCAGAATTGCGAGTTATAAAGTCAGAATTGCGAGATATAAAGTCAGAATTGCGAGTTTTAAAGTCAGAATTGCGTGATATAAAGTCGGAATTGCGTGATATAAAGTCAGAATTGCGAGTTTTAAAGTCAGCATTGTGTCACATAGTCACAATTACATTTTTTTATTTTATTATTTTTTTTTTTTTCGTGGCAGAAACAAGCTTCCATAGCAACTCACTCTGAACACCTAAATGCATTTAATATAATTTTAAACTATAATAGATTTTCATTTAGTTGTGTCCATTACATTTAGTTTGCACTTAAAAGTAAGCTAAAGTGTGCTTCTTCTTCACAAGGACCCCAGAGACCTGAGCGTGGGCTCTTTTCACTTGGTTCCTGTGAAGGGCCGACAGTAAATCTTAGCTTCTGTTAAGTATCATAGAGGAGAAGGGTATTTACCTTCAGTCACTTAATGCAGTTTTACTGACCAAATGCAAATGTCCTCCAAGACACATTTGAGGTGGACAGCCCTCCAATTCACTCAGAGAAGATACGACTTGTGCTTGTTTACAGGTGTCCTCTGAAGGAGGAAACATGTCTGGCCTGTTTTGCTGATTATCAGCCGCCGCAGTCGTTCACCACCAGAGCGCCGTGACCCTCTCCTCAAAGCCCAGTGCTAAGTGAGCGGGTTTTGGTTACATTGTCTCAGCACAACTTCATCCCTCATGACATCCAACATGGTTCAGCTTGAGTATAGATCCACTTTCCTCTTCAGACTGACACAAGATCAGATGTCTCTTATCTCTGATCTCAACCACCACCAGCTGATGGTTCAAAGCGACAGCTCATGTGTTTAGAATCAGCACTAAACCAGCACTACAGGTTTTCAGGGTGTAGGAGGAGTTGGGTCGGATTGACAGTGTTACCTGTAGTGTAAACTCTGCTGTGTTAGCATCCTTAACCGACTTTTTCAGCAAGGAATGATCAGAGAGCTCTCATTGACCACTGTTATCTGAGAAGCTATTTGCACTTGTATTGTGCATTAAGGGAACACCTTAAAGCAGGGATGTCCAATCCTCCAGCAGAGTTCAGCTCCAACCCCAATTAAACACACCTGAACCAGCTGATCAAGAGAAACTTCCAGGCAGGTGTGTCGAGGCAAGATAGAGCTAAACTCTGCATGACAGTGGACCTCCAGGAGCAGGTTTAGACACCCCTGCCTTAAAGTCAGTGAACTGTTGGTCTAAGACAGATGCAGGGTCATAAATTAATGAGGGCTTGTGGACGTATCACAAATGAATGGCATAGTTTTGGGGATTATTTCATTTTATGGGGTGCCAACTTCAAGGAGGTATACCAGAATGGCTCAAAAATGCTTCTGCACTGTTAAACAAAATGTATTACAACTGTCGTGATTAAAGCGAATTACATTTAGGTCTTCTCATGTTGCATTACATTTCTTTTTACAAATTGTTTTTTGATACACACATACAGTATCTGTTGATGAAGAAATCAACTGAAAATGCTTGAGTTTTGTTAAGTGCGTGGAGTTCTACACTCATCATAAACAACAATGTGCCAATACAGTACTAGTAAGAGATTCAGTCCGCAGTGTTGACAGCTTCAGTGATTATAACAGGGGTTTTGCAAGTCATTGACCGCTTCAGTGATTGGGAATGTTCTTGGCTTGCTTTCTGTATATGCCTCTTCTGATCCTGTAGCCAATGAGATTGTTTGCTCAACATTTAAATAGTCTTGTTTAGTGTTTGCTGTAATCTAGTCCTGCAGCTCTATCAGAGTTCCTCTGAACCCTCCACCTCCCCAGCTCCACCTGTCTAGATCTGCTGCAGGATTGATGTATGTTTATTTATGCAGCAGCAGCAGATCTTACATGATCACATGTGTATCTATCAGCAGTATCAGCTCCATACTTGATCTGCAGCAGCAGCAATAATCAACAGCAGCAGCAGATCTAGTCCGCCAAGACCAAATACGTTAACACTGCCATATTCAATAACTTTCAATTCAAAACTATTTTGAGAGTTGTCATTATTGAATTAAACTTCGAAAAATTATACATTTTTACAGTGTAGGCTGATATAATTATATTAAAGGGGTCCTTTATTATGATTTCACTTTTTTTAACTTTAGTTAGTGTGTAATGTTGCTGTTTGAGCATAAACAACATCTGCAAAGTTACGACACTCAAAGTTCAATGCAAAGGGAGATATTTTATTTTAAAGAATTCTCTGTTTAGGACTACAACAAACGGCTGGTAGGGACTACAACAAGCTTCTTCCTGGGTTGGTGACATCACTAATCCTAAAATTTACATAAACCCCGCCCCCGAGAACACGCAACAAAGGGGGTGAGGCCATGTTAGGCTGCTTTAGAGAAGAGGAAGAGTTGTTGTAGTAGAGTGTTGTTGACATGCCGTCATTTTACGCCGGACTGCTTCACAAACGAGGGTCAATTCAACGCTGGATTTGCACAAAAGATTAACATGACGGCACATGCTAGTGGATGAGTTGAATCAACTCCACAGCAACTACATAAATTTATCCACTAACCATTCAGAAACGTCCAGTTTCATTCTAAAAGTTGTAACTTCTTCCTGAGTCTCTCCATCAGTGTCGACTCCGGTTTGAACAATGTAAGGCTGAACACCGTTACTGACAATCCTCATTTTGTCTGCGTGAGATTCTCCAGCTTTGTTGTTGTTGAGCGACCGAAGCTGTTAAAGCTCCGCCCTCTTCTGGAAAGGGGGCGGGAGCAGCAGCTCATTTGCATTTAAAGGGACACACACAAAAACGGCGTGTTTTTGCTCACACCCAAAAAGGGGCAAATTTGACAAGCTATAATAAATGATCTGTGGGGTATTTTGAGCTGAAACTTCACAGACACATTCTGGAGACACCAGAGACTTATATTACATCTTGTAAAAGGGGCATAATAGGTCCCTTTAATAATTACATGTTGAATGCCACCTTTGAGCAGTATTATGCAGTCTGTGTGAATAAAAATAAATGCCATGTCAGATGCAGCTTCTGTGCCACCTTTGCAGTGTAAAGATTGCTTTTGATGATAAAATTTTATTGGTAGCAGCCTATAGTATTTTGATTTGTTTATTTAATTCATTAAATCAAAGTATTTCACACTACAATAAGAATCAATCCTAGTGGCAAATATTGCTCCTTAATCCAATGTACATTCCTGACGCTGGACAGATGTGTGATGGTTTCTTGCATTTTTCCACAGGGATGTTGAGTATGGTGGTGTGTACACATACCAGGTCCAAACCATCTCCAGTCGGAGCGAGAGCGAGCCATCACCTCCGTTCACACACCGCCTTGGAGCGCCGTACTGTGGAGACGGTCTCATCCAGAGGTGAGATCGGACATACAAAATGTAAACTGGAGCATATCAAGACTTTTTACCCTGAGCTACTGTTGAATAATATACAGTTCTTGAAGAATCTGGAATCACAAAATGAATTGTGATTAATTAATTTACCTATATCAACTCTCCCAGAATCTGTATTTTGTATTTATTGGATGGTGGGGGGCCTTCGAGTCAAAAAGAATGAGAACTTCTGATTTACAGGATCATCACATTAACCTTGAGGCTCGTCCAGTGCCTCAACAAAACATTTTAAAGTTATATCCACACCGCACACTTTAAATGTTCATATAGAGGTTCATGCTTTTAGCAACATAGATTTATATCTACCAAGGGAAATCATCAATATTAAGTTTATTATGTATACATTGATTTATTTCAGGTCCCAGGGAGAGGAATGTGATGATATGAACACTATGAATGGAGACGGCTGCTCCGGCCACTGTAAGAAGGAGCCGTTTTTTAACTGTATTGGTAAGTGGCGAGAGAAACCGTAAGTGCATCAGCAGCTCATTACAGCCATCTGTCATACAGCTATGACAAAAGCGTGGCACGCTTTTAAACATACTCAATGCTGTACGTCAGTTTTGTTTGACGGTTTTGCGAGATGTGTTACCGTCTCGCTCAGAAAAAAGCATCTCTGAGAGCAGCACTTTAGGAGTTATAGCTTAGATGAGCTCTTTTATTCGCTCCCTCCAGAGCCAAAGCTATTTTTTATCTGTAGCATTATGACATCCTTGTAAAATCTGTAAGACATTTAATTCAAAACGAACACACTATCAAATTCGGAAAGGATGTCTTGGCACATTCTCCCTTTCTGTATTATTAATAATAGAATGCTTTCAGGTCTCTGAAAGGAAAGGTTACGTCACTGAAAGACAGCACTAGGGTAATTTTGTTTACTGTTAGATACAAATGCAAAGCCCCTCATAAGTGTAAAACAGACACTCGTACTGTTCTTGATATAGAGCACATCAATGACACCTATTCAGTGTTCAGCAGCTTGGCTCGCCATGGACCAGCGCAACCAACTTGTTGTGAGTGGACGTACTTGCTTATTTCACATGCGAAAGGGTTAGCCAATCACATTTAGATATTCAGTAAGAGTCTTAAAGGTACAGTACCAAAAAAATGGCCCATTTTATCCCAAATGTCAGAGAGAGTGTGTTTATAAACACTAATACAACTAATAAAATGATAAATACACTTTTTTTTTTGTTCAATAATTTTTTTTTTTTTTTTTTTTAAAGAATTTAAAACTTTTATTCAGCAAGCATGCATTAAATTGACCAAAAGTGACAGTAAGGACACGGAAATGTTACGAAAGATTTCTATTTCAAATATGTGTTGTTCTTTTGAACTTTCTAATCATCGAAGAATCCTGCATCACAGTTTCTACAAAAATACGAATCACTTTTTTCAGCATTGATAATAATCATAAATGTTTCTTGAGCAGCAAATCATCATATCAGAATGATTTCTGAAGGATCATGTGACACTGAAGACTGGAGTAATGATGCTGAAAATTCAGCTTTGATCACAGGAATAAATTACACTTTACTACATATTCACATAGAAAACAGATATTTTAAACTGTGATAATATTTCACTGTATTTCCTGCATTTTTGATCAAATAAATGCAGCCTTGGTGAGCAGAAGAGACTTGATTGATACGATTCCTCTTTTCAGACTGCTGGTGATATACAAGCACCAGTTTCAGAATATCAGGCATTGACGTTTTTGTCTGAGAGTTTATTTCTACCATTTGCTGAAGGAGCCACATCTGTGTGGCAGCTTGAAATATTTGTGTTTTTGTGTGGAACCATCAGGCACCATCATGAATGAACCGTTTGTCTTTCTGACTGTGCAACTGATTGTTTTTTTAGCTGGATTCCGCTGAACCAAAAGATAGCGTTTGGTTTTCCTTATCTCAATATTGTGTTTGAATTAGGTTGTCCAGAGACAGCACAATTGCTCGTCTCATTGTCTCTGAGGAATATAACGGTATCACGGGTATGTGGTCGGTGTGGCACAGACGTGCATATGGCTGTGCGCAAGGCCACGTGAACGCTAGGTGTGTGTGTGTGTGTGTGTGTGTGTGTTTGTCCCCCTCTGCAGCCCCTCGTTTCAACATCAGCAGAGCTGAGCAGAGGGGAGCTCTGGAATTTATGTGAAGGCTCGAGCCAACTTGGCACGGCATGCCTCCGTCCTCCTTGCTGGAAACCCTTACACTGAGAGACAGACAGGCAGAAAGAGAGACAGCCTGTGTCTCTTTATCACTAAATATATGCTCATTATCACTATTTTTGGCTTGGTCTTATTCTGTACATAGTTCATTTTTCTCTATTATGTGCTCGACTGACATGGCTTGTTTAATTGATTAAATTGGTAACACTTTACAATAAGGTCCCGTTGCATTAATCAACATTTAATGTGTCCCTATTATGCTTTTTTTTTTTCTGATATTACCTTTCGTGTAGTGTGAAATATATTTGTTTGTGAATGTAAAAGGTCTGCAAAGTTTCAAGGATCAACGTGCAGAGTTATTGTCTGTAATTATGAGTCGTCAGTAATTCCAGTCTCACTTCCTGCATGAACCCATGTAATTTTGTAACGAATTTGCATAATGCTAGCCTATGGTCTTCATTGGCTGCCTGTGAAAAGCGCCTGCTTTGCTCCGCCCTCAATCACTGTAGTTGTATCTGAGACTGGAAGAGTTTAGTTCGTGTTGTTCATGTCGAGAAGACGCTGTTTTCTGCTGCCAAAGCAAATCCACTTTGATGCACTTCCAAAGGATGAGACTCGCGCTTCAATTGATACTGTAAAACTGTTCGCATTTATCAAGTGCCGAGGAAGCTTCCGGAGCTGAAATTCAGATATGGTAATGGACGTTTGGTATTCGACACACGCTGTACACAGTCGACCAATCACAGCAGAGGGGGCCATCTGCCCAATCAGAGCAGAGCAGGCTCTCAGAAAGGCGGAGTTTAGAGAAACTGAATCCTTCATCGAACCGTTTCACTAACCCTAAAATAGTAGAGTGTTGTTACGCCGGACTGCTTCACAAACAAGGGCCAATTCAACGCTGGATTTGCACAAAAGATTAACATGACGGCACATGCTAGTCGATGAGTTGAATCAACTCCACAGCAACTACATAAATTTATCCACTAACCATTCAGAAACGTCCTAAAAGTTGTAACTTCTTCCTGAGTCTCTCCATCAGTGTCGACTCCGGTTTGAACAATGTAAGGCTGAACACCGTTACTGACAATCCTCATTTTGGCTGCGTGAGATTCTCCAGCTTTGCTGTTGTTGAGCAACCGAAGCGTGAGCCGTTAAAGCTCCGCCCTCTTCTGGAAAGGGGGCGGGAGCAGCAGCTCATTTGCATTTAAAGGGACACACACAAAAACGGCGTGTTTTTGCTCACACCCAAATAGGGGCAAATTTGACAAGCTATAATAAATGATCTGTGGGGTATTTTGAGCTGAAACTTCACAGACACATTCTGGGGACACCAGAGACTTATATTACATCTTGTGAAAGGGGCATTATAGGTCCCCTTTAATGCTTTAGAGAAGTGTTGTTCATCATTTGTCCATGTTAACAAACAGAACCTTATTGTGTAGTGTTGCCATTAAATTCTGTTTAAATTTGTTTTAAAATGGTTCATTTCTGTAAATTTGTAAAGGGTCTCTTTCTTAGTGTATTGTGCACTGTTGATATAAATCATTTTATTTGCAGAACTAATATTCAGTTTGTTGATAAAATGCCAGATAGACAGACAGAGTAGGAGTGGATGGAGAGACAATGTGGGAGAGAAAATGTGACTTGGAGAATGAGAAATAGTGAGGAGGAATATTGAAGGAGAGAGGCTAAAACTCTTGAATGAGGAACAGCGGCTCCAAGGCCTGGAAAACTCATCCCAAATATCCAAAAACTCAACAGCTCTCCTGTCTTACTCACGGCCCTGGAAAACCTGATGTATCCGAAACCTGAAAAACGCTGCCTTCGGAGGTAGGAAAGCATGAAGGCACATCTAAAACCAATGTTTGTGCAACATTCTGTCTGCTATGATGCCTTCATCTGCCCGGATTCTGAAGGCAGTATAGATGTGTCCAGGGTCCAAAATGAACACCCGTCAGTGGCAAATCTGAGAAACTGCTCCGCAATTGGCCGGTAACCTTATTAGGACCTGCAGCATGATGGTTTAAGTTATATTTGAGAAGGACAGTCTGACCCTCACTGTTGTAGATTACGTGAGTGATTCATATCAGGCATGCAAGCCCCGCCTGCTAAACAAAACATCTGTTGCCATTCTTTGGAGCTCCATGTGGTGACACATATGTTGAATATTGCTCACATTAAGCCATCAAAGTGAACATTTTCGGAGAAAAATCACAATGAGTCTTCACATTCTTGAAGTGAGTATGCGAGTGTAACACAATGACATGTTTGTCCTCAAAATGCAAAATACCGTTTCATGGCTAGTAGAAATATTTATTTTTGAATTCACTCATCATTGGCAGGTGTGGATGTGTCCTTTACTTCACTGCCTAATGATATCCAGCAATCGTGTGTGCGTCGTCTAAGAACACAAACAAGGCCGTTATAGTTAGCCAAAGCTAAAGGGAAAATGGAAACACATAAAATACATTCTCATGATTCCTAAACTCACTTTTGGGCATTTTTCACAAGTGGTACATTTTCAGAACTCTTAGTACTAAACTTTAACAGATCATCACATATTTTCAGTTGACTTCTATAAACAAAATCACCACTTTTTCACCATAATAATTTGTTTAATATATACATAATGGGGAAAAGTGTCTATACCTACATTTTAATAAACTGTCTCACCTATAGGCCTACATGCAATTCACTGTAGTTTCCAGCTGAAATGCATACTAGTGGCAGTAAAACACCACCAACTTCTATTTCTTTTCACACAGATTATGATTACAGGGGCAGATTATCGATTAACAAAAATGTATTTTTTTTTTTGTGTGTGGCATCTTTAACAATAATATGATGTGAGCTCAAAACACATTTACCATAGTACATGATTTGTAAACTTATACATTTTCACTAAACTGAATCTGTCTCTAAAAGAAAGGACATTCTATGCAAACTTCTCTTCTGCATCGGCTCAGCTACAATATGGTGTCCCTCAAGGGTCAATTTTAGGACCCTTGTTATTTTCATTGTACATGCTTCCCCTAATCTCGTATTTCCAGTTTCATTTCTGAAATGGAAATACATATTTCTGATGCGTATAATAACAGCCAACATAATAAAACACTGACAGAATAGCTTTCTGTTTTGGATAAAACTGAACATGCTTTTAGCGCTACTCACCAGATATTTGTGTTGTGGAAAGAAGCAGCAGCGTGATATCATTTAGCAGAAATGTTGTCACTGGCACATATTTACAATAAGCCTGGGGTGCATGAATTTGATTTAAAGCAATATACTCACATAGTGCAGTAAACTTAACTTTTAATTTACATTTTCCTATTAATTTTATTGCATTTGATAACATTATTAAACCCAACTCATTTTATTGGTACTTGTAGTTTGAAACAGGATACCTTTTTCAGGCCAAGGATCCCTTGATGGATAGAGTAACATTTTAGCCTGTCCCATAAGAACATGAGTGTAGTAACAGGTATTTACATAATTTATGATGCTTACATTTGAAAGCCATTAAAATTATTATTGATGGGATATAGTGAGCCATATGATCATGCATTAAATTTGACTTTTACTTGGTGCAATGTAATGTCAGAGGGACAATGGAATTTAATGCCATAATAGCTGTTGAAGCCCCCTGCATAACATTATTGCCAGATTATCTCAGATGATAAACACTACATACAAAGTGTGTTTGCCATTTGTTAGCAAAAGCAGGAAAGACTGCAAGAGAGAGGAACCAGTCAATGACTTTGTTTACAGGAGGTCTATAAGGCCATTGATTATTTCCTTCTTTTTCTAAAACGTAAACATGCAAATACTAAAACTAAAAAAAAAAAAAAAAATAGGAAACCAAAAGCTTAGAATCATAGTGTGAAAATAACTAAATCTAAACTAAATTGATATGAATAATTGAAAATAAAATAAAAATAAAAACTACATTCAAAACTAATAACCTTGAATAAAAAGGTCATGTGATGGATCTGCTGAAAGAATAAATTTATAAATGCCAGTTGTTTTCAACATATACCCTTTATTTCCTCTGAATTTTATTCGGATTAAGATGGAACTGTGAGGACAGAGGTTTTCAATCCCTGCACATGGAAAACAAGAGAAGACTCCAGAAAAGCAACAATTTCTGCTGTTTTTGTTCAGGCAATTGAGTCAATGAGTTCAGGCTTTATTTACTGTCATTAAACAGTACTTTTTCTATAACTTAAAAAAAAAAAAAAAAAAATTGTACAGTACATTTAGGGCCAGATTTATCGAACAGGGCAAATTAGTGTGAGAGCGCAATTCCAAAAAAGCGCCGATGGAAGTGGGAAGTTCTGCGCATGATCTACTGATGGCGTGCAAATTAAAGAACACAGACGCAGCTGGATCATTTCCATAATGACCAACGCAATCTACCAAGAGCATGTCACAAACCACGTCTGGTTTAAGACATGCTTTTTTTGGGCGGTAATTAATGGTGCAAATACCAGTAAATTGACTAGCGCAAACCTAAAACACCTTGCATGATTCATTTAAATACTCTCCTCCCATAAATTTTGGGTCTGAAAGGGAAACTATTACAAATGCATATGCAGAAAGTTCAGCCTCAAAAATAACTGTGTTCACACCTTTTCAGGGCTAATTTTTCACTGCGTGTCTTTAGTAAATCCTGACAGTGGCTTTTTTAACGACAAAAGAAGGTTTGCGCTGGTGCAAGCTGTTAGTAAATCTGGCCCATAGTGTTGAGAATTTATTTGATGCTAACATGAAAAACTTTGTCTTTCTCAAACATGAATATGTACACTTGTGTGTGTATGTGCAGATGAGCCGAGCATGTGTTACTATTATGACGGTGATGGCGTCTGTGAAGACTTTGAGCGGGAGACAGGCGTGAAGGACTGTGGCCTGTACACACCAAACGGTTTTCTGGACCAGTGGGCCACCACAGTGGAAGTGTCCCATGAAGAAAGGCTGTACTGCCCAGCCGACGTGGCAGCAGGATATCCTGCTATTACTAAGGTTTGTGTCCACCTATATTCCTCCTTAAGATGCATTCACACCGACAGCAATGGAGGTTGTTTGCTTGTGGGTGTTTCAGCTTGACTTTATAAGGAGGCCAATCACGTCAACTCACTGTCGTCACTGCATCACATCATTATGCATTTGTATTGTTCAACTTTGTATTGCCAACGGTTGCTCAAATGAACAATTCTTATTGACATTGAATGGTCGCTTTGTTGCTATAAAGTGGGGTCAGCTTGAATTACCTTTAGACGCTTTGCATGTTCATGGATCAGCCACAGTCTATTCACCTGCCATCTGATGCATGTTGCTCACAAAAACAACAACAAAAAAACTTTTCTTAATTTGACAAGCTCTAATGTTATTGGCTGACTTGTCACAACTTATGCTATTAGAGGTATTTACCAGTCAAAAATCATTGTTTGGAGTTTTTTTTTTGTGACACTGATGAGAAACTGTCTCAGGTTACAACTATAACTCTTGTTCCCTGAGAAGGGAACGAGACGCTGCGTTGAAGACGACACTTTGGGGAACGCCTCCAGCGTGATAGTGTATGAAGCACGTGTAGAACTAGTCCAATCTCAACCGGTGTTGCATTATGACGTCACATGTGACAGCGTACACGGAAGCTACAAAGGGGAGCTGGCACACAACAGTGTCAGCTTCTGATAGGTCGAAGCAAGTCATTCTCAGGCACTCAGGAGGTGTGGCAAAGGGATGCAGCGTCTTGTTCCCTTCTCATGGAAAAAGGGTTACAGTCATAACCCAAGATGGTCCCTTTCGTGGCGTCGAAGATGACACTTTGGGGAACGAAATACCCACTGCGCCACACTTACTACTGTCTGTCCTGGTGTGAAGCTTGTCAGGCACAACTCAGGACTTGAGAACCCTGTGTGGAGGGCAGATTAAAGCTATAATATCTTATGAAGGTGTGCGGGGAGGCCCAGCCAGCTGCATCACAGACCGCTTAAAGGGAACCCCCCATTGGCACGGCTTTAGAGGATGCCACTCCTCTAGTCGAGTGGGCTTTTATCAGGAGAAGCGAGACAAAACTGCATGCCTCGTATGCTGAAGAGATAGCCTCCACAATCCACCTGCTAATCGTCTGCTTAGAGGCAGGGGAACCCTTCTTAAGTGACCCAAAGCACACAAGTAGCTGGTCCGACTTCCTCCAACCCGAGGACCTACATACCTAGGCCTCCAAAGCTCGGACAGGGCATAATAGGTGTAGCCTTCCTTGATCAGCTGACACGTGGTGGAGGATGAAAGGCCTGAATGATAACCGACCGTGCCACATTAGACAGCACTTTGGGTACGGGCATAGGGTGGAAAATGGCCTTAACCCTCCCAGGAGCGAACTCGAGGCAAGAGGGAGCAACAGAAAGAGCCTGCAGGTTCCCAACTCTCTTAAGGTACGTAATAGCTAGCAGGAAGGCCACTTTAAGAGAGAGAAACTTCTCTGACACCTCATCAATAGGTTTGAAGGGTGCCAGGGATAACCCTTCAAGGACGACAGGCCAAACAGGAATCCTGGCTTGGGCGACAGATCTCTTCCTCTGAGCACCATGAAGGAAACGAATGATAAGTTGGTGTGTCCCCAGAGGGCCACCGCTTAAAGGTGTGTGGAAAGCAGCTCTGGCCGCCACATAGACATTAAGTGTGGACAGGGAAAGACCATCAGAGAAACGGCTTTGGAGGAACTCCAACACTAAAGCCACCGTGTAGTTAACTGGGTCCAACTGGCGTTCTCTGCACTATAAAGTGAACACAATTCACTTTAAGGCATAAAGTTTCCTCGTGAAGGGAGCTCTAGAGTTTAGAATGGTCTCAACAACCTCAGTTGAGAGACCAGTGCTCAGAAGCTGGTCCCCCTCAGGGGCCAGACCCATAGCTTCCACAGCTCCGGCCAGGGGTGGTGAATTAGGCCCCCGGCTTGCGAGAGCAGGTCCTGCCTGATGGGGATCTCCCATGGGGTGCCTGCTAGGACAGCTGTGATGTCTGAGAACCAGACTCGGGCCGGCCAGCATGGGTCTACTAGAAGTAAACTGACCCCGTCCTGGCGGACTCTCTCTAGAACTCCCAGGAGCAGAGCGATCAGTGGAAATGTTCACTGGGAGCTGGATGCAACCAAAGCGGACAGTGGGTGTTCTTGTGAGAGGCGAACAGATCTACTTCCGCTTGGCCGAACTTCTTCCAAATCAACTCCACCATCTCAGCGTGGAGTCCCCATTCCCCGGGCCTCAGTCCTTGCCTTGACAGGATGTCTGCTCCCAAATTTTGGTCCCCAGGACCAGAGAAGAATCTGATGCGCCAGTCTGCACAGAGGGTGTGACCTTAGGCCCCCCTGCCGATTTATATAGGAGACCACTGACGTATTGTCTGTTCGTAACCAAACATGATGGCCTCTAAAGGCCCGGGAGGAAGTGCCTCAAGGCTAGAAACACAGCCATCATCACCAGGCAGTTGATGTGCCATGAAAGATGATGCCCTCTCCACAGACCTCTGTTAAAGCAGCCTTCCATGACCGCTCCCCAGCCTGTGAGGGATACGTCCATAGTCAGGACGCTGACAGGATTCTTCCAACACAGGACCCTGGGACAGGAACCACGGTTTCTTCCACATTGCCAGAAACGAAGGCATATGCGTGTTACTTTGATAATGTGGAATGGGTTTCCCCTTTGGGAAAAACCCCTGGACCAGAGCCACCACTGCAGGGGTCTCATGTACAGCAGGCCCGAAAAGCAACACACTCCTTCTGCTGTTGCAGGTGTGAGGAGCTGGCGGCTGATATGTGGGGCTGCTCCTTGGCAGACTCACCGATGCTTGAAATTCTTGATGAGAATGGCCTTTTTTTACGATCTCGACACCTCAGTGAGGAGATCGGGAAAGAAAGGCAGACCCCGACATGAAGGCTGTGACCAAGCCTGCAGGAAGCGCTCATCAAGTTTTCTTTTGTGCTTCTCTGATGGCCATTCAATATTTAATTTGGCCACTGCTCTGGTCACAACCTCCAGCTGCTTCTCAAAAGCAGGTGATTGAGGTGGCGAATCCTCAATCTCTCCTGCCTCGATGCTTAGAACATCTAGATTCTCAGAACTAGATAATTCAAGCATTGGGTTCTTATCCAGGGTGGAAGTAGCCACAGCGCTGGCTTCCAACACCTGAATGGGAACAATAGAGCTGGCTGATGAGAGCTGAGAAAGGGCCGAAGCCATCTCGAGCTAGCAACGGCTTCATTTGCGATCCCTATGATTAAAAACGCCGCACTGCCTCAGCAGACGTGGGTCCCGAACCACGGGGAGCATGAGTCTGGCCCATCTCATCAAACAGGGCCAGACGGGAGTGGAGCGTTCTGAGCGGCAGCACCTCTCAACTCACCCTCGAGCACTGCCCGTGCATGCTCCGCTCCGAGGCACATAACAGAGCGAGTGTGCGTCCCCGTCCATGATGTATCTAGGACAGGGAGACGCACACTGCTTATATTGCCTCACTGCATTATTTTCACTTGAAATATATAGATATATGCTTTGCAACTGGAACAGACAACACCAAATAAGACTAAAGAACACTTGCTGACAAGCAGAAGCTAACACTGTTGTGTGTCGGCTCTCCTTTTGTAGCTTCTGTGTATGCCGTCACATGTGATGTTATGACGCAACACGAATCAAGATTGGACTAGTTCCACTCGTGCTTCAGACGCCATTTTTTTGGAGGCGTTCCCCAAAGTGTCGTCTTCGACACAGCTCGGGTTCTCTCGAAAGGGAACAGACTTCCTCCACCCCGATAGAAAGCTTATTTACAGTATGAAACATTTACTATCCTCTATTTAGTGCAGCATGTGACATTCCTCATACAGGAAATAGTAAATGTGTCAACAAGTTAGAAACTCCCTAGTAACAATTCAGAAGATGCAAGCAAATGCATAGAAATGCCAGAAAAATCCAATACATCCAGAAATTCAATAACACCATTCGTATTTTCTTATATTCTAACATACATGAACGTATTAAATAGTTTATATCTAATGTGTACAAAATGGTCTAGTTTTAAAACTATTTAAGACTTTTAACCCTGTAAAGCCTGCCATATGAATTAATAGTCAATTGAAAAGTTTATTTAACCTTTAGACAACATATTAAAAAAAAGTTTGCATATGTGTTTTTGTTGAGTATCAAATCCATGAGGCTTTTGAGGAGCCTTTATTTGTTCATCTCCCAAACATCATTGTATTGCATTGCATTATATGTTTTGCCCTCCACAATAAAAACTAAACTGCATCGATCATAAAACTAAGCATTTAAATATCATCTTACTGTTTAGTTTTTACTGTGGATGGCAAAACATATAATGCAATGCAATGCAATGATGACTGAGAGATGAACAAATAAATGCTCCTTAAAAGCCTGATGCATCAAATTTGATACTCAACTCACATTAAACTCACATAAAAAATGATGTATGGATAGTCAAGTAAACAATACTTGAAATATTACTAACAATATAAAAGTTATTCTTTACTTTATAAAAATCAGTAAAGATTTCACAGCAGAAAGGCATGTGAACCACAACCTAAAGAGTGACGTTTTTACAGTCATTCTAAAAGGTATGACAAAAGGCATGTAGTAGAATTGTGTGCATCTGTTTTTTTGTTTTTTCCAAAATTGGGCCTTTTGGAAATCTTGTGGACTTTTGCAAAATATGGTCCTTTTCATGGAAGAACTTTGGCTCGCAACAAATATTTGCCGTAGTTCCTTCCGTAAGACTGGAGATAAAATCTCCAGAGCTGAGTAGACCATAAAGATGTCTGCAAAGTTACACGCCGACCTCGGTGTCAAGCAGCCCTCGTGCATGATGTCCTGCCCTGTTTCCTTCTAAGAACAGACCGTGTAAAGTATTTCTGAGGAATGGCTGTTTCCTAAAATGTCCAAGAAGTAAACATTTCCAAAAATATCAATAGGTAGAATATATTCTGAACATGTTTTCATGGGTCGATCCATTTAATTCATACATGGCTCTAGCCTCATCTGGCTCTTAGAGTGCCATCTGCCGTCTGTAGAGCGGTCTGAAGTGGCCCTGCAGTAAACACCACCCAAGGCACCTCTATCAGGGCTACTTAAAGAGCTCTTAAATGCTTTGAAATGCTTGTGTTGTTTTGTTTTCTTCGGCTGTTTGTTGTGTCCTCTCCTTCAGAAGGGTTTGGACATGTCCCGTACCTTCAAGGGCCCGTTCACCCCTGTAGGGACATGAGTGTAGCCGATAGGGATCTGCTGGGATGTTTTCAGAAGAGAAGAGAAGACGAGCGCAGAAGGGGAGGATGGGTCTGTGCTGGAGCATCAGATGCCAGTGGGCCTGGAGCCACTGCTTCAAACTATTTGCCATGAAGAACAAACCAATCTTTAGGTCAAGGGAGCACATTTTCATTCGCATGAAAGCCACATCTGAAAACTTACACACTGTAATGTCTCTGCTCACCACCTGACATTTTAAAGACCGTCTATGTATCTTATAACAAGAGAGAACACAATGTCTTTTCTTTACGTGTGGCCTGGAAGAGATGCTCTTGATTTAGGTCATTTGCAGTAACACTAGCCCATTTTCATCCATTTGAACTCTAATTAACATTTAATACCAATTAATCAAAGAGATTCCAGTGAATAGTCAGTCATCTCTCTTCTACATCACGAGTGCAGAGGAAGTGTAAATTATGAGCAGCTTGACAAACTACAGTTTCAATTAAAGCAGTTATCTCGTTTCATGTTTCACAATGTTCGTACCTATTAAAATTAATCTTGGGTATTAGAAAAAAATGCTCTTAAATACTTTTTCGGACAGTATTTCCTGAGTAGACTTTTTGGACAATAACTGCAATTACTCCAAATGACACATTGTGCATTGTTGCAAGGCAATATTTAAAAATGAAGAATATTAATGCATAAACTTATATAGACACTATATACTGTATATCTTTAATATACCAATTTTAGATGTGTCAAAACTAAAAGAAAAGCCAATTTTTAGATGTAACTCAAGATAAAAAAAAAATGCATTGTTGTATCTTTGTATCTTTATTTAATGTTACTATTGACAAGTTCAGATTTCTAAAAAACATGCACATTAATAGGAGATTTCAATGCATTAATCCAATATAAACTTTATTTATTTATATTTTAATTTATTATTCATTTTGTTGGCATGATTCGTGCCTTTCTGAATAGGGTATTCAGCTTTGGGCACATCCCTATTTTGCATAATAGCACGCAGTGTGTGTGCTGCTTGTATTTTGTAAGAATAATGACTTAAACTACTATAATTTGGCAAGTGTTTGCATTTGCTTTTATATAGAACATGGTCACAACAGTGCGTGCTTAAAAGCATAGGAAGAAAGTCTTCGGGTTGTTACACAGACCAGCTAATCGGGCATCAGAATTACTGTTGAATTATTTAAATAATTACCTGCTCCTAATTTTACCTGTCTCCTGGGCAAACTGCTAGCGGGGTCATTTGAGGTACTTCTTACACCTGGCAAAGCACAAATGGGACTCCGCTGCAATAATGCTTGAACAGAACATCTTGTTCATGTAGTGGCACCATTAGGATTCTGCTTTTAGCTGACGCTGGACCAGAGGGAATTCACCAGTTAACTGTAAGTAAGCACATGTTAGCATAGTGAGGTCACACAACGCAGCCAGCTGATCTCTAAGGCGCCCATGTTCCTTTAGCGAGCGATGACGCAAACTCCATTGCCCTGGAGACGTATGACGGCATACAGGAGAGCACTGTGCTGCTGGAGTCTGCGTGTGAACAGACTCTACCGCAAAATGCTGGCAAGGTCTTGCAAGGTGGGAGAGTCGGATGAATCACGCCCATTTCTTGTTGGGTCACTAATCGTCTTCAGCAATGCTTTGATTGCTGCAATGCAGTCATCTCTGTGCAACCAGAAAAGAGGCCATTGATTTCCGTAGCTCTACCAGTAGAGCATGGCGTTAACGCCAAGGTCATGGGTTCGATTCCCAGGGATTGCATGTAATGATAGAATTAAATACGATGGATAAAAGCGTCTGCCAGATGCATAAATGTAAATGTAAGGATTTGCCATACACTGTTGAGTCTTCTCCTGCTTCAATTATTCCAGATGGTAAAGACTGGACTGGCAACCTCCATTTGCACTGCTGGCTGTTACCATGTCAGGGTTTTTGAAAGCCTGTTGAACTAGGGCTGTTTATGTGATGTGGAGGTAGCTCACAGACGGAGTGCTCTTGGGAAGCCTTTGGCCAACCGCACATTTTCCTTGTATGCCCACAGAGGCAAGAGCCAACGCTTCAGGCCTGATACCCTAGATGAAGCCATAGCCGGTGCAGTCCCAATCCCAGTTATGAGATCAGTACTGTCATAGTTCATCTGGGAGAACTTGATATGGCTGAGGTTGCACCTAGACGTGGACCTGGGAGTGTGTGAGCACATTCGTGGCAGATTTTTGAGCCTTTCTGCATGGCTACCAAAGGATGTTACCTCACATGGTGAATTTTGCGCAGGGTTCCCTCATGTTTGGGATGGTGGTTTGAACCTCACAAAGGTCTCTCGATGAATATCTTGCAGATGTTAGTTGGCTAATTGGCAAAGCCTCATCATATTTGTCCCAATTTTGCTGGAAAAACAAGTTCAAGTTTATCCAATGTGGGCAGGGAAAATAAACAAGCAAATATGCAAATAGATTCCAAATAAGAAACTCACGTTTCCCTTAAAATGGTTTGTGTATGCAGAGGAAAATCCTTTAGCAACAGTAGATTTGAAAGTCTTTAAGCTTGGAAAACAAAGACGAAATGCCTCTAAATGTTCACAGTGACACACGAAGCCAAAATGTGCTTAATAGTTAGCATGAACACTCTTCATGGACATCACTTTGCAGCCAATTGAGGGAAATGCTTCTCATTTGAGCGATCTTGCAAAATAAATGATTTTTCCCTTAAAAAATGCATTTTTGCTCAAAGACAAAATGACACTTAATACTTAAAGCAACAGTTTCTGGTTCATTTAAGCCACACTGTTCACCGCTGGCAAGATGGGCTTTAATAAAACTTGGCTGTCTACGCAGTAGAAACACAGAGAAAAAGGGCTGTGTTGTTTGTTTTAGCCAAAAACTTCAACACCCATACTGCACTTATGATTCTGGTACTGGCTCTTTGTCAATCTGACTGGAATACTAAAAAATGCCAAAGTTCGAGTTGTAGTTTTAACAAAAGCCCCAGAGCTGTCAAAAGTCTGGTGGATGACTTGTGTCATTCGACTGACTTTTGCTGACAAATACTGTAAATGGCGATATCTGAGTGCAGGTAACACAGAAAAAGAGTGCACAATCTTAATTTAAACTACATACAGTGTAACAATACAAAGCTGGTTGCAAATCTGCAAACTATAGTGCTTTAGTCAAGTTATCTAGGGGCTGATTTGTTGCCAGGCCGCACAGAGCTGACTGTGTGTTTGTTGCACTGAGAAGCATGGGTTCCTCTGAGAATCCTGAGGTTTGCGGTGACTGAGTACTTTGTTTTACCTCTGCACCCACACCTGTGGCGTATCCACATCTTTTCTGAAGGATTGTTGAAAACATGCTCTTCTTTGGTGCAGCAAACATGGACACTAGTGAACTTTGGCAGGCCTGAATCATTGGATTAGTTCATGTTCATTCATTTTTTTTAATGAAGAAGAGATATACATGTTTGTCTTGCTGTCCATGATGGAGGGTTCAAGCTTGAGACTCCACCCGAGCCTGGAGTACCCCCTAGGACTCTTTTGATTGGTTTTTGTGGTAACCAGCCAAGAAAAGGTGAAGGTGGAGTGGCGGAAGGATGACGGAAGGAGGACAGAAGCAGTGGCTTGTTCAGGCGTTGATTGATCAGACTGCATAAACATGTTCCTCCCAAACTTTTGTTAGGAATCCACTGAGTCCATATGGAGCTTTTTAACATACACTGGAACCTGACAGTGAAGCCTTAACCGAACTGAGCAAGAAGAGTTTTGCCCGTGCGGTCAGAGGAGGCAGGAGGCAGGAGGCCTCCCCCTGTGGCTCCCAATGATTCCTCTCCATTTCCCTTTTATCTTAAGTGGTGATTTACAAACAAAATCTTGGGGTTTGGTTGTGGTTCTGTGTATATGTGTCTGTAGTAAGGTGGTGGTAGGGGGGGCGTTCCACTCCAGAACTACACAGCTGGTACACATTAGCTCTTGGACACAATTGTCAAACCATCCCAAGCTTACGTTGTTTTCAGGAGTGAACGCTTGAGGTTGTTTGCTTATAATTAACTTCACATCGAAACATCCAGTTGCTGGGTCGACCCTGGAGCTGGGTTATAAGTGCAGTATTTCTGCACGTCGCCTGCTCTGTTTAACACAGTGTGGGACGTGGTGGTAAAAACAGCCGCAATTACATCACAGCGCAACTTTCTGCACTCGAGACTGCCCTGGCAAACCGCACCGAGTTCAACTTTGCAGCTGTCAGTGATCCACCTTACTGACGAGACCAGCCTCACTGCACAAGATCTCAATCGCGTTTTTTCAGATCGGTTTTCTCCAACCGGCTCCGAGCACTGAGTGTTGATTTTTCCAACTCCTTTTATAATTTACAGCCTGTCCTCGCATTCCAGTAACCTGTGGTTTGAGTCAATAAGTTGTAGATCATTTGTTTTATTGGTTTATTTAGCCCCTCATGCTGGGCTATTGGTGGGTCTTTCCTGGCGGTGGAGTTGTGGTTTTACAGTGATGTCACAGGCCTGCTATGCATCCGCAGGGAGACTTCCACCACCCACTGATAGGTAGCTGTTCCTCCGATGACCTCATCAAATCAATGATAAATACACGTGGATGAGCCCAGAATCCAGGGTAAAGGTACAGTTTTGTACCTTCCCTTGTGGAAAACAAGTACATTTTAGCATGCTCATTATGGAAACTTTTAAAAGAATATGAAGAGTTCAGATGCAAAAGCCACTAAATGCCACCTCTGTCAAAAATGAGATGATATTGAGCGAATGCTCTCCGCACATAGTATACGTTCATCAAATGATAAATCCCAGCATCAGCCCATTCAGAAATACCGGTTCGTTGGCAGAAACCCCTAAACGCCACTTCCCTTTGTTAGCAAAAGCCTCTAATTCCCCAGAAGAACCAATCGGAAGACGCAGTTTGAATCATATGATTTCAAGATGAATGACGGTGTGCGTATGAGCCGCTTTCAATTGCAGAGCTGCAAGTTTTTATCATGTTTTGTCCATTTGTCCATTGCCTTTAAGTGCCCAAAACAATTTCGCGAGTTGCAAGTAAACACAGTAAACAGTGTCCCGTTTGCTGCTGTAAAACTGACAGAAAGAGATGTTTTATTATGTCTTGTTGTCCAAAGAGGTGCAGAAAAAGACTTTGTTAAATACTGATGAATTGACTAAAGTGACATTTTTGAAAATAAGGCATTTCAATAACTGACTAATAACCTTTTCATATGGGTAGGTTTAGGGAAGGGTCAACAGTGTAATTATTGATGTAATTATAGAAATTAATTACAGATATACAGGTATTTTATACGGGTATCAATATAAGCACAATGTAAAAACATGTATGTGCACAATAACTGCATTGTATAAAATGATTAGTTCAAATGTTAACACTTAATATAAAATGGGTCCTTACATTCTTTAAAATGTACAGTTTTTTAAAATATACTTTTTCAGTTTTGAAGCTACATGTGCACATTCAAAACAATTAAGCACACATCACAAAGGCTTTCTCTCCATTACACTAGCGTATGATGTTTATCCAAGTTTTCTTGCTTTGCACAAACATGAAAAAGTGCATTCCTTGCATTCAGGGAAAAAAGTGCCACCTGCGGTTGCAGTGCTTGGAAATGCAATATAGCTTTATTCCTTGAGGGACCAGATCATACATGACACATCAACAGATCTCTTGGTCAGATGCTTCATTATTTTTCCGTGCAGTTTCCATAGTGTCTCCGATTACATGTATCATATTTCATATGGTCAGGAGATTGGGCGAAACATGGTGTCCTTGTCTAATGTCATGATGTGTACAGCTCTTTTTTTCAGTGAGGTTCAATAAAATCACTTTCACAGTATTCTCAACACATTACACAATGCAGATCGGTTCAGGGTAGACACTGTTTCCAGAGCTGTCCACCAACAGCCAACAAAACAACACTGCTACCAACCACATGCTTCTTCCTTACCAGTCAATTTGTCAAGACGTGTTTAAGACCGTAAAATTAATATGGTCTTTGGCCCTGCATATTAACAGAAGAACAAACAGAAAAAGGCATAAAAAAAGACTCTTAGGGAACTGCAGTGAAAACAGTCATCCTGTATTTTATGTTGTCTGGAAGACAAGCTACTGTAAAACCAGCAAACTAACAATACCCCCCCATTAATTAATTACTTTCTTTTTTTTTCCAGAAGTGTAACATTACTTACATATGGAAGCTTGTTTCCGCCATGAAATGAAAAAAATTAAAAAAAGGTAATTGCGACTTATCTCACAATTCTGACTTTTTTTGTGAGTTATAAAGTCAGAATTGCGAGTTATAAAGTCAGAATTGCGTGATATAAAGTCAGAATTGCGAGATATAAAGTCAGAATTGCGTAATATATAGTCAGAATTGCGAGTTATAAAGTCAGAATTGCGAGATATAAAGTCAGAATTGCGTGATAAAGTCAGAATTGCGTGATATAAAGTCAGAATTGCGAGTTTTAAAGTCAGAATTGCGAGATATAAAGTCAGAATTGTGAGATATAAACTCATAATTCCAAGAAAAAAGTCAGAATTGCAACTTTATATCACACAATTCTGACTTTACAGAGAAAAATGTCAGAATTGTGAGCTGTAAACTTGCAATTGCAAGAAAAAAGTTGCAATTACATTTTTTATTTTTTTGTTTAGTGGCGGAAACAAGCTTCCATACCAACATGTATATAACTACAAGAGCAGAGTTTGTCAAGACAAAGCCATCTTTGTTTCAAAGGTCATGATTAGTTCTCTGTCTTGTTTTGTTTTCCTTGTCTCTGTTTTGCCTTAGTTCTAGTCATTCATGAGTTGTCATGGTTTCTCATTAGTCTACATCCGTTCCCTGTTTCTGTTGATTGCCGTTCTCGAGTATTTAAGCCTTCTGTCTTCCTCAGTTCAGGGTCTTGTGTTGAAGTTACGTTCTAGTGTGTATTGCTGTATTGATCCTGGTGTTTATGAAATATTATTTCAACGTCTCTCTGCGTCACACATCTTTGTTTGGATTATAGCTACAACTAAACCGTGACACTTTTAGAAAAGTTTAAAAAGCTTTGTACTTTAATGGTTTGATGCCATTTCCTGTGTTTTTATGTTGCCTGTCCCCAGACATGCCAATCCAAGGTGTTTGACCTCTCTGATGGAGTGTCTCAGTATGCCTGGTTTCCATGCCGAGAGGCTCAGGGTGTTTCCTGGTATCCCCAGTACTGGTTGAAGGTGAGATTATTTTTTAATCAATATCATTTTATTTGACATGTTGGGAGATTTCAAATGTTAATATGCTTCAAGTCAAAGTACAGTAGTTGAAACATTTCAGATTTTGAGCTGCTGTGGTATAAAGGCTTATTAATTGCTTTAAGGCAAGACACCACCGGTGAATAGGGTAATTTTTTAAAGTTATTACTATACTTACAATACTTCCCCAGTTCACAGTGCATTAAAACATACAGTCATTTCCTAAATGTTAAGCCCATGTCTCAACTTATATGCAGTTAGTGACACTTACTACAGTGTAGAACAAGACTTCTGCATGAATGTAAACCAGATCTTGTCTCCGGCAGGCATATTTCTCACATCCTATGGTTGCTGCGGCTGTTATCATCCATTTAGCCGCAGATGGAACGAGCTACATCGATCAAGCCCAGTGCAACATTACAGTCCAGCTGATCGACACCAAAGAGGGCATCCACAGCTTGGGTGAGAGCTGCCGAGTCTAACTATTTGACTTGGATTCTAACATTGACAATTTCCTAAATGCCGGTCACTGTCACATGTGTCTATTCCTTCCCCTGACATGTTCAGGTGACTGGCGTTTGAGCTGCCGCACCAATCCTCTGGTCATCCCAGTGAGTCATGACTTGAGCATGGCCTTCTACCACACCAAAGCCATTCTCCTCATGTTCCGCTCCGATCTCGTGGCCATCTCCGGTGTCGGCCTGCGCTCTTTCCAGTTCTTTGACCCAATCACCATCAGCGGCTGTCAGAGCAATGAAATATACAACCCCATGGGGCAGAGGTGAGCAGTCAGGCCTGGAGTCGAACGACTCTCACATTCTTAAAGAGTTCAGTCGGGTGCTGCATATATAGAACCTTTCAGGGGTTCCCAACATGGGATCATCTTATGGATTTAGTTTTAATTTAATTTAATTTTAATTAATTGAAACAGTTGAAAAAAAAAAAAAAAAAATTCCCATTAAACATGAAAGAATTGTGCAGATATTTAAGACCTTTTTGGCAATAAAGAGTTGTTTAAAATTGAGTCAAGAACCCTATAGGTGTCTGTATAGAACCCCACTGAACCTTCATTTCTAAGAGTGTATGAGGGGTTCCTGTGGAGACTCCTCACCATCCATGCGGTTTAAAACAGAGAGAAAAACTAGATAGTAAAGTTTGTACACAAACTTTGATGTTGGCTTGAGAAAGCCTAGACAGAACTTTTGAAGTAGTTTTAACAGTTTTAATTCTGAAGGTTTTAAGTTTAAAGATTTTAAGTTTAAAATAGTTTTTAGTTGTAAACACGACATTTGGATGGATGGATGGATGGATAGATAGATGGATAGATAGATACAGTAGATGATGGATGGATGGATGGATAGATACATTAGAGGATGGATGATGGATGGGTGGATGGGTGATGGATGGATGGATAGATGATGGATGATGGATAGAGGATGGATGGATGGATGGATGGATGGATAGATGATGGATGGATGGATAGATGATGGATGGATGGATAGAGGATGGATGGATAGATGATGGATGGATGGATGAATAGATGGATGGATAGATACAGTAGATGATGGATGGATGGGTTATTGGGTGGATGGATGATGGATGGATGGATGGTTAGATACAGTAGATGATGGATGGATAGATACAGTAGATGATGGATGGATGGATGGGTTGGTGGATGGATGGATAGATGGATGGATGGATGGATGGATGGATGGATACATTAGAGGATGGATGAATGGATGGATGGATAGATACAGTAGATGATAGATGGATGGATGGATAGATAGATGGATAGATACATTAGAGGATGGATGGATGGATGGATGGATGGGTTGGTGGGTGGATGGATGGATAGATACATTAGAGGATGGATGGATGGATGGATGGGTTGGTGGATGGATGGATGGATGGATGGATGGGTTGGTGGGTGGATGGATAGATACATTAGAGGATGGATGGATGGATGGATGGATAGATACAGTAGATGATGGATGGATGGATGGATGGATGGATAGATAGATGGATAGATACATTAGAGGATGGATGGATGGATGGATGGATGGATGGATGGATGGATGGATGGATAGATACAGTAGATGATAAATGGATGGATGGGTTGGTGGGTGGATGGATGGATGGATAGATACATTAGAGGATGGATGGATGGATGGATAGATAGATGGATAGATACATTAGAGGATGGATGGATGGATGGATGGATGGATGGATGGGTGATGGATGGATGGATAGATACAGTAGATGATGGATGGATGGATGGATAGATAGATGGATAGATACATTAGAGGATGGATGGATGGATGGATGGATGGATGGATGCATGCGTGATGGATGGATGGATGGATGGATAGATGGATAGATACATTAGAGGATGGATGGATGGATGATAGATGGATGGATGCATGCATGATGGGTGATGGATGGATGGATGGTGGATGGATGGTGGATTGATAGATACAGTAGATGATGGATGGATGGATGGATGGGAGGATGGATGGATGGATGGATGGATGGATAGATACATTAGAGGATGGATGGATGGATGGATAGATGGATGGATGATAGGTGATGGATGGATGGATGAGTGGATGGATGGATGGGTGATGGGTGATGATGGATGGATGGATTGATGGATGGATGGATGGATTGATGGATGGATACAGTAGATGATGGATGGATGGATGGATGGATGGATGGATTGATGGATGGATACAGTAGATGATGGATGGGTGGATGGATGAGTGGGTGGATGGATGGATGGATGGATGGATACAGTAGATGATGGATGGGTGGATGGATGAGTGGGTGGGTGGATGGATGGATGGATGGATGGATGGATGGATGGATACAGTAGATGATGGATGGGTGGATGGATGAGTGGGTGGGTGGATGGGTGGATGGATGGATGAGTGGGTGGGTGGATGGATGGATGGATGGATGGATTGATTGTAATTTTAAATGTTGACTTTCTCAAACCAACATAATGAAGAAAATCTGAAACATTTTAGCCTGAATTATGAATTTGGTCTTGAATGTTAAATGAGTTTTAGTAGGAAATATATTTTGCTCGGTCTATAGAGTTAATAGAGTTCATCATGAACACACTGTAATGTTCAAAACTCAGAACTTTCTCTCTAGTCCAAAAAGAGCTTTCACTGAAAACAAGTGCTGAAGGTTCTGAAATCCTCAAGTTTGTGATGTCACAGACACATTAATATTTATGACCTCCCGCATTTATTCATATTCAGCGTTCGGAAACTTGGCCCAGCCAGTAATAAAAGCAGGACAGATGCAATTATTCCCAAACAGTAGAAGAAGAGTAAAATAAAGTCTGTCAGATCTTATGCTATTCCTCAATATTATTGTCTTGTTTTCTTTGTAAAATAAGTATCTGTGGATAATATAGATATATTAGAGAAGGAAAATGAAGTCTGGTTTTCAGATACATTTAAAACAAAACATTGATGCTTAATACAAGAAGGAAAAAGGGGTAAGAAAAATAAACATAATTCAAAAGGGAAAACAGTTTATTATTATACCCCACTGCCAAAATATCTTGCTTTAACTGTATTATACCCGACAGCAAGCTGTTGCTCAGCCTGTTTAATTGGTCCAAGAAAGGCTGGAAAATGGTCATGAACAACTAAAATATGAAATTTAGTTGTTATATATAACTCTTAAGAGAATCTGTTTTATATTGTTTCCTGATGTTTTTCAAGGCATAACCTTCATTTGAATCTGGCTGTACTACAGTCCACCACTACAAAAACACAACAAAACACAAAACTAAAGAAATACATTTTAAAATAAAAATTACTCCTGCATATATAGTTCCACTCTGAACACATCCATTCTGTTCTGAAGCTCACGTAAGAATGCGCAATAAACATAATTTGCTTGATTTATAGAATGAGGTGATTTTGAAAGAGTTCAGTTAAAGCAGAAAACGATGTGTTGGCCATGGATAATCTGCCACCCAAAGCCCTTCGAATGGAAGCGACGCTGTATCGACAGCAGCTTCAGGTCCACAGTGTACTTTATTGAGTGCTTGATTTTATTCAAATAATGCTCAGAGGCACGCTGAATATTCAGAACTTGCAAACTATTTACCAGCCGGGATCTCGTATGGAATCATCTGCGGAGGCCTTTGACCACTAACAACATATTTCCCGTAATACCGTCCGATACGAAACACCATGTCCCTATTCCCAGTGTTGTTAACAACAGGGTCCATTAACATGGTTTGGTTTAATGTGTCCCTCCCCTTTTCAGTACTGTATGCCACTAAAGCATTACTTTAATGCGTTCAGAGGGCCGTGTTTGGCTCTGGGAATTGGCTCACTGGTTAATGGGTGTACCATAAATTAATTTGCAAACTAATAAGAGGATTTTAAGCCAATACTAACAATGGCAAACTCAAAAATGCAGTGTTTTGGAATCTTTGCTTAACACATGCGTACATGCGGTTTATATGCAAGTCAATATATCTTTTGAATGCCAAAATGTTGCATCATGTGTGCTTTGATATCTTGTACCTATAAGAATTAAGACGCAAAATGATTGAGAAAATAAGCTATCGGGGTACATGGGTAGACGAAGAACTTTTATAGGTGACATTTTATGTCATGAGATTTTATGTCAACTACGCAATTAAACACATGGCTCAAACAACAACTGGATTGCATAAAACATTTGAGTGATTCCAAGTACGGGACAGGAGCTGCTTTTCATGTTCTCCTGCTTTAAAAAATGTGCCTGAAACCTTAAACCATGTTTCTTCATTTCTTGCTTACTGAAAAGGTCCAGTGCCTCATGTTTGCCCCTATGACCACCGCCAGATCTGCCAGGATTCTACTTGGTCAGCTAAGAGTAGAAAAATGCCAACTCTGCATTTACAAACTGACTCCAGTAGAGATTTATTTTTCCTTCCCACTGGCTTTTTCTCTCTTTCTGAGGATAGAGTTTAGCTCTCAATTTGTCCAGCATTGTTCATCTGGCCACATGAATTACTCTTAAAGAACCGTGTAGACATCAGACACCAAAACTCCCCCACAATCCTCTCAGTTTCCTAACAAACATTTTTTTGTCTTGTGAAAGATAGATATTGACTTTCATTAAAAAAGAAAAGAAAAGTCTTGACGTGAAATATAAGTGTATGAAAGCATCCGGTTAAACTGCATTACTGTAAATGTGCTAAAACAGGATTGGTTTCATGAATGGGTACCAATGCTGTTACTACCCTTTTTCTTTTTTACCTCCAGTAAGTAATAATAAATATCCAGAGCTGATTGATTCGATAAAAAGTTCTGACTCAATGTCTGCACTTATCAGTCAGAATGAAAAGTGGTAACACTTTACTTGAAGCCTTTATGTATAATGCATTATAAAGGTATTCATAATGTACATTATAATTTGTTTTTCATAAATAATTGTTACCAAAGTTAAAATGCATAATAATATTAGCAGATTCCTTATTACATCTGAAATTGGATGTTTGTCACGTGTTTTAATGCATTATACTTTCTAAAGGTGTAATAATGAACTAGGGCTGCATGATTTGGAGAAAAAAGGGCTGCACAATTTGACCCAAAATTTCATGCTAATGTATTAATTTGACGACTAATAGTTGTTATTATTATTATCATTGTTGCTAAATAAAAATATTAAACCAAATAAGAAATATTACTATTGTAATAACTGTCATTCATTTTTTTTTTTTTGAGTATTTAAGGATAAATATAACTGCAATAATTAGAAAATAATAATAATAATATTTTTATTTTACAGAAAACTTATGAAAAACTGCAGGGTTATCTGTTAATATGCAAGCAGCATATGACTATAAATAATTAGAAAGGTCTAATGATTTATTATAAAATATTGTATTATTATTATTATTATGATAAAAATCTGTGACAGTCATTTCTTTATTTTTGTCAGGAGGTTTGCAAAATCAAAAATGGAGTATTTAATATGAAATATGTGCCTCTTATGCATCCACTGCGAAAAAAAACCTCCTGGACACTGGAGAAAAACATATTGAGTATTTGTTTCCCTCACAGTTCTTCAGAGAGAAGTATTATTTTTCCTATTTTCACCCAGAATAGGATGGCGCCCTTGAGCAGAAACTCCAAATATGCCTCAGAGAAGTAACAGTTAACACGTCTATCCAGGAAATCCCCTCTGGACATCATTCTGTCGCTGTAACTGAATAAAAAGAAGATGGAAACGCTTTGATTGATTAATCATGAATATAATAAACACTCCACTACGACAATACATCGTTAATCTGTGTTCTCCAAGCCTTCTCAGGTACTTTCATAATTATAAAGTGTATTTATAATGCAATGCTAATCAAAATGCTATTTCAAACACTCGAGTGACGTTATGAAGTGAGTTTGGAGTAAAACACGTTATTAAATGTTGTCTTCTGTTGGACAAGAGGTTCATAAACGCTTCTCATGTTTGGAAAGTTTGATGTGTGTTGCTTTTTCAAATGCAGTTTAGATGGAGCGTCTTTTACTACTGATCACAGATCAGCTCTTCACTAACACGATGTGTACATATAATTAAAAATCGAAAAAAGCCTTTGCGATTTCATAATCCAAATTCATAATTCGAATTCATAAGCCAAATCGCGATTTCGGTTTAATTTTGATTAATCCTGCAGCCCTACACTGAATTGATAAATATTATAACTGTGTTCATAATCATTCATAAGATCATACAGTGCATTATAAGGTGCGTTAATAGATAATGGAGTCGAGAACCACTGCATTAATAATTGTTATAGCACAGAAAAATAATAACATTTTCACTAATCACAGATTGTAGTGCATTTATTAACCTCCTCCCTTCCTCTCCATCTGTCTGGTTTCAGCTGTGTTCATTACTCCTGTGAAGCCATTGATTGCCAAGAGCCGTTGATCCGGAATGCAGAGGTGCAGTGCAGCGACGGAGGATACTTCAACGGCGCGCGCTGCACTGTCATGTGCAACAGCGGATACGTCCTACAAATCCACCGGGACGATGACATCATCAAGAGCCAGGTATAGACAGAGCGGGGAAGATTAGATGTTGGGTTTGTCTAAAGCTGGGAGGTTCTATGTAGAGTTGCATCTCAACTGAGTTTAATGGCACAACGCAAAAATATTTAGTAATGCATAAGTGTGCCTTTACGTCAAAACTAGACTAAGTTGGCCACTGCAGGGCAAAAACAACCATAGAACTGTCGCTTTTCCATTTGTTTCAAGCCAAGAATATTTTGATCACCTCTCAAAAGAAGAAAAGCTAAGATATATGAACAAACTGCAAGTTTTGAGCTATTGCAGTTAGGCCTGTCACGATAACTACTTTTTGTTGTGCGATATATTGCCCCAGAAATAATTGCAATATGCGATATTATTGTCATTTTAAGACTATTTTATGCCACTGAATATATAATCATAATATAACAGCATAATAATGCAAGTAGGCCTACACACTTTAAAATGATAATTAACTCTTAAGAATATTTAGATACTGGAATTGAAGCGTCAAAAAAAAAAAATAATGTTGAATAAATAAACCTTTGCTAACAAAAACTGCAAAATAACAAGTAGAAAAACACACTTGCAAATGCACAAAAGGCACTTATATGGAGATTTTCCGTCTACAGGTTTTTCCCTGAGCTTATTCCCGCCTTTGGCTTGCTTAGTTGGGGACACTTGACATTTGACTTGACATTTGATATTCAACAGTGCTTTGATCTGCCTGCATTGACACTATTCTTTAAGAGCTGCTGTGCAGCCAAATAATGTACCAGTTATCAATGTAAAGCTGCTTTGACACAATCTACATTGTAAAAAGCGCTATATAAATAAAGGTGACTTGACTTGACTTATTTTCTCAGTAAAGTAAGGGTGCACGCTTTTGTCAGATGTCCATATGAACAAAGACACAGATTTAGCAGTCAGGTATGGCCTGTTGAGGTATCTGTTTTTCTACAGGCGTGTTTGAAAAACTTCTTTTAACTTGAGCGCCACGTCATGAACGAGATGCTGTAAAAGACGCGAGTGCAACAGCCAAACAAACACGTTTCCATGGAAAAACGGCGCGTTCTCTATGAAAACGAACTAGACACTCGCGACTGCTGCGTCCTGTGTGAAACTAGCTGTGAGCGTGCACCATTTCACGCTGTCATGTTTATATTTGCACCAGTGGATTGCGGAAACTGAGTGCATTTGCACTTATTCTTCCAAACTGTCTGTAGTTGTCAGGAAAACACTATAACGACTCGAATGGCGCATTTTTCCGCCTGTCGATGTCAGCTCTGTGTATGAAGGAGCTGAGCCCCGCTTTCGCCTCGGAGAGCTGACGAGATGACAGAAGCAGCACGATCGGCAAAATGTTGGTGACATTTATTTTTGTGTAAACATAATGGGCAATATATCGCGTCACCAAAAATTATCGAGGTCATGTCCATATATCGTGCGATAAGTCGATATATCGACTAAATAGAATATTAGCTAAATATTATAACAGCTTTGTTGTTGTTGAGCAACCGAAGCGTGAGCTGTTAAAGCTCCGCCCTCTTCTGGAAAGGGGGCGGGAGCAGCAGCTCATTTGCATTTAAGGGTGTACTCACACTAGGCGCTCTGAACCATGCCCGAGCGCGTTTGACAAGTGTGATCGCTCCGTTCCGTGCCCGGGCGTGGTTCGTTTAGCCGGTTCGACAATCGCGTTCGGGCTCGGTTCAAGGCAACCGTGCCTAGTGTGAGTACACCCAAAAGGGACACACACAAAAACAGCGTGTTTTTGCTCACACCCAAATAGGGGCAAATTTGACAAGCTATAATAAATGATCTGTGGGGTATTTTGAGCTGAAACTTCACAGACACATTCTGGGGAGACCAGCAACTTATCTTGTGAAAGGGGCATAATAGGTCCCCTTTAATAAGGGGTGTATTGAATTTGGTCTTCTAATATGATGTGGTCCATTGTCTTCACTCTCGTTGCAAATTGGTTATTTAGTAATCTGCATAATAAATTTAATAGTAAAACCTGTGCTAAGACTACTACACTAATTATTTCTGAAAGCATAATTGAATTAGCCAAAATATTTAATAAACAATAGCTGTTTCATCCACCTATTTTAAGCACATTTTGGGTTATTGTGTTAAAAAAACCCAAAAAACTATGGATGGAAATGCCAAGATTCACATAAATTCTAAAACTGTGCATAAAAAAAAACAAAAAACAAAAACGTATACACTTGATTAAGGCGGATATTTTTTTATCTGATAAGAAGACGTGCAGGAACTATGATGGAAACACCTTTACCAAATAAATCCTTTGATGTGCAACAAAAAACTTACATGACTCAGCAAAGGCTGTGATTGGATAACTGGACAAACCAGCGGACCAATCACATCGCAGCAGCCAGATGTTGGTTTGGTGGTTGTGAAACGCCTGAGTCAAAATCTGTCATCAGAATGATTTGGTTTAATTCCCTCCAGAAGCACCTCACGCGATTGCGTTCCCAAACACGCAAGAGAACATAGCAGCGTTTATTGTGTTTCATCTGCCGCTGTGAGACAAACTCATTTATGATGGAAGGAAAAAGAGCCACAATGGCTCGGAAGCATTTTTCTTTTTATTAGAGATATTTTATTCTCTTGAACACATGGATTGGAAACAGTGCTTTATTTGTTATGTGATATTCCAGTTTTGCACACAAGATAAATTCACAACTTTGCATGGAAACATTGCTAACGAGTGGTGGACGTGCAGCACTTCCAATTGATTCCATTTCCGCATTTCTGTTTTCTTTGTGCCAATTCTGTGTGGGCCTGTTCAAGATGCCTCAGATCGCCAACTCCCACTGAAACTGGTTGCTTTGTCACTGCAATTGTGAACGCAAACATATATTCCAAAAGATCGAGGAGCGTTCTGTTTCCCATGCAGGTACAGTGTCCCCTTAGGGTTTCATCGGTTGTCAATGCAGTGACGTAATAGTTTGATCAAGCATCACCCCGAGCGATATGATCACGCCCTCATCTTTGATTTCTTCATTCTTCATCTCAGCAATGATTATGACGAGGTCATGCAATAGAATGTCAGAACAGTGTGTTTCAGTGGCATCAGCATGGGAGCAAGGACAATGCTATCAAGTTGCATCTTGTCGAGCTTCATTAGAAAGTGCACTCGCTTCAGTTGTGTCACGAGGCTTCCAGGAAATCTGCCTTAGATGGTGCTATCTTCAAAACGATCTGTTCTCTCCACTTGTTTGTGTGTCCTTGTTTGTTTTCATCATTGCAAACACTATGCTCAGATGTTTAATGGATAACCAATGTGAAATCCCGTCTCTTCTACAGCAATAACAAGATTAAATGCATCTCATCTGATCAGTGCTTAAAGGATTAGTTCACTTCAGAGTTAAAATGTCCTGATAATTTGCTCACCCCCATGTCATCCAAGATGTTCATGTCTTTCTTTCTTCAGTCGAAAAGAAATGAAGGTTTTTGAGGAAAACATTCCAGGATTTTTCTCCATATAGTGGACTTCATTGGGGTTCAACGGGTTGAAGGTCCAAATGTCAGTTTCAGTGCAGCTTCAAAGAGCTCTACACGATCCCAGACGAGGAATAAGGGTCTTATCTATCGTAACCATAGGTCATTTTCTAAAAAAAACCTTTCCAACGTGATTACGTAATGCACGGCGCATCGCAGACGAGCATTTGTGGTTAAAAAGTATATACATTTTTATTTTATTTTTTTTAGAAAATAGTTATTTATTGGCATCTATGGTTTCATGAAGAACCATAGAACCTTTCCATTGCACAAAATGTACTTCATAGTGGACAAAGTTTCTTTAGATCAGCCCGGCTTCATACTGTCAGAAGTGAATATCTGTCTTCTTTACTCACCGCTGTACTGGTGAATCAGAGGGCGAGATATGCCTCATCATATTTTCTTGTCTTTTCAACGTGTCTACAGGTTGAGGCTGTCTACTGGATGCAACAAAGCGAACAGTGCAAATCCGTTTGTCCTTTGTGTCGGAAGTTGCGCAAGTGCAACTGTCGGGATTTGTCGTGTCGTATCGTGCAATATCCAGTGTAGACAGCATCACTGATTATAATGGTTTTGCTTTTGTTCGCTCGCTGGTGTAGACATTGTTTTGGTAGTTGTGACGTTTGAATCCTTTCACAAACTTGTCCATGCTTGATGCAGAACCAACTATCTGAGTATTGTTGCTGACCATGTCCATCCCTTTATGACCACAGTGTATAATCTTCTGATGGCTACTTCCAGCAGGATAATGACCCATGTCACAAATCATCTCAAGTTGGTTTCTTGAACATGACAATGAGTTCACTAACCTCAAATGACCTCCAGTCAGCAGATCTCAATCCAGTAGAGCAGCTTTGGGATGTGCTGGAACTGGAGATTCACATCTGCAATGCGTGATGAATGATATCATGACAATATGGACCAAAATCTCTGAGGAATGTTTCCAGCACCTTGTTGAATCTTTGCCACGAAGAATTGAGGCAGTTCTGAAGGCAAAATGAGGTCCGACCTGGTACCTAATAAAGTGGCTGCATTTTTGTTTTATTTCAGTTTACGTTTATTTTGTTTCTAGTAACACAATTGTTTTTTTTATAGTTGGTTTATAATAACTCCAGATGTACTGAATTTAATTGTATTTGAAAAGATACCGAACAGGAAAGGTTTCTTGCATGATTCAGACTTCTTCACAAAGGGCAGGATATTATGTAATGTTGATAAAGCCTATTTTTTTCCATTGGTGAGTTGTTTTCAGCTGCGCTCTGATTCACTCATGCCTAAAGGTCAGCAGTTACCTGCATACACCCGCGTGTCCTTCACAAGAGTATAAATGACCTTGTCTGATGTGATAATTTATTGTAATTCAGCACTTGCTCTCAGTTCAGGCACTTTCGGGAATTCTGTGCAGATATTCTAAACATATTGATTGAGTTTATCATGTGGAAAGCATATGTTTTATGTGGAGAAATACAAAAGTGAGTAATGGCTGGGTAAGAAGATAGTGTTGTGGTGTATCAAATAATCAAAGAAAAAGCTGAACTATATGAGAAAGCAAGAATATCTGCCCGAGATTATCAATAACTTGTGTGTTTAGTGGTGTATTCCTCCTTTACCAACTCAAGCAAACGGCTCTTCAGTGCTTTATGATCAAAGTATAAGTTCTTTTATGGGATAGAACAACATTTGCAAGTTATGAATATTACTAAATTGCTTAAACGTTGCAAAGATTTACATGAACTTGAGAAAAATATATATATATTTTTTTTTACAGTCTACGCTTAATCGAACAGCTTTCCCATTTCCAGTGAAGGAGGGAGCTGATCCATATTATCTAGATCTTCTGTTCTATTTTCTTATAGGTTTATCTTGGTGCAACCAATCAAAATAATTAATAGAAGATGCTTTTTGTCACATTTTTGTCATATTTTCTTCTTTGCAAATGAAAGCTACCAGGAAGGATATTATCTGCTTGTTATTTTATTGAAGTCAGATCCCACAAGATAGTCTCTGTTGGCATTTCAAAAGCACATTATATGGTGAAGTTATGAGATGAGGCATAACAACAAAAACCTGGGTCAAAGATGTTTCAGATGCTCTAACCAGATGTCAGGCCGTTTTGGGGCATTTTTGGAATAACAGAGTTTTGGTCAAGAGTGTGTGCCAGCACCTGTTAGTGGGTGGATATATTAGGCAGCAAGTGAACATTTTGTCCTCAAAGTTGATGTGTTAGAAGCAGGAAAAATGGGCAAGCGTAAGGATTTGAGCGAGTTTGACAAGGGCCAAATTGTGATGGCTAGACGACTGGGTCAGAACATCTCCAAAACTGCAGCTCTTGTGGGGTGTTCCCGGTCTGCAGTGGTCAGTATCTATCAAAAGTGCTCCAAGGAAGGAACAGTGGTGAACCGGAGACAGGGTCATGGGCGGCCGAGGCTCATTGATGCACGTGGGGAGCGAAGGCTGGCCCGTGTGGTCCGGTCCAATAGATAAGCTACTGTAGCTCAAATTGCTCAAGAAGTTAATGCTGGTTCTGATAGAAAGGTGTCAGAATACACAGTGCATCAGTTTGTTGCGTATGGGGCTGCATAGCCGCAGACCAGTCAGGGTGCCCATGCTGACCCCTGTCCACCGCCGAAAGAGCCAATAGTGGGAACGTGATCATCAGAACTGGACTACGGAGCAATGGAAGGAGGTGGCCTGGTCTGATGAATCACGTTTTCTTTTACATCACATGGATGGCCGGGTGCGTGTGCGTCACTTACCTGGGGATCACATGGCACCAGGATGCACTATGGGAAGAAAGCAAGCCGGCGGAGGCAGTGTGATGCTTTGGGCAATGTTCTGCTGGGAAACCTTGGGTCCTGCCATCCATGTGGATGTTACTTTGACACGTACCACCTACCTAAGCGTTGTTGCAGACCATGTACACCCTTTCATGGAAACGGTATTCCCTGGTGGCTGTGGCCTCTTTCAGCAGGATAATGCTCCTGCCACAAAGCAAAAATGGTTCAGGAATGGTTTGAGGAGCACAACAACGAGTTTGAGGTGTTGACTTGGCCTCCAAATTCCCCAGATCTCAATCCAATTGAGCATCTGTGGGATGTGCTGAACAAACAAGTCCGATCCATGGAGGCTCCACCTCGCAACTTACAGGACTTAAAGGATCTGCTGCTAACATCTTGGTCCAGATACCACAGCACACCTTCAGGGGTCTAGAGGAGTCCATGCCTCGACGGGTCAGGGCTGTTTTGGCAGCAAAAGGGGGACCAACACAATATTAGGAAGGTGGTCATAATGTTATGCCTGATTGGTGTATGCATTCAATGCAATACAATGATGATTGAGAGATGAACAAATAAACCTTCCTCAGAAGCCTGATGATCATATTTGATGCTCACATTTTAACATGATTTTACTAAAAAATGATGTATGGATAGTAAATAATCAAACCTATTCTTACTCAAGTAAACGTTATTCTTATATTTACTTTATAAAAAATAAGTGAAGATTTCACATGAGCTCAACCATGAGCTGAAGGGGGACGTTTTTGCAATCATACCAAAAGGCCTTTTACTTGTTTAAAAAGTAAAAACTATCAATCAGACGACAGAAGGCATGTAGGTAGTTTGTGTACAACAGTTTTTTTTCAGTAAAGTTTTCATCATGTTGATATTTTAGAGGCCATTTGCCTATCAAATATGAAGGGAAGAAATGTCGTCTAATTTGGTAGGTTTTTGGAAGAGATCTACTGCCATGTTGTTATCTGCAGGACATTTTAGAGTAAATGATAAATATGAATTATTTGTATGTCTAAAGATTCAGTTAACATTCATGTTGTAATTAGAAGTATCACTTGCAAAGGGTATTCGGTGCGATGCATGACTAATCGGCACTTCAAACCTCTTGCAAAATACTAATGCACTGTTTTCAGACCCGTGCATGAGAGGAACAAACGTGTCCTTTTGCAGTCCCACCTCTCCCTACTTTGGTATCAGCCAAGTGTACTGTGTGGTCAGCATGACATATTGAACTCTACTGAACTAGTTGAAAATCTGACGTCTTTTCTTTGCAGACGGACTCAACCGTGACCATCACCTGTGCTGATAGGAAATGGAACAAGCAAGTATCGTGTGAGCCGGTTGACTGTGGGCTACCAGATAAGTACCATGTGCACCCTGCCCACTTTGATTTCCCAGAAGGCACCACCTACGGCAAGAAGAGCACGTTCCAGTGCAAGGAGCCTGCTCAGCTTGTGGGTGAGAAACGCTGCAAAATCTTTGCTGCAGTGAATAGATTACCTGGGAAAACAGGTCCTCTTGGGTCTTGACCATTTTTAATTTCCATGTAGGCACATTAATATATGTACTCGATTCTTATGAGCCTCCCCAGTACGAAGGAGGATAAATGTCTCATTGCAATGACGAGAACTAAATGAAGAATAAAACTTAAAACAACAACTCTGATTGTAATAATCAGAATAAACAATTCCTCCGCCAAGTAAATTGTGACTTGCAGCTGTTTGCAATTGCAACATAGCGCATTAAGATGGAATTACAGTTATGTGCGGTCACAGGTATTTCTCAGAGGTTTGATACGTGACTCATCCAGTCAGAATTTAGAGGAGCTATCGATTTTATAAGACTTTAAGTCTTCTCAGTAAACAACTATTACCAGCTAATACTGATAGTCAGGAAACATTTGCACTGGGATTTATGTAGTTTTTAAGAAGTGATGTCACGACATTACATCAAAAGTAAGTGAGTTTGTTTAAACACAGAAAGAAAGAAAGAAAGAAAGAAAGAGAAAGAAAGAAACTTTTGATCAGATTTTGTTGTTTTTTAGTCACTTAATTTTGATATTTTTTTAGTAAATAATTCTTAATATCTAGTGCCATTTTGCTTCTCAAGTAATTGTATCTATATTTAAGAGTGTTTAGATGTTCCTACTAGAAAATGATGCCAAAATACTGGGTAAGAAAATCATATTTTGCAGTGATATAAACAATCACTACCATTTAAAAGGTTTTTTTTTTTTTTTTTTTTTAATAGAAGTCTCTTCTGCTCACCAAGTCTTGATCAAAAATAAAGTAAAAATGTGAAATATTATTACAATGTAAAACAGCTGTTTTCTATGTGAATGTATAGTAAAGTGTAATTTATTCCTGTGATCAAAGCTGAATTTTCAACATCATTACTCCAGTCTTCAGTGTCACATGATCCTTCAGAAATCATTCTAATATGATGATTTGCTGCTCAACAAACATCTCTTGGTCACACTGTGGTTTGGGGGACACATATTCACTATTTAAAATAACTTTTGCCTCATTAAACTTATTAATAGTTAGTAAGGTAGTTGTTAAGTTTAGGATTAAGGGATGTAGAATAAGGTCATGCAGAATAAGGCATTAATATGTGCTTTATAAGTACTAATAAACAGCCAATATGCACGTTAATAGTGAGAATTGGACCCTAAACTAAAGTGTTATCAATTACTACTTATTATTATCAATGTTGAAAATAGTTGTGCTGCTTCGTGAAAACTGTGACGGATTTTTTTAAATCGAATGAGCCATGTTATTCTGTCTGTCGCTCATCTGCAGGCACTAATAACACTCTGACCTGTATGGAGGACGGTCTGTGGTCGTTCCCGGAGGCTTTGTGTGAGCTCCGCTGTCCAGCGCCGCCTCCCGTGCCCAACGCCATGCTGCAGACCAAACGCTGCAATGAAACGGGCCTGAAAGTGGGAACCCTCTGCAAATACAAATGCAAACCTGGATACCATGTGGCCAACAAGCCAAAGAGGTGCGCATACGATTATTCACAGGAACTGAATAACGCTCTCATCCACTTTTATCGTCAAAACAATTGGACAACAACAGTCTCTTTTCCCGCAGGAGAGCCTTCAAGCGGCAGTGCACAGAAGACGGCCGCTGGTTGGAGGGCTCGTGTGAGCCGGTGACCTGTCCTCCTCCTCCATCGGTCTTCTATGGCATGTACCAGTGCACAGACGGCTTCAGGTTCGACAGCACCTGCTGGATCCACTGTGATGGCACCAACCACACTCTGAGACAACCGCCACCATGCAAACAGGTCTGTAGTTCCTTTTGTTTTTGGTTCTTTATCCATAATCCAGTTGTTCCGTTCCTGATGGCTTACTGTATGTCCCTGCTGAAAATACCAGCTTAGGCCAATATGTATTTTCATGATGGTCATGGCTGATGATGGTTAGTGCTGCCCTGTGATGTTTGACCAACCTAGACTGACCTATATCAGTCAAATCAACCAAAAACTCCAAATGAATGTTCACTACCGTTCAAAAGTTTTTCAGTTTTTTTTTAATGTCTAATCATTATGATGATTAGACATTCTACTATACTATAACATACCTTACAGCGAAAATTACTCAAGTTACAAGTCACCAATTCCAAAACAACTTGAGTTAAAGTCTTAGAGTATCTGATTTTAACAGTACTGAACTATTTTACTCGTGCTGAATGTAGGCGCAAAGATGCACTAGTCCTCAACACCTGAGAGACATGCCGGTGAAAATAAGAAACAATTGATTTGTAAGATGAGAAATCATGTTTATTTTCTAAAATCAAAATAAAACTGAACACCTCAATATTGCAATAAATCAAGGTCGACACAACGGCCTTTTAAACGTCTACAAACTCTCAAGTCTCAGTTAAGATCAAGTGCACAAAAACGCCATGAGTAAATCAATATTCTTCATATAAAGGTCTTGTCAATATAGCGGATAAATAAAATAATGTTAAGTAAAATTAAATGGTCAAAGTCTACTTGCACTGGATGTGCTGGTTTTGGTCTCATCGCCGGCTGCAGTCATGACCTCATCACACCTGCGATCAGCAACTTCCTGCTAATGCACTCACATTCATGTAAAGTATCCTTGTTGACAAGTTTGAGGGAGTAAAGGCAAAACGCACAAGATATAGTACATTCAATGCCCTTAGATGGCGATTTCGCTTCTTTATAGCAGAAACAAACTGCTGCAGAAAAAGTTAGGTGCCATGAAAAATGTAATGTGTAATTGCATTACTCATCACAAATGTATTAAAGTAAAAAGTACATTTACTTGTTCAAAAATACAGTCATGTAGAGAGTAAAAGTTGCTAATATCTTTGATATTCAGTAAAACTACAAAGTAGCCAAAAAGATACTTAAGTACAGTAACTAATTACATTTCCTCAAATACTTTACACCTCTGGAGTTATATGTAGTTATAGATATATACATATAGACATGTAGTTGCAAAGTTACTTGGATGCATTAACATGAACAAAAGTGGCAATAAAGACATTTATACTCTGCAAAAATTATTTTATACGTAGTATTTTTATCTTGTTTTCCACTGCAAATATCTAAAAAATCTTAAATAATTTACTTGAGTAGGAAAATGACATAAGAAATTAATCTAAAAAAAAAAAAAAAAAAAAATGCAATTTAGTGTTACAGAAGATTTCTATTTCAACTTTCTATTTATCAATGAATCCTGAAAATAATTCTCATGGTTTCCACAAAAATATTAAGCAGCACAACATTGATAATAATCAGAATTTTTATATTATTGTAAATAATGTATTGAAATGATATTGTAATGAGATTTTTTTAAATACTGTTAATATCGCCATGAACATAGCCTTTGTTGCTAATATGGCGTTAAATCATGAATAAATAAATTGATAATAATCATAAATGTTTCTTGAGCAGCAAATCATCATATTAGAATGATTTCTGAAGGATCATGTGACACTGAAGACTGGAGTAATGATGCTGAAAATTCAGCTTTGATCACAGGAATAAATTACACTTTACTTTATATTCACATAGAAAACAGCTGTTTAAAATAGTAATAATATTTCACAATTTTACTGTATTTTTGATCAAATAAATGCAGCCTTGGTGAGCAGAAGAGATTTCTTTCAAAACCATTAAACATTTTACTGACCACAAACTTTTGAATGGTAGTTTTTTTTAGAGCCAAAAGTCTCTTCATTTCATATTTACAGAACTTTACAACATTAATACTGCTATTTTCTCTTTTATTACTGTGAAGCTACTTTTTGAAGCATTCTGTATTGTATAAGCGCTATATAAACAAGTGTGACGTGACTCGTATAAATCATGACAAAAACAAATAACTGTTAAATTAGGTATTCATAGATGGTGCGTTTAGAAATGCGTGTCTTTATCTGCCATTTCTATTGACTGTATGTTTATAATGTGGTACTGATGTGTGCCTTTGCCGTCTCCACAGGTTGTTGGCACCAATGTCATCCGCTGCAGAAAGGACGGGAACTGGACCGGAAACTTCCGGTTATGTCCTCAGCTGAAGGGCCAATGCTCTCTACCTCAGAACCTGCATCCCAGCATCCGCATCAGCTGCAAGAAGGGCCACGGCATAGGTGCGAACTCTTCCCCGAAACATCGTCTCTTTCTTTGTCCGATTCATTCAGAGCTGTGCAGCTTTTCACGTTGGGATTTGAATGTGTGATGCAGAATTTAGTTGTGTTCAGCCTGTCACACCATCAGAGTTCAGGAAATTCATCTCAAGTTTGAAAGTGTATCATCAGAACATTAATATTGATCTAAAATGTATCATAAAGTCTAGAACAACATGTAACATCTTTCTTCAGTGTTTGTAGAGATAAGCTGATTTCCTCCGTCTGTTTCCCTCAGGAGAGGAGTGCGAGTTGTCCTGCAGGGACATCAGCAATGATGTGGTCATTCTGCCGAGTAACATGACGGTCAGCAGCATTATGAGACATCACTGGATGAACCCTCCCAAAGTCAAGGTTTGTGTTTTCAGTCAGTGTGCAGCCGCTCAGCTTACTGGCAGGGAATGTCGCACCGGGACGCTGATCCTGCGAGTGACTCAATGTTTGAGGTGACACAGGTCGGACAGCAGATATTGGATTGTGCCTGATGATTCATCAGTGTCGTTCGTCAATGTCTAGGCTCGGGACTTTCAGGTCAGACAGAGGCATTGTCTATGAGGAATTCACCTCTAAAATGTGATTTATTGCATTGAAAATTAACATGGTGTAAATGTAAAACAAATGACTTAAATATTTTTCCAGAAAATATGCATGAAATCTGAAGGCAAATATTGTACAAACTTATCTTAAACATATCCTATATACGCAGAAATAATATAAAAATAAGAAAAATGCTAAATATTTCTTAGCCAAAAAGTAAAAGCAATAAATAACACCAGTAATAGGCTATTATTAACAGCAAATGCTTTGTAAAAACAGAAAATAACACCTGTCACCATCATGCAAACATGAAATATCAAACATACAGTAGTCGTTCTTTACAGGTTTTTGCATTCCATTGAGCTAATTTTCCTATTGTTTTTATGTTTGGTGGACGTGTTTGGCTGTGTGTCTCGCGTCTTTTGCAGTGTCTCACCCATGACACAGTCGAGTTAAACTCGCGTCTAATAACTTGGCTTTTTTCCCATTCCACTGCCTGTGTTTCGTTTTTTTCAACGCAATAACGCGTTTCTGAGCGAACAAGACTAGCGATGTGTTCTACGAGAGCGGTTAATCAGGGGCGCCATCATGTGGTCGGATCATTTTCTTGTCTTAACGGTTATCATTGCTGAATTGTCAACATGTCTAATTGTTTGCTAACATTTTTATTCAAAACCGCAATTTCTCGATTTCAAAATAATAAAATCATGGCAAAACATTACATTTGAATTAATAGAATAAATCGGAAAAATCACCCAGCCCTAGTAACTACAGTATGCTAACGGACAATAATTTTCTGTTCATTACAAGCATACACTGCAGTTATGTTGTCTGCCGCTTTTAAATGTTTTAATCATTCATCAATTAAAAAAAAAAAAAAAGTGATCCCATTGATATAGTTCCTCTATATAGCTTTTCACACTCCGCTTAAAGGCCCCGATGTACTTCAAGTGAAATCAAAGAACGATCTGATGTGACGTAATTTCGAAAAAAAAATCAGGCCAAAATGAAGTATGTTTTGTTTTCGTTTTGGGAGTTGAACTTTCTGGCAAAGTTTGCTCTGGCTGGTAAACACTTCTGACCTACCACTGGTCCGTGGCGATTATGTAATAGGTGGGTGTGGCTCTGAGACTCCGCCTTCTTCTCCTGTTCATTTCCTCTGTTGAGTCCGTCTAGGTCAGACGTCCACGAGTAAAAACGTGAACACACTGGAGAGCTGCTTTATAGTTGAAAACGAAGTTGTAATTCTAATTGAAAGAGACACTGTTTTTCATGTTTAATATTGTGAAGTTGGATGCTTTTAAACAATCTATTGTATAAAGTGGTGAATAAATAAACATGACGTGACTTTACTGGGGCGCCGAATTGCAGAGCTGATGCAAACATCCACATCGCTATGATCAGATGCTTTCTTAAAGGGATAGTTCACCCAAAAATGAAAATTCTGTCATCATTTACTCACCCTAAAGTTGCTCCAAACCTGTATGAATTTCTTTGTTCTGCTGTACACAAAAGAAGATATTTGGAAGAATGTTTGTAACCAAGCAGATCTCGCCCCCCATTGACTACCATAGTATTTCTTTTCTCCGAAAAGTTCATTCAGGATAAACTTGGTAGTACAGTTGGCAATGTATAATACTAGGAAGGCAATGCTAGAGCAAATTCATATGAATTATATCCACCAATTCACTAAAATGTGCCATATATATACAGTATACACACACCCACACACAGGGTAATGGATGCACTAGGGCAACTATAAATGTTCAGCATTGCATTTTTCACGTCCTTTGGAAAAAGTGAACTTCAGGCTCTGCTCGGCGAACACATGCAGCGATTGTAACTTTACGTTGAATGTCGCAGTCCTCCAATTACTGCTCATTAGCCGCAGGCTCAGGCATGCATGGCTTTCCCAATTACCTGGCATTGGTAAAACAGGGTATGATTACAGTAATCTCTGAACTCATCTGAACCGCAACGAGGCTGAGGCCAAGTCATAAAAGTTAAAAAGCCATCTGTAATCACTATAATTTCAACAATGACCCTGTTACAGACATTAGTAGAAAGACTTTATATAAATTTTCCTGTCAGAAGTATTGCAGTGTTTTAGCGGTGACTGATGGATTTGACTAGGGGTTTTATGATGGCTGTTTTGCTGAACACCTGTCAGGCAGGAACACTCGATCTTCGATCCTTGCTCAATTAATCTAAAGGCTGGAATACACTACATGACTTTAAAAGTCTGAACATATTTTAAAACACTACTGCAGGCATCATACACTTGCTGACTTTGTAAATGTTTACAGAGAAAAACTGGGCATCATAATTTAAATGACCGAGGATCACATTCCAACCTCACACAGAAATATGGGCCTAGACGCATGACAAATACAAACAATATGCGTTCTAAAAGTCTTCTAAATGTTTGATTTCCATGGACTGGACGGATTCATAGTCTGAAGCTTAAAATCAGTCAGTGCCCATCATACACTGCACAGTTTTCAGTGAAATCTGCCAACTTCGACTGCCCATTATCTGTAGACTAGCTCTGATTTTTGCCAACTGATATCGACTCCTCCAGACTGTAAATCAGATCAAAAGTCATGTAGTGCAGGGGTTCCACGGAAAAGTTTAGAGAAAAACTGAAATAAATAAATAAATAAATTTGATTAAAATAAATATTTTTGATAAATATAAACAAATTAAATATATTTAATAATTGAAATATAATAATATAATTATATTTAAAATAAAATTTTATTATAAATAAATATATAATAAAATTATATATAAAATTAAATAAATAATAATAATAAATAATACATTAAACAGTATAATACTATAATGAGTAGAAATAATAATGCAACTTTTTTTTGTGGATTGGGAACCGTAGCATCTAAAACCTTTAAACCTTTAAAGGGATAGTTCACCAAAAAATAAAAATTATCCCATGATTTACTCACCCTCAAGCCATCTTATTTCAGACGAACACAATTGGAGATATATTTAAAAATATCCTGGCTCTTCCAAGCTTTATAATGGTAGTGAACAGGGGGCGTGTTGTGCATCCATCCATCATAAATATAATCCATACGGCTCCAGGGTTAATAAAGGCCTTCTGAAGCGAAGCGATGTGTTTTTGTAAAAAAAATATATCCATGTTTAAAACTTTATTAACTATAATAACTAGCTTCTGCCAGACAACCGTACGCATCTATTTGTGGCGGAAGAGTGACCTCTGACCCGACGCATGACACAAGCTCAGAGGACAGAGCAAAACAAAACACTTGTCACGAGTTAGAAGTCTAAAACGAGAATTATTAAAGAGAAATGTTGGAGGATTTCGATATAAGAGAAGAGGAGCTTGAGTTTGTTGCACAGCCCTATTTGTTTGAACCGCGAGAGGCATCTAAGCTTACGATACTGCGTCATACATCACGTCACGGGTTACTCTTTTTGTGCAAGTCGACTTGCGCAGTGTCCAGTCTAGTTATTTTAAAGCTTGGAGGAGCCAGGATATTTTTAAATATACATCTCTGATTGTGTCGGTCTAAAAGAAGATCATATCATATACATAAGTCATATGCACCTAGGATGGCTTGAGGGTGAGTAAATCATGGGATATCTTTCATTTTTGGGTGAACTATCCCTTTAAGGGTGTGTTCATACTTTTCAGGTTTGGTTAGATGAAAACGAACCCTGGTGCGATTGCTCTGTTAGTGCGGTTCATCTGATTAAGTGAGAGCGCTGCCATCTGAACCCTGGTGCACACCAAACAAGTGGATCGAGACCCCTGGAGAGATGTGTCTCGGTCTGCTTTCAAACGAACTCTGGTGCGGTTCGACTGAAATATGAACGCAACATGCACCAAAGACAGGACGTGATGTCACAAGATGCCACCCTAAAAAGGACAGAATGCTCAAGCATACTTGGGTTTTCTTGTCATAGTCACGATGTTGCCCATGGACACACAAATCAGACACATAGTGTGGACGTCAATAATTTTAGATCAGATTCCAATCGGATACACAAATAATCGGATTTGGACTGGCAGTCTGATTGTAGTCTTGATGTATCATGAACCAAGAGAATCAAAGTACAAGTGTGAACACACCCTAAGATGAGGGAATTTCGGGATTGATCGAAGATGCTAGAAAGTTGGAAACAAACTCACTGTGATCAAACTGAACGGCGTCCCCCCACTTCTGTTGTGTTTAGATGGGCATTTGTGTCTAGTCAGGTGGTTTTCGGCAGAGAAATGAAACAACACGTTTCTGATTGATTTGTGTAATTGATATGATCTTCCCTGGGTGGTAATTCGAGTCTGGAGACAGAGTGTGAGGGGAAGAGGAGGCCAAATCGATGCGGCTGAAATGTTCCAGGGGGGTTGACTGAGGTCAGATCAATAACTGTTCTCTCAGCAGCCTGTGTCAATCGATGCTGTTTGAATTCCACAGCACCTGTTCCCTTCTGCTCGCCGCGCAAGGGCACAATCCGTCCCGGGGCTGCCCTGATTGACACCTGCGCTAATGCTAATGGTCGTGCTGTGTTTGTTGGCCGGTGCTGCGAGAACGTGCTATAAATCCACACCGGCCAAGGCGTCGAGGAGAAGTGGAAAAGCAAACTGTCTGAAGCTTTGGTAGCCGTACAAATCCAGAGTCTCGTTTCCCATTCTCACTTTCTTTGTTTTATGTTTCCTGCTGAGTCGGTTGAATCGCTTATTGTGACGAATCGGCCCTCGAGAGCGATTCGTTTCAGGTTTCACCGCTGCCCTACTAAGAAGCTCCTCTTATTTTCTCACTTATTTGCTTCCCTGACATCAGCAAAATGACTGCGCACATTGCTGATGCATTAGGCTGCCTTGGCAGACCGTGGCCTTTACGTGATGTCGGCGTCTCTTCGGAGAGTCGATTGTTCATGCTGGGTCCGCTGAGGGGAGTACTAATATTAACCTCTAATTAATAAACCAAACCTTTATTAAAGGCCTGAGAGCTAAATGTGATCTCAGGAGCTCCGGGAGAACAAAGCGTGGCCATCTAATATGATATAGACGAAGATGGCATGCTAGTCTGAGGGAAACAAAGCGATCTGCATTTTATCATACGTGAGGTCACTCAGGCTAACGGCACATAATGTGTTCACTAAAGTCTGCTACGTGCAGAATCTCATGATATTTTGGGCTGGCAACCCTTCAGACCCCAGTAAGGGTTGGATCATGGACTTCACCATTATTAACCACAGTCTCTTGAGCGAAAAACTCAAGAGGGACTGAATCTGTCTGTACATTTCCCCCCGGTCAGTCAGGGTCAGTTCTGTGAAGTCTCGTCTTCATACTGGATGGTGAAAATCCTTTTTTCTTCTGCGGTCTGATGTTCTTCAAGAATTGGGCTGAATTGATTTGGATTGTCAAACCATTGATTGAAGCAAAGTTTGAGAAAAATAAGTGCACTTAATTGTATTGAATGCACTTTGTGTGCATTATATACAATGGTTTCCTGTTGTTCCTGCATTTATCCCATTGGCATGTTCAAACCCTACATGTGCAGCTTATTTATTAGCACTAGCAAGTAAACCCTTCCCAACTGTCCTGAAATGCTTCAGTGTTTTCTGTTCCTTCTCCTTCACTACCATTATTTTTTCTCTTTTTTTATTGCATTGATTTGCTGACTGGCATGAAATGAGAAACACCGTAGTTTGCAGCGGAGGGTACAGCGTGAGAAGAGGCAGGTGCTTTGTGCGTGCGTGTGTTACCGGGACAGGGAATGTTTAGGAGCTGTAGAGGTCAGATAGTCCTTTAGTTTTGGCCGGCCTCATGTGCTAATGAACATATATGTGTGAACACATCTCTCTCTTTAATATCTCTCGTTAACTTGATGACGAACATGCTGGAAACAGTCGTTCTTATGAGTTCACGCAGTTATACATGTTTCGAAACTGGTAACGTTTCACAAATTGTTGAATCTGGATTGGTTCCTGATTTTTTTAATTATTTTTTTCTTCTTTAAGTTGGCCAGAGCTGAGAGACTTGTAAAGTTAAACATTCTTGTTTTGGCTTTTGTTTTGTGGTTGGCGTATGAGGGGAACAGAATACTTACAGTAACTGAGCACCATTGTGTGTCAGTTTCCTGGGATTGGTCAAGTCATCTTTATTTTCATGGTGCTTTATTCAATAGAAGTTGTTTCAAAGCAGCTTCACTGTAATAAACAGGAGAGTAACAGAATTAAAGGGATAGGCCACCCAAAAATGAAAATTCTGCCATCATTTACTCTCCTCAAGTCAAGCCATTGACTTTCATAGAATTTTGGCTATGGACTTCATTGATTATTGAAGTCAATGGGGCCCGTTTGGTTACCCACATTCTTCAAAATATCTTTTGAAGAAATTCATACAGGTTTGGAACTACTTGAGGAGAGTACATGATGACAGCATTTTCATTTTTGGGTGAACTGATTCTCTTCAGTTCAGTAACTGTGTAAAGCATCTCTACAGATGACAATGGTACACCAAAATTGCATGTTCTTCTAGTCTTTCTGAAAACCTCTTTGTTTCGTGCCTCTTTTCAGCTCATAGTCTGCACCATGGGCCTGAAGTGGTACCCCCATCCGGAAGTCCTGCGCTGCATAAAAGGATGCGAGGTAAGACATCCGTCCGAATCCTCTCAAATGGCTCTCTATCCTGTGTCTTCCCTCCCTCACTGGCGACACTCTTGCCTTGACCTCCATTTGCAGAGGCCCAAGAAGATTTATGAAGATGAAGATGTAGAGGAACTCTACACTAAAGTCAGTACATGTCCAAGTGACTGTGATGTACGGTGCTCTTCCTGTCTTTGTTTTCCCCTCTGTGCTTGTCGAAACCTGTCACTTGGTACAATCTGTTTGTAGTACGGATCTCTACAAATGTTTAAGTAATTCTCACCTGCACCATTCGTGCTCTTTCTTGTTTGATAAGAAAGGATCTGCCAATGAAAAGGTTCACTTTGGAAGGAGTCCATTAACTAATGGAAGCCAATTTCAAACACATAATTGACTTACTATGTCTTAATTTTGAATTTTTTATCTCAATTATGACTTACTATTTCATAATTTAGAATTTTTGTCAAAATTATGACTGTTAGTATCTCATAATTTCAGCTGTCATAATTATGACTTTTGTAATTTTTACTTTTTATATCATAATTTTTATTCCAAAATTCTGACTTAGTATCTCAATTTCGACTTTTATGACTTAGGACAGAATTTTTTTTCTTTTTATCTCATAATTTTGATTTAATATCATAATTTTAACACTACACTGTCATTTTTACTTGTACTTTTTATTGCATAATTCTGACTTAGTATCTTATAATTTTGAATTGTGTCATAATTTGGACTTTATCTCGTAATTATGACTTAGTATCATCATTTTTACTTTCTAGCTTATAATTTAGACTTTTTATGTCATAATTATGATTTATGACAGAATTTTTGCTTTTTATCATAATTTTGATTTAGTATCATAATTTTGACACTACAATTTGTCATAAGTTTTTACTTTTTATTGCATACTGTAATTCTGATGCATCATCATTTTGACTTTCTAGCTCATAATTCTGACTTAGTATCTCATAATTTTGACTTGTCATAATTTGGACTTTATCTCGTAATTGACATAGTATCTCATCATTTTGACTTTTTAGCTCATAATTCTGAATTAGTATCTCATAATTTTGACTTAGTATCTCAATTTAAACCTTTATCATAATTATGACTTATGACAGAAGTTTAGCTTTTTAGCTCATAATTCTGAATTAGTATCTCATAATTTAAACTTTTATCATAATTATGACTTATGACAGAAGTTTAGCTTTTTAGCTCATAATTTTGATTTAGTGTCATAATTTTGACACTACAGTATGTCATAATTGTTTTACTTTTTATCGCATAATTCTGACGTATCTCATAATTTTGACTTATGTCATCATTTTGACTTTTTAGCTCATAATTCTGACTTAGTATGTCATCATTGTGATGAGAAATTCTCAGAATTTTGTCAGAATTATGACTTACTGTATGACAAAAATGTTACTTTTTATCTCATAATTTTGATTTAGTATCATAATTTTGCCGCCTTGTCATCATTTTGACACTACTGTGTCATAATTTTGACTTTCTAGCCCATAATTTAGACTTTTTATGTCATAATTATGACAGTTTTTTTTTTTTGATCTCATTATTATGACTTAGTATCTCATAATTTTGACATAGTATCTCATAATTTCGACTATTTATAGTCATACATATGATTTATGTTATAATTATATATTTTTTAAAGCATTTTTTTTTCTTATGTGTCAGAAATTGGCTTGCATTCTAGCCTGTGAAGTTTTAGCCAAGCACAGATTAGCCCAAACTGCATGGTAATCTTTTCTATTATGAGGACACATGATCTGATTCTAGACTCTTATCATTCACAAATACATGTACAGATTAGGACAAGTATATGAGCTTGTCATGAGCTTGTTAATATGGTAATCATGTAAATACTATAAAATGTGTAAAAATATCCAATGTAAAAGAAATATCCTAGGTTAACTACAACTTTAGTCACTTTGGATGAAGATACAATACGTCTGCATGCTGTCGATTAACAGAATATTTTAATCACAAAATAATTTCAACTATGCTTTAGTATGTTAAAAAAGCCTATAAAACTTAATCAGCTTAGTTTATTTTTTATTTTTATTTGACATGAATGGAAACAAGACATGCAGTCTCTTCAATTGGATGTACTGCTATAAACACTGCAAAAATTATTTTCTTTCTTAAAAGCAAAATTTTCTGAAGAAAAAAAAGTGACTATATATATATATATATCTGCAACTGGGGTAAGATATATAGTTTTCCTTTTTTACTTGTTTATTTTTCTTACCCCACTGGCAGACATATGTTCTAGTTTGAAGCGTAAAGTCTCAAGCTTTGAGTTCAAGCTCAAGTCTGTTTTTATTCAAAATGGTGGGTGTTGGAGAAGATGACCCACCAGGCCTTACTTGAACCCACGGCCGTACTTATGACACGCAAGCCTAGAAGCAATGAAGCATTGAATATATTTAGGTTGATAACAGCTGTGTTCATCTTATAGGGGTGAATTCAGGTTGATTGGGACACTGTTTGTCATTGAGATGACTGGGAAAAAGTGTCCTAATCAACCCGAATTCACCCGACAGTAGATCAGTGTCTCTCCATTTCTCATGTTAGTGGTGCTCTGAGTTTCTCTCTCTGTTTTTGTCTCAGCCTTTCATGGGTGACAATTACTGTGACGCCATCAACAACAGAGCCTACTGCAACTACGATGGAGGTGACTGCTGTCATTCCACTGTCAAGACTAAGAAGGTGACTAATTTCTCTCTGCAGTTTTTCATTTATACATTTCACGTCTATTATGCATATCTAGCATCAAAGCTAACATCAAAGCATACTAGCTATGTTTCCATCCACCTATTTGTATGCACATTTTGGGATATCGCGTAAAAAAAAACGTTGGACGGAAACGCCAAGATGCCCATAAAAAACTTATATGCTCAAGTTTTACAGATACATTTTTTATCCAATAAGACAACAGGCGCATAAAGTACACTTACAGAATAAATTCCTCGATGCACCTAAAAAAAAAGTCATGTGAAAGTCAACGCGATTGGATGACACAACTGGACTAACCGGCAGACCGATCTCATTGCACACCATTTGAAATGTCGGTCATTCTGAAATGCCTGAGCCAAAGTCTGTCATCAAAGCGGTATAATTACCTTCCAGAACTGACTTACACAACTGCATCCGAAAGGCGGCAGTTCATCAGCAACGGACGATTTTGATCTCTTCGAATCGCTGGATGGAAACGCTGCTTTATTCGCAAATGTTCTATGTGACATTCCAATTTTGCGCATAAGTTAAATTCACAGATTTGGACGGAAACAGCTACTGACAAGTACGAGATGCCAGATGTTACCCACTAACCGTCTGACACTTATTGCACACAAAAACAGCAAACACGTTCTGGCAAGCTCTAATCTGATTGGCTGCCTATACATAATTTCTTGGACTGGTATTTATCAGTGCGCCTGGAAGCATAGTTGTGTTTACAAAGTATCATGTTGTTACGATGACCACTTCTGAGAAACTAATCCCTGGATTTACCCATGTCTGCCAGGTTAGTGGCATGCAATCTATTTTGAGTTTTGTTTGATACACTTTTTCACATTCCCATTCCCACATGAACTGGATAGCAGTTGAACGAGTTTTTTCCACACAGTTATCATCTATATAAGATAAATCTGCCCCTAAACCACTTGTAAAAACAAACTGTGATCAGTCAGTTTACAAGTCATACTTCTTCATGTTTAACTTCTAGAACAGCCAAAATAATATTTTAAAAGGAAAGAACATGTATCATGAAATCCTGTTAAAACATTTAGAGTAAATATTTAATTCACAATTGTCACCATTTTAAAGCAGCCCTTTGATAAGCTTCTCTTGTACAGCTGACAGTTTGCTTCCTTCTCAGACACGTCTTGTTTTCAACTGACTTTTGTTAGCCTAAGATTTGGCGGTGTCATTTTCAGCATAGTGCTAAAATAAAGTGTGAATGCCAAGATACCACACACTGGAATTCCTGTACTTATAAAGTGACAGCAAACATTCATTTTATATTTAAAATGATGGAAATGGCATAAAGTGACAAGATATAAATCCTATCTCATCCATCTATCTTTTCGTCCTAACAAGCCACAACAACTGACAGCACATTTTAACAGTTGTTTGGTTTCTGGTTTCACATCCACACAGCTGTATATTAAATATCAGACATCTTTGGATTTTGCTGTGATGCTGCATTATTTTCGCTTTCAGTTCAAACACTAAACAGAGCAATGGCACCAGAGCCATGAACTTCTACAGACGGTGATTATTTTAGAATCATAAAATCACTATTGTATATAATAAATAAGTGCAGTTATTGATAATATTGCACATTTTGTCTCTTGGAAAAGCACTGAGCTTAAGTTGGGGCGCAGATTTAAATTTACTTTCATTAACAACAGTAACATATGTAAAAAGTATAAATACCTCATTTTTAAAGCGTAAAATTTGAATATTCTGACTGAGTGAGAGCAGTGACATTTCTTCCACAGTATCCATACATTTTAGGGCTGCACGATATATCGTTTTAGCATCGAAATTGCGATTTGCGCATCCGCAATAGTCACATCGCAGAATGTGCAATGTCAAGTACAGGGATTGTTAATCAGTACGGACCAGAACGCATGTGATTCTCAGATTAACTGCAACCATCATACAGTGAAAGTTTATATTCCTGCTGCTTTCTGTGTCACGAATGTTAATCAAACAGCAAAAGACAAAGAGAAAAATCGTATTTGTAGTTTTAACACGGGATAATTATATTTAATTCATACAGTGAATATTATGCAGTGTTATTTTACATTTGATTATTCAATTTCTGTAGGCCTACCTGAATACTGTTAGACTTACCTGGAAAATATAAAGCACTATTTATTTCATTTGCATCTTTGTTCTATTATATTTATCTATGCTTGTAATTTGTTGATTATTTTCTATGCGTATTCACTTACCTGTTCTATTAGCGTATTTAATCACCCCAATCATCCTAGAATGATTAATTCTTTCCAAATAGAGCTATTCTAGTCAATCTGGTGATTTTTTTTCATATCACAATATATATCGCAGAATAACAAAATATCACAATGACAGTTTTTTCCAATATCGTGCAGCCCTAATACATTTGTACATATTGTTTATATAAAACTGTAAAATTACTATAAAAAAAAACTCATTTAGTATAAATACAAATGCAATAAATAAATAAATACTGTAATTATACTCTTTAACTCTTGTAATACTTTTGTTTCATTGGGCTTTAAACTAGTCATCACTAGGGCTGGGTATCGTTCAAAAATTTTCGATATCGATACCGATACCTTGACTTCGATACCGATTCCTGAACGATACCTTTTTTCGATACCAATTTTATAAAATCTGTTTTAAAGATGCAATATGTAAGAATTTTGCAGTAAAATATCCGAAAACCACTAGGCCAGTGTTATATATTTTGTTCACTTGAGTACTTACAATATCCCAAATGTTTCCAACTATTTGTAAATCGTGAGAACGTTGCAATTTTAACCAAGGCTCCGGGACGTGTGAGGAGTCGCCTGTCAATTGCGTCATACCCGCGTTACCCTCGGTTTCCGGTTTTATTTTGTAGAAACCATGGAAACACCAAAGACGCTTTAATATTTACATGTTTTAATAGACAATGAAACAACTGTTATGTGATATATTTATAGACAGAAAACTAATTATTGTTATATAGCTCAGCACGTTTAGTCTTATTGTTTAAATCTAATTTACTTGATTTTTTGCGAGTACCATGCTTTACCACGCCTCAGAGAAAAACACTATTTTGTCAAGTAGCTAACATAGCATAATCAGATGCAGCTTTATTTTTAGTAACAGTAATACAGCATTTTCTCCATCATACAATACGTTTTAAAATTAACTGCATGCCATTTATCAACACAAGCCATCCAGCATTTAATATGATATTCTGAAATCGATCTATCTTACTGCAGTGTGTAACAGTGTCTCACAGAGTAACGTTATAACATTTTCAACACACTCAAATGTATCTAAAATGATAAACAGAGCTGTTACCTCATACGGAAAAGCAGAAGCGGCGCCGGCGACTGTGACATAATAAAAGTCCCGCTGCTCGCGAGGCGTGTGTTCAGCTCCCACAACACTCGGTCCTGCTCTGCTTCATACTACAGTAACGTTAATAATCGCATCCATGAACATGATTTCTTCCCGAGTCCTATCCCAGTTCTTTTCCACCAGCTGTGAGGTGAAGACCACATGTCCCAAGATTCTGCACTCAAACTTCATCAAGCTACACCTTTGTTTTGAATAGGCCTCTAGCGACCTCTAGCGGACAGAAAATATTACATATTGCACCTTTAACAAGATTACATTACCTCATAAAATCTTTGGTTTTATATTTTAAGTTTGTTGATTTTTTTTTTACAGACTCAAAGACTCATCTCCTGAGCCACTGCACAAAGGAATAAAAAAGCACAAATTAACAAAATGTGACCAACACAGTAAATCAGTGCAAATAGTTTTAATGAAGTTCAAATAGTTTTCAATGCAAAATGAACAGTTTCAAGTCAGTATGTGAGGCTCACTGCAGATCTTTAAATCACACAGCAATTGTTCTTCTTCTTCAAAAAAATTAACTAATATTAACAATATATATAAATAGAAAATTTTGTACATTTTAATGATAAATTCATTAATCTGGTGCACTTTGAGAGTTCAAATAAAGAGCTCCAAAACACAGGCTTTACTCCCTTCAAACTCACTGTTTCCTTACATCATTGTTGGATATATAATTATATATAATATATAATTATATCATTTCTGTTAGTTAAGCTTGTGTATATTTTTAGGTAAAGCTGTTTAGTTATAAAGCAATATTTCATGTAGGGTTTTCCTTTGTGTTTTATATAATAACCACTAGGAGGTGCTCTAGGCACATGATTTCCTTGACTGGTTTTCTCTAAAGAGAAATACGTTCAGTTGAAAATGAAAGTAAAAGAGTGACGCACGTTCGTTACGTCTTGCCGTGTCTGGAGTGACTGTAGTGACTCTCACCCGCCCTTTTCGGAGATAAACTGAAAGTGAAACCGTTGATTCACTCGCTCTCTCGCACACAGGGTCTCTCTCGCACGCATAGTTTCATATATTTAGATATAAATAGCAATGTAGTGCAACGTTATTACATTGCTCAATCACCGAAATTTGGTACCGAATGACAAGACACTTTTCGATACTCGATAGTATCGAGGCAATTCGGTCAGTACCTAAAAATTATCGAATTCGATACCCAGCCCTAGTCATCACCCTGTTTTTATGCGTCTTTTGAAGTATTGCATCAGAAACAAGTGATGGAAACGCCAAATTTTGGGAAAAAAAAAAAAATCCTTAATTCGCAAAAACGTTTTTGAGCTCGCTTGAGGTGCTTTTTGACTTGTGCGAAAAAGAGTAAATGCAAATAATGGGAGATGGAAACGCATTTACCGAATAAATTCTGACGTAGTGAACATTAAACCCACGTGACTAATCGACTAATCCGCTGATATGTGTTTTATTTACTAGGTTACCAACACCACCGTCGTCCACTCGAACAACTTGATGGAAACGCACCTAATTCGCATTTGTTTGTTTGTTTTTATTTTTTATTTATTTTTTTATTTTTTGCGAACTTTGAATAGATTCGCTTCACGTTTGGATGGAAACCCAGCTGTTCTGTCTTTGTAACAAAGAATTCAGTGGCAAATTCAAGAGCTTCTCACTGGATCTCGCTGCGCTGTTTATGGTGTCACGTGATCGAGATTGTCTGCTAGTAAACGTTCCGTATTAGTGAAACGTATATTATGTTCGATGACACATTGTCCACACTGAAAGTGAAATGTTCACGCGAAGTCACGGCTAACCAAAATGTATTTGATGTTTTATATGAGCAGCTACAATATTCTGAATTTTCGTTCGTCTGAAGCGATGGTATTAGCTTTTATGTGAGAACAGGTTTTCCATTTATTGCTCTGTTTACTCTCAAAGTCACTCCTCTTCCAGGGTCATTTCCCTTTTGCTTTGTCATCGTTGTGCTGTCTGGTTAGTTAGGCAGCTCTGGGCACTGTCATTGTCTTAAATATTTGGCATATGCATGAAGAGCGATGATTCATTGAATCCAGTCTATCTTTTTGGGAGTTTCAGCCTACGTCATTGAGCAGACAGGGATCTTAGCGGGAGTTGACCATGCGCCAGTGTTGATAGAAGGTTAAATTGTTCTGCAGCTATAAGCCAGACTGCTGGTGCCTCCTTCCTTCTGATAGTATGTCACACACTTGGCAGGCGAACGACAGCAGGATGGGACGAGATAAAGTCATCTTTTGATGAGCTAGAGCTTTTTGGTTGCGTTGCATTGCATCGTAACAGTATCAGTTTGCTTTGCGTAGCCGGAGATGGTCTTCAGTTAGTCACTCGCTCCTGATGTCATGCACGTGTTAGATAGTTATTTGAGAAACTTTGTTGTAAATATTTCTCATTTTAGATAATCCAGTGGCTTTTGGGAACTTGAAAGCCAAAGTGCCCACTTATAATCCTTGAAAACCAAAATTCTGGACTCAAAAGACTTGAGTCTGTGTCTGATGTTGGGAAAGCTGCAAATGATATGAGAATCACCTGGAATCCTGAGCCTTGTTCAGCGTCCTGGCAGTCCTTGAAGCAAATTATATCAGCAGGGTTTTGCAAAACATCCTGTCCCTGGAAATAGGCAGGGTTTAGGGAAGAACTGTAGAAAATGACTCTGAAAGAAGTAATCATATTGTGATTGATGGATTGCCAGAGTTGGATATGATGAGGGGAAATCATCTGAGTTCTACTGTCGGTCATCTGACTGTTGTCTCCAGGAGTTTCACCACATCTATCCCCCCCTCATTGTGTCCTATATTTGCACCACTTTAGCTTTATCTGTTTAAATTCCCAAACTCATTCATACATTTCCTGGTCAAGGCCACAAACACAAGTGCAGATCAATGGAGTTCACGCGTTAGTGCACAGATAAGCGGCGGCCTGCTTTGTTATGAGCCTCTGATTTCAAATTGCACTTAACTTCTCTGCGCCATTCCTGGAGTATTTTGATGAGATAATCACTTGAGATAGTATGTGACTGTTTGTTGTCCCTTGAAATTGGCTCCTAGTCATCCCAACCAAGAACTTTTGTGACCTCACCACCTGATTTTCATTTATCTCAAGAACAGACAAGGATTTCTTGAGGGTTATGAGAAAAAAAATCAGTTGAATTTTTTAAAGAGCGACTGAAATCGGGAAGACCAATATGTTTAGGATTTATAGAGGAAATTGCAGTACAGCACAATCTGAGGTTTGGAAGAATTGATCGAATTACGGAAATTTCATTAGAAAAGGCATTAACAGAGATATCTGCAGGGTCTGTGTACGGAATAAGGTGTTTATTTAGCCATTTAACCAAATGTTTCACTCTACATATGCTGGGTTAAAACAACAGCTCGTTTAATATGACGCCAATCTACATGGTTGGGTTATTTCAAATCAGTGCTAGGTAAGAATACTTGATTTCTAGCATTGATTTAAAGCTCTACTTTTCATGTTACTTGGAAACCCCAGCTTTAGATGCCAACAGTGGCTCAGGAGGTAAAACGTTGGGTAATAAATCAGCAGGTTCAAGTCTATCTCTTTCCAGATCTGCGTGAAAGTCTATGTGAGGACCTAGCTGCTCCGGTTTGCTTCCTGTGCAACAACATAACTCACTGCTTAATCACCATAATACAATGCAACTTTGTAGAAACAAACTAGTTAGTCACGAGCATTTCCCGAAACCATAATATCATGGTCGCACCTCCGTCGTTTGATCCACGTTGGTTCAACAAAATAGGACTGTTGTTAATGACGTCACGTGCATTATTGTACCCGAGAGCATGACCATATGTCCATATGCCATTTTAACAAGAAACTATCCTTCTAACCACAGCTTGTTTTGGGAAACGCCAAATCATCGGCTTAGTTTAGTAACAGGGGATCTTGCGACCATAAATGACTAACAATGCTTTTAAAAAAACGCACCCCGAATGGTGGGAATGCAGCATAGTGCTCATGAAGTTAATAGCTAACCCATAACACATGCAAACTTTTTTCTCTCTTTTTACTTCTGAAGCCTCCCCACCAACTTTCACGCTTTGGATAGCCTGTTTGGTGACTATATGTACATTTCTTGATGTAAATGCATGGTTAATCTAGATATACACATCATTTCTTGAAGTCATTCACCCAGTGTGATCAATTATGGCTTGTGTTCGACAGCATCAGTTCAAGCACATTTCGAGATAGACATCATTGAGAGTAATGATAAATTGCAGTTGCATGGGTCAGATTCAGGAACTGAACTGGAGTGAGTTAATTGATTCGTCAGACTGATTCAAAGCGGTAATGTAAGTGAAAATGAGTCATTTGTTCATGAATTGGACTACACTGACACTGTGTTTATCTTTGCATGCAGCCCGTGAGAAACACTGGAATAATCGCGATAGAAGTGATACTTCAGAAATTTCTCCATCTATTCGTCCTCTTGTCGTTCTAAACGTGTATGCTATTATTCTTTGTCTTTTCTGCAAGTCTGGTTCTTTTTATAGAGTGACATTTCATAGTGACCACATCTGCCAAGCTCCAACAGCTACATAATGTAGAGATGAATGCATAGTTAAATACATATGTTAATGTGGACTCAGCCAGACTCTTGGCCATGTTCTCGACAAGCTCACTAAAAACGAAGCATTGCAAGCAATGCCTGCAATGAGGTATGTCTCTCTTTGGGCGATCCTCTCTTTGACCACGATGACCCTGAAGCAAAGGAAGCTGAGGCACTTCCCTGCTGCTTGTGTGTTTGTTTCTCTTCCTTATCTCACCCTGCCCTGCTCACTTTATCCCGGCTCTCGTCGTGTTCTCTGAAAGGTTTGCGTATTAAGATGTTCTGGATGGCTGGCTGTGTATTATTCCTTTCAGGGACTTTGAAGGTGCGAGTCAAACAGCATCTAAGGTCACTGCAGGATGCTTTACTAATCACTACAAGCTGCTGGCATGAGGAAGGCGGCCAGTGGGCATATTAGGGCAAAGAAAGAGAGAGCCTTCAGTTTTCTTTAGAGGAGATTCCTTTCTGGCTGAGGATGGGAGGTTTTTAATGAGTCAAAAGTTAGGTTTTCATTTTAAAGGTGCTGAATGTTTTTTTTTTTTTTTTAAATGTAGTCGAGCATAAAAATACCATAATATTTTTTGCAGATATTTAGGAAACCTGCTAAGTTCACATTCTTGTTTCTCCGAAAACAATTCTGCAGCCAGTTATTCTACTTTGAAATGTGCGTTCCGTGTTGGAATGTCTGTTTTTGTTTTGGTTTGTGTGATCCTGCCCACTGCCAATTTATCCAATAGTATTTCGAAACCCCCCCCGGTTGCCAGTTGGTGAAAAACACAGTATTGAAGCCAACAAACAAACTGGGTCAAAGATCGCAGATTCTACCTGATTTAAAAAGCCTCAGAATCCATCTAAATAGGTCTATGACCAGAGGTATATTAAAACGTGAATAACTCAACTCATCAACTTAAATTGTCAGGCTCGTCGCCTTCCTTTGTCAATTGCGCTCATTCCTGTTGCGTGTCCTCAATCTGGCAACCCGCGTGAGCATAAAGGTTGATGAAGTAGAATGATTTAAAGGGTTAGTTCACCCAAAAATGAAATTTCTGTCATTAATCACTCACCCTCATGTCGTTCCACACCTGTAAGACCTTCATTCATCTTCAGAACACAAATTAAGATATTTTTGATGAAATCCGAGAGGTAAATGACTCGTCCATAGACAGCAATATAATCAACACTTTCAAGGTCCAGAAAGGTACTAAAGACATCATTAAAACAGTCATGTGACTGCAGTGGTTCAACCTTAATGTTATGAAGAGACGAGAATACTTTTTGTGCACAAAAACAAAACAAAAATAACGACTTTATTCAACAATATCTTCTCTTCTGTGTCATTCTCATACGTTGTTTATGTCCAGCGCTTCCAGGTTCTACGTCAGAACGCTGACTCATTATTGGCCGGCTCCTGTGTCACGTGATCAGCATTGACCAATACTGAGCCAGCATCCGGACGTAAACACGGAAGCCTTCACTGCGTCACCTGTGTAAGGATAATGACAGGGAAGAGAAGAGATTATTGAATAAAGTTGTGATTTTTGTTTTGTTTTTGCGCACAAAAGTATTCTCGTCTCTTCATAACATTAAGGTTGAACCACTGCAGTCACATGACTGTTTTAACGATGTCTTTAGTACCTTTCTGGACCTTGAAAGTGTTGATTATATTACTGTCTATGGACGAGTCATTTACCTCTCGGATTTCATCAAAAATATCTTAATTTGTGTTCTGAAGATGAACGAAGGTCTTACGGGTGTGGAACGACATGAGGGTGGGTAATGACAGAATTTTCATTTTTGGGTGAACTAACCCTTTAACCTTGTAATGTTATAGCTTACAAGGTTAGTGGATCAGCTTTGCCTCATTGATGACTTTTACTTATGATCATATGGAGGGTTTACAAATCCCTAAACATTGCGTTTCAACACATAGCTTGTCGTGCACCTGCACTCAATAAAATTTGTTGTAGGCTTTACCTTGAAACCGTTTTCACTCCGGAATCACTAGTAAATTTCACAAGTTATTGCAAAGAAATAGCATGTGACACATTACATTAAACATGACATTTTGAAGTACAAATAAAAAGTAAGAATAAAAAGTATATTCTTGTATAACATGCTCCAATAATCTTTGTTTTATTTACAACCTCGAAAAACAATCTATTTTGTACAATCTATTCCATTTTATTTTTAGATAATGCAGCAGGTGTCATTAAAATAATAAAACCAACAATTCTAAACTACCAAATTCAGATTCTCAGTGGCCTTTTAAGATGTATGAGGGACAACTCAAATTCAGTAGGTTCTTGTTTGCATTCCCAACACCCAAAACTGTGCCGAGGTAATAAATGGAAGGAGGGGAACTCCTCCAGGGGCCGGCCTGCAGTCGTGGCGCTCGCAAATGTGTGTCTCCTACCTTTTTATAAGACATAATTATCAACGCATGTTGGTTTTTGCCCTGCAAAGTTTATGGCTATAAAACCACATCTCCAAATGAGCTTTTCAGTTTTCCAAATTCTTTCCTTTAATCTAAGCCCTTTTAGGGAAAAGTGTCAATGAAGTGCCAACCGTGCAAGATTGGGGCAAGATTGCTGTTTCTGCAGCAAAAATGAGGGTGAGAGAGTTTCCGAGACTTTCACAACAAGGTTTCCCTATCGAGGCTGAGACTGAAGGCTGTGCCTCCCATGACTCCACTTTCCATGTTTAATGGCCTGGTCACACGAGTACCAGGTTGAAGCGAAGGAAAGCATGTTGTAAACGTTATGGACACACCAACAAACCAATGATCAATCCATAGTATATATTAATAATCGAAATATACAAATTTGCCACCAAATAGTATAGTTCATCTGCCTAATTGTGGCCTATTAAGCCAGGTGGAAATGAATGTGGTCACAGGTGTGCGTTTCAGATCAGTTAACTGCAGAGAACTATCTGAAAGAAGGGGAAGGGGCATTTTATGAACATTATCAGCTTTTACTCATGAATATACATTTAGAAGAGTACCGTTTACTATCCTGGTAGCACTTTATTTGGTTGCCCTTTATTTTACAGTACATGCACTTATTTGTACTTACAGTGCACTTACCTGCAAAGTATAAACATGGGTTAAGTTTAGGTTTAGGGTTAAGTTCAGGGTTTGTACCCAGTTATTGCAATTAATATAAGTACATAGTATTTGCATGTGGAACAGGACTGTAAAATAAAGAGTAGCACATCTTGTTACATGCAATGTAATTACTATAGTAATTACAAGAACGTAGTAATTACTAGGTACTAGTAACCTTAATCCATGTTAAGTCCATGCAATTAACATATTTCTTGGGTAAGTACACTTTAAGTGCACATACTGTAAAATAAAGTGTTCATCAGTCAGTAAATGTTAACTAAAGCATGGGGGCTGATGGTGATTTGCAAATGGTTGTCATTCAGAATTAACAGAGGCTTAGCTATATTTAATGTTGTAAATATTGTTTTATTGTGACGCTCTAACAATGTTAAGAGTTCCTGCTGGTGAATCTGTTGCACCCTCTTCATTTCAAACCACTTTTGTGGTTGCATTTTTGCGAAAGAATACACTTTATTCTGTAATAATACAGTGGATCAGGATTTGTTATTGCATTCAGACAACTTCTAGAACACATTTATCAAATAACAGCTCGTTTCTGATTACTTTAGACGATGAACTTTAGTCTTTAATACTTACTTTAGTCATTGATATACTATTATAGTTTTTGTTAATTTTAATATTTTATTTTTAAATATTAATTTTTATTTTTATATCTTTTTTTATATGTCTATATAGTTTTTATTTTATTTAGTTGCTAACACTTTACAATAAGGTTTCGTAATTAGCATTAGATAACATGAACTAACAATAAACTAATTCTACAGCATTTGTTAATGTTAGTTGACGTCTAAATTTACTAATACATCTTTAAAATCAAAAGTTGTATTTGTTAACATGGTAACACTTTAGTATAGGGAACACATATAAACTATTAACTACAACTTTTCCCTCAATAAACTCCTAATTTACTGCTTATTAATAGTTAGTAAGGTAGTTGTTAAGTTTAGGTATTGGGTAGGATTAAGGGATGTAGAATAAGGCATTAGCCTAATATGTGATTAATAAGTACTAATAAATCGCCAATATTCTAGTAATATGCATGCTAATAAACAACTAGTTAAAAGACCCTAAAATAAAGTGTTACCGCTGTAATAATATATTGCTCGTAGTTACTGTATGTGAACTAATGCCTTAACTAATTAAACATTATGCTGTGGTGTGTTGTGAAGCTCTCCGTCTGCGCCCGATCCCCAGCCCCCTTCAGCTGCAGTCTGACACATACGTGCGTTCTGCCAGGCTCCTGCGGAGGTGGGGGGTCGTGCGCCGTGACGTGCATGGTCTGTCAGGGAACGTGTGTGTGTGTGTGTGTGTGTTCTGGACTGGCCTCTGCTCCATGCTGACATTCCCAGCCACCGTCGATGAGCCCCAGATGTGGCAGCTGGTCCAGCCACCCTAGGGTCAAGGGCAGAGGAAACCATGTCAAATTTGCCACCCACATCTTACTCTGATGGTGAGATAAAGAGAGGGTGCTAAACGAGGACTGGGAATGGTTGTGTGTCGTGAGATGGCAGGGAAGAAACATGAAAAAATGAAAGTGTGCACCTTCATTAGGGTGGTTGATGATCCCCTGATTTAAAAAAGCAGCTGAAACCGTTGGCGTCCCAGAGCTGGTTATGTTGGTCTGTTTGATGGTTTTAGAGGGCACTTGTCAGCTGGTCAGGATGGGAAACCAGCCTGGCCAGTAAACGACCTTAGGCTGTTTTTTCAGCAAGGTTAGCAAAAGCCAATCTGAATGTGTTCGAACGGGTGGACAGGAAATGCCATGCAGGGCAGTGACGGCTGGTTTTGATATGTGTCCGGTTCATGCTTGTAAAAGCTTCACAGGTAAGAGGCTCTGGAACGACTGAGAGCTGCTCACACAAACACGTTTTGTTTTCATTACTTACTCATACATGCCATTTCCGTCTGGATCACTGCACTCTCACACTACAAGCTTTTTCTTAACCACTACTTTTGTCTTGTTATTCATGTAAACATATTTTTTTAGAAGCACAACTGTGTGAGATAAAAGATCAGAGTAGTTACTGTTAACTAAAATTGAAGCAAAAGTTGTTTTCTGTGATTGAAATAAAGCTAAACATAAACTAAACTACGAGTATTAGAAGAAAAGCCTAAACTTGAGAAATATTGCCTTGGCAACTAGATGAAATAAATTTAAATTGAAGTACTAAGATTACTAGAACTAAAATAAAAGTATACTATTACACCTTTATAATAAAATATTTACAAATAATTTGCAAACTATTAGTTAATTCAGTTAATATATTGTAGTCTCTACATTGTTAATATATTAATAGGCTATATGCAAATAATGAGTTCATTCATTATCGCTGTAATTAACTAAATTATTGTTTAATTATCTCATGTAAAGAGTTAGAAAATGTTTTTATACTTTGATAACTGTAAATAGTTCTCACTTTAAATTAGGTCGCGGAGAATGGGAAAATGTTTTTAATTAAGTGCTTTAAATCAACCTTTATTAGACATTAATTGCATTGTTTTTTTGTTATAAATAAAAACGAATAAAAATGACTAAAGCATGTCTAAAACTTGAGCTGAATATTAAAAAAAGGTAATTCAAAATATTAACAAATATATAAATAATACTAAAATAACACTGAATAAGAATTTAATGTCATTCAAGATTTATTTTTCATGTGATCTTGATCAAGTATCTGATTCTTGTTTAGATTTCTACTGGAATACAAGACAAAAATACTGATAAAGAAAACCATTTACATGCAATTTTCCGTTAATCTGATTATTAATTAAATTAAGTGATAAATAAAAAAGGGGGGTAACATGCCTGCAAGATGTTGGTGGTGTTGGTGCCACAGACCATCAAAATAGCACATTATTATGAAGCTCTCTGGAATACTTTTATACTTTGCATTATTTTATTATAATATTCCAATATTCATGTCGCAACTGAAACTAGTGCTTTCATGCCTCTCGAATCACTCAGTGTTAATTTAATACAGTGTTAATTTCATTGACGAATAATTTTCACCAATGACATTTTTTCGCAGACGAAAACGAGACGATAACTAAATAAATCCAGCTTTGAATGCCAAAAACTATGCCAAATCCATTCGTCAACGAATAAAAACAAGACGGAAATGTTTATGGAGGGACGATTTGGGAAGAGATCCAATCAGAATGATGTCCTGCGCTGTAGCTGCGCACATTTGAACTGAAACGTGCTGATCTACTCTATTCTCATAAAATGTTCAGAAATGTAAATGTCTGGGAGAAAGGGACATATGGATAGATAGATCTGAAAAAGTGTGACGACACAAACGAGAACTTCGGTCCGGTTTTCTGTGCGCACACACCCGGAGCGCAGCCTCTCAGACAGCGTACGAGTACTGAATTGAGTTCTCTTTTGCATCTTTTAATGCCTGAACGGATAAATACACACAACATTATGTCAAAATGTCCATTTTGGAGAGTATTCACGTAAACGCGGTCGGTTATGTCTTAAGAAACCGTAAACAGTTGTGAGAATATCGGATGTGCATCAGTGTATTGGATCCGTGCATTCGGTCTTAAAGTGACAGCAGCCTAATAAAGCTGCTGCTGTCTGTGCCCTTAATATTAATCAAACAACAAAAGACAGAAAATCACTCACTGCTCTTTAATAGCTTTAATAAGGATTCATTATATTTCCTTTAAACAAATAAACATGTCTGCTTGAAAGAATAATGTTGTATGGAAGTTGTTATAAAGAATAGCCTCTCATTCATTGAAAAGAAGACCTTTAGGAGAAGTGGTTTTATTTTTAAGATAATATTTTTTCATATGTCACAGCAGTTAAATCTGTGTCTGTATTGCATGTTCAAATTTTAATATCATTCATATTAACAGGTTAATAGATGTTTTCTCCAGACGTATATAACGAGTTTGGAAATTTTAGAGAAATTCTGGATTAATGCATTCAAATGTAACAAAACTCATTAGCAGTGTTGCAAATCCTACGTTTAACACTGTTTGCCGCAGGTTGTTTTTCATGTCCGTGGGTTGAAGCGACTCCAAATAACATGATATTTAACCCCTGGAATGCGAATTTTACCAGGGGAATCCAGCCAAAAATGCAGATTTTACCCCCAAGAACGCAATTTTTACCGGGGGATCCCCCTGAAACGTGATTGGGCTACTTTTGAGTAGCAATTGGGCGGGATTTTTTGTGAAAACCTGGCAACCCAGTCCATTAGATTTTAGTCGACTAAATCTTAGTCCACTAAAATCTTACGATATTTAGTTGACTAAAACTAAAACAATTCAGATGACTAAAATATGACTAAAACTAATTTATTTATTTTTTTAGTCAAAAGATTGACTAAAACTAAATCAAAATCTGCTGTCAAAATTAACACTGGTTTCTTACAAACATTATTGATTGTAGTGAAGACCTTTGAGAACGCAATCATTAATATCATTAATTGTTGCAGGTCAGTTGTTTTGTACACAGTGATGAACTGTTTTTCTTTACCTCTATAATGTGATTTAAAATTGCAGTAATCCACATATCGTCACTCCTATTATGAGCATAATCGCATTAACATAATCACAATTAACTGTTTACAGTTTCAACCTACGAGTGGTTTAGTTTTGGCCAGATTTCATACTGAGGTGACTCCACAAACCTTCCTCTGTTCGCTGGTACAAATAGACAGGATCCTGCTCCATAATCGATGCTATGAATTAGAAACTTCACTTTGTTGTGCAACAAGATAAATTGGCATATGAATTCACGTCAGGAACAAATCAGTTCTGTCGCTGCGGCTAAGACAAATCGTTAAGCGAATGCGCAAATGCGAACTGCACATATGGTCCTAGTTTTGAGCGACTGGAGACGCATTTTATGCTGAAAAGCAGCTGAGGCCTGCCTCGAGGGAGGCCGCACCGCAGCAGCTGGTGTCAGTGACGCACTGCCAACATTCAGTTGTGACGTCAAGTGCCAAACGCCATTCAAATTCTATTTTCATTCCCTCCAAGGGGCTCGTCAATTTTTCAAGTCCAAGTGCAGAGCACATCTTGACCAATGTCTTAACATGTGTTTCTTTTTCTCCTTCAAGGTGATTCCGTTCCCCATGTCATGTGATATCCGAAGAGAGTGCGCTTGCCGGGACCCCAACGCCTTGGAGAACCGAAAGGGCGAGCACTTGCACTCACTCGGTTAAATCGCTCGGACTGGGACAGGACGAGATATTCTTCCCAGAAATGCTGCTGCTTCACAGTTGTACCTCTCCTCTTAGAGCTGTTCATCCTTTCCAAGTCTACCTGCTATCTCTTACAATACGTTTGGAAAAGGATCCCAATGCCATGACCCCAAAAAAGGACCAAAGTTGGTTTGTGTAGAAGCATCAACATCACTCACGACTCCCCCCAAAAATAAAGCAAAACGAAAGCAAGTGAAGCAAGAGATACTGATGTGATTTGACCAAAGGCCAAAAAGCATCGTCTCAAAAGAAGAAAGAACTTTCTGCCGAAACACCACAGTTTAGTGGGCTTGATTTGTTTTACTTTGACCTCAGTCGTCCCTTGTAAAACGGACTTGGGATGGTACGGTTGGCTCACATGATCACAGGTCATTTTTAAAGATTAATCACCACTTCTTTTGATGTTCCTACAATGAAACAATCCATCAAATATAAATACGCAACGGCTGCAGGTCCCGTCGCACACTATTTATGAAATAATTTGAGGTTTATTTAAAATGCACACGGATAGATCGGTGCATAAATGCGGTGAGAATGAATTGGTTTCTTTAGCATGGCTGCTGCTGTTGTTGCTGCTACGATTGCTGCTAATTAGTCAAACAACAGACAACAGGAATACGCAGGCCATGATCTAGTGTGTCGTCAGTCTGCCTTAACACTTACCTCTGATCAATATGACCGCCAATGACCGAAGACCTCCCGTTACAGCGCCGGGCCAGTGCTGAAGTGTAACTCATCTGGTCAGAATGCATCATAGACACAACATACTGAATGTAGAGGCCATTGTCAGAAACCTTTTATTTAATATAAATGGTTAGTTCACCCAAAAACTGACAATTCCATCATCATTTACTCACTTTCAGTTTTTATTGATTGATTTTTGAGTGTGAAAACACAAAAAAAAAGATGAGCATATCCATAGAATGAGTTCAAAAGCATCATACAAGTAGTCTTCCGAAGCTGTAGCTTTGTGTGATTTTATTCACAGAAAATCCTTCCATCTGCTGCAGTTCTCAAATGTCTCATTCTCCGGTTACAACACCCATGGGAACCAATGACATCCAAAGGTGCCATACTTAAATCTGACCGCAAGCACCAAAGAGATTTGTGATGAAGGGGAAGCTTTTCAGCAACTAAAAACAACCCAACACATCAGCTTCAGAAGACTACACGAGTACCATTGTGGTACTTTTATTAAATTGACCTTGCTAACATAATACAGAAAACAAACAGACACTATTTCTAATCTCAATGAACGTTGCCAGTCAAAACCACTTTTTAACACGTGCCAACTTTTTAAACACTTGTAAGTGTTTTTAGCCCCTTTGAAACTGAGGTTAAAATGCAATGGGCGCTTGTGCCATGGATGTGCTGCCAAAAAACCTGAAAATATTATAGCTTCAGCATAATCAGAATGACTTGATATACACAAAATCATGATAAAACAGCACTAATTATTATTACATATAGAAAAAATTTATAGAAAAAAGGAACTTCAGCAGCGTATAAATATATGTACACTTTTTCTTCTTCTTCAATATTTGGCTATCAACTGTGAACTTTTCCTTCAGACAGACCTCTTCCCCTCATGGCCTTAAACTGTTTTGACTAGTTTCTCACTGTCTGTGAATCTCCATGTTTGACTGGTGTGTCAGACCTGCTCCTGAAGACTAAAAGTGCTGGGTTAAAAACAACCCAAGTTGGGTTGAAAATGGACAAATCCAGCGATTGGGTTGTTTTAACGCAGTGGTTGGGTTAAATGTTTGCTCAACCTGCTGGGCAGTTTTATTTAACTCAACTATTGTTTAAAAATGACTATATGACTGGCTTAAAATTAACCCAAAATATGTTAGAATCAGACACATAATTACTAGAGGCAACAATAATAATCAAAAGGTGAACATTTATTAATAAGCAATTTAATAAATGTTTATTGTTTAATTACTAATCATTAAACATATTAATAAACGTTAATTTCCAACATATTTTGGGTTCATTTTAAGCAAGAAATACAGTACTTTTTAAACAAATAAATAACCCAACTTGAGTTTTTAACCCAGTATTTTTTAGTGTACGGTTGCAACAAACACCGGCCTGGAAGTTTCCAGTAGTTCTGAAGACCTTGATTGTCTGGTTCTAGTGTGTTTAATAACGGTTGTAGCCGGAAAGTGTCCCTCCAGGAGCTGAATTTGACACACTGATCTAAACTGATGCCCTATTGCTTTGGCTGTTCGTTCAAAATGCCACACGGCATAATATTGAGATGTGATAAAGAAAGAAGTTATTGTGGTATTCCTCTGCCAGGTGCAAAACTTCACGCTTATGCAGAACAACTAATAACACTTTACAATAAGGTCCTGCTAGTATATGCATTGACTGACATGAACTAACAAAACAGTATTTAATCTTTGATGACATGAGGTGATGAAAATACATCTGTTAGTTCATGTTAGCTGAGGCCAATAAATAATATTAACAGATACAACATTTGATTTTAATAATGTGGTTTTATCAATACTATGCGTTTTTCATTTAGTTCAGATGTATTTAACTGATGTTAACAAGTGGAAACTTATTGTAAAGTGTTACTGAACAACTAATCTTTTCTGATCAGGTTTGTCCTCTTGTCCTTGAGGTTCTGAATTGAATGCGATCGGGCCACAAGTCTGAAGAAAACACTTTTCATGGCTGTTTTATCAGCATGGAAACATGCTAAAGCATTATTTTGCCTAATGTTTTAATAACGGGCATCACTTTGTGCAATTGTAGATATCGTAGTTAAAGTATAATAACTTTATGACATTTATAAGTAAGGAAAAAAAACGGAAACAACACCTAGTAGAAAGTCGGACAACCATATAATTTTTTTTATGCATTTAATATCGAGTCCTCGTATGTATAAAGACTTCATCATGAAATGCCGAAGTCAGTAGTTTCTTTTTATTGTGCTTGTAGTGTCACAGGTGCAGTTATTTATATTTCTAAAGAAACGATAAAATGAAAAAGACAAAAAAAAAAAAAAAAGAAAGAAATAATAATAATAATAATTAATAATCGTATGTACCAGTAGTCAGTATTTGTATAATTGACCTCAGTTGCTGCACTTTTGGGTAGCCCATTGAATTAAAGGCAAAACTTCTAAAATGGCTGCTATTTAAAGGCAGGAAAATTTGGGAGGGAGAGTGTTTGTGGTGGAAACAGTAATGTTTTATGTTCCTTTTTACTGTATCATATGCCTCTGTGATTGATTATTGTGGTTCCACTTGCTTCACGTCTGGTTTAATCGAGCAATGTGACGTGTGGACACAGTGTGGATTTTATTGGATTTATATTCCTTGTCAGAATAAGCCTTTGGGATCATGGAAAACTGGCTTTAATATTTATGTTATTGAAAGTGTGAAGATTAAGTCACAATTAAGAAAATTGGGTCATTGTATATATGTATGTCTATATGTATGTTGTGATTTCTTGTTTGTTTGTTTGTTTGTTTGTTTAATCAGCCATCTCATGAGTTAGGTTAAGATTTATTATTATTATTATTATTATTATTATTAAGGAACTACAGCACCCAAAGATGAAATAAGTGTAGGAAAAATTTCACGGAGAGAGAGAGAGAGAGAGAAAAAAATCAAATACTATACAATGCACGAGAGTACAAGATTTATAATAGTGAAAATGTATGTTTGTTATATATTCTTGGGAGAACAAATACCTGATATTATACTCAAGATAACAATATTCAGCATTTATTGCCAAGATGGACAGCATCCACGTTGCCAAATTAGCACGAACATCACGTAACTTGCCAACTTTCTGACGGCGCTTGTGACGGACAGGCCTGTCAGCCAATGCTTCGTTTGTTTTGAATGCTGCCGAAATGTACTGTTTCCTTTTTTAGTCATTTTCTCACTCTTCTCACACTTGTTATACGTTTCTCCATCACTGCGTGCAAATCAGATCCCGGAGTGGAATTACACCAAATCCTCATTTTCATCCGCGTACAGGTCTAAAAGTGTCCGTTGGCTTGTTTAATGAAGTTTTCAGTGGGATGTTTGACACACACTACTGTATGCACCATAGGATTTCTTGCTGTACCTCATGCCTGTAATGTTTGCTGCTTCCATATTTTAGTGATTTGCGTCTATTAGCGACATATAGTAGTGTACATAGTAGAACTATTTATTGAGAGTGTTATACTTTTGTAAGTTATATTTTTTATTATGTAAGTTATTTGTACAATGGTCTTATAAATGTAAAATTTAGTTATAGGGGCTCTTGTATTATTTTTTCTTTTATTCTTTTATCCATTGCTGAAGTTGAAGAACAAATACAATAACTCAGAAGTATAAATTCAATAATCACTCTTTTTTTTTTTCTTTTTTTTTTTTTGCAAGAAAGTTAAAAAAACGAACAAATAGAAAACAAAATGTCATTCAGTCACTCTGGAAATACTGCCATTGATGCAGTCGGGACATGATTGTAACTACAATGTTGTAATATATGTATGTAATTGTTTGTTAATACAGTACATTTATTCTATGGCAGTCCCTGCAAAAGGAGAATGGGAGTTTTAAAAAATGAAAATCAAGTTCTGTACCAAACATTTCGAATGTCTCTTTAAATCTAAAACATCCAGAGCTCACATGCATCAGCTTTGGACAGGTGAAGAAAACATATTGCTTTTTTTGGCCTGCCAATGTGTTTGTCCAGGTGTCAAAATATGGACGCAACAGTAAAACATCAGTGTTCGATGAGTCAGAGTTTCTTCCCTGACTAGTGCTCACTATTGGGAGTCCTTAAAGTTGACATATATGTCTTTGAGATGTTGGTTGGTTGATGGGAAGAAAAAAAAAAACCTATGAAAAACTAATGGAATTGTATCAAGAGTTTTATAACGGTTTAATATGAATGTCTCAATTATGAAGATGTAAATAGTGATGTGAAAGTAAATTGCCTTGTATATTTAAAGAGATTCATTAGACACAACGATACATTTATGACAGTTATTTAAATCTGAAAATGCGCCATAGTTACATCAGCATCAAGTCTTGTACTTCAAGTGTCCTTTAATTTCAGCCAGTGTTCAAATTCTCTTGAAACAGACGTGATTGTGCCTGTTAAACCCATCTGTGTTTGGTGATGCTGGCCATGTCTGCTCTTGACCTCATATTGCTAATAAATTATGACCAAAATTGTCAATATTCTGATCTTTGCTTGATTCATATGTATAACTGTTTCCAGTTGAGGGGATTCCCAGTCCAGTCGAACAGAATTGCAGTTTTGAATTTATTCAGAGAAACAAGATGCATTTTAGGACACATACCACATTTCCTTAGATTATATGCTGTGACACGCTTGTTTTTTGGGGTTACACTTTACAGTAAGGTTCTGTATGTTAACATTAGTTTTAGATGCAGTCACTAACATGAAAGAACAAGGACTAATAGTTTTACAGAATGCATTAATCTAGATTTATGTTTATCTCTGTGTACACTAATACATTTACAGTGGCGTAAATTAACATTATGAACAAACATAACAATGAACAGTAGTATATTTATAAATGAACAATACCATAGATTATTAAATGCTGCAGTTGTTTTAATAAGCTGTTGTAAAATGCACTAATGTTAACAAACTGAATATTTTTTGTAAGGTTATACTTTGGTGCTCTGCATTATTGCATACATATCACTATTTGAAAAATGAATTAAAATGGTGAACAAGTAACTTTATTTCTCCGTCATGTATTGTGTATCAATAAAGCACTGGTAACTACTCAGAGGTATCGTCCACTCTTTGACCATTTCAGCGTTTCAGGTTTGGATTCAGTTTTTGTGGTGTATGTGGAATTTAGATCAAATGTAAATGCAGATTTATTTTACTCTAGTGTTGACATTCAAAATAAACAGAATAAACATTTAGGTTTCATCCAACTTGGAAGAACCTGAACATTAATTGAATGCTAAAGAAACATTTCCTGAAGAAATTCATGTTAGCAAATATTATTGTTAATGGTTGGTTGTTGTTTTGTGGCTAATGGAACATCAGAAATTCAATGCACTCATGCATGTTTACATTTATTATGTTGACTTGACAAAGCCAGTGTACCGATCTACTATTTCATCTGCTGCTTCTTCTTTTTCTTCTTCTGAGACCAAATTTATTACAGTTATCCCAGAGCTTTCAATCTGTAACCACCAAACTCCACCTGAATGTTCTATGCCATATCTTTTATAACTGATCAGATTTATGTTTTTTTTTTAATTGGACGATCAAATCTATGAACAATCCCATAGAGTTTCATTGAGTGGGTCAAAACTTTTACTTTAGTAACGTGCTAAAAAAATGTTAGCAATGTGTTAAAACATGCTAATGTTCTAAAACACCAGAAACATGTTAACAACGTGTTAAAACAGGTTAGCAATGTGCTACAACATCCTAACATGCTAAAACAGGTCAGAAACATTAACGCAGTGCTAAAACATGCTAGCAACTTGTTAAAAACATGATATCAATGTCATGTTTTGATGACATTGAGTTATAACATGTTATAATTTTGTTAAAACATGCTAGCAATGTGCTAAAACATGCTAACATAAAATGTCAGGAATGGGCAGAAACATGTTAACAAGGTTTTAAAAGGTTAGTAATGTGTTAAAACAGGTTAGCAATGTGTTGCAACATGATAAAACATGTCAAAAACATTAACACAGTGTTACAACATGCAAGCAACTTGTTAAAACATGTTATCAATGTGCCAAAACATGTTATAATTTTGTTAAAACATGCTAGCAATTTGCTAAAACATGCAAACATTGTATAATGCCAGAAACATGTTAGCAACGTGTTAAAACATGTTAACATGCTAAAACATGTCAGAAACATGTTAGCAAGTTTTTAAAAAGTTAAAATGTCAGAAACATGTTAGCAAGTTTTAGTACATTTCACAATTAATAATGTGCTAAAACAGGTTAGTAATGTGTTACAACATGCTAAAACATCAGAAACATTAACAGTGATAAAACATGCTAGCGACTTGTTAAAAACATGTTATCAATGTGTTAAAATGTTATAATTTTGTTAAAATATGCTAGCAATGTGTTAAAACATGCTAACATAAAATGTCAGAAACGGGCAGAAAACATGTTAGCAAGGTTTTAAAACATTTGTAATGTTAAAACAGGTTAGCAAAGGGTTAGAACAATGCTAACATGATAAAACGTCTGAAACATGTTAACAAGTTTTTAAAACATGCTAAAACGTCAGAAAGGTTAGCAAGTTTTTAAAACATGCTAAAACATCAGAAACATGTTAGCAAGTTTTAGCACATTTCACATTTAGTAATGTGTTAAAACAGGTTAGCAATGTGTTACATGCTAACATGCTAAAACGTCAGAAACATTAAAGGTGGAGTAAGTAAATTTTCAAAAACACTGTTTGGAAGTTAGACGGGCCAACACCAACAACAAACGTGTAACCAATCAGCATTAGGGGGCGTATGACGGTCGAGGAAACAGAACGAGCAATTCGGAGATCTGAAGAAAAACTGCAGAAAGAGAGATAATGAGAGACAATACAAAAGAGCTCAAAAGAATATCACTGGAATGAAGGTTTATGATTGGGCAAGCGCTTTAGGACCCGTGTTAATATCAGAAAAGCTTTCCAGCGCTGGAGAGAGCTAAGTGGGAAGGCCTGAAAACAGACGCGGAGGCTGCTTTGATTCCTCTTCACATGTGAGTAACACTGGGTTTTGATTGTCTGGAGCTGCTGTGCTGTTGGTGACTGACAACGAACACTTTGTATTTACTCTTGTGTACTGTACGTTCATTTTTTGTGCTTCCTTGACATCCATTCATCATCTGCGCTTTATTTTTCGTGACGCATTTTGTTGCGCGTCAGCTGTGATAAACAGACACCCACTCTCGCACTGCGTGTGTAACAGAGGCCAGATAGTGAGAGTTGTGCAGGTAAACCACTGCAAACTGACGACCGCTAGAGTATGCGGTGTTTAGCGTCATTGTTAGTAGCCTGCTAGCAGCAAACAGGCCGGGGTTTGAGACCGACACGGAGCAGAGTGGTTAGGAATAGGATTGGAGTGTGAGTTTTGGAGGCGGAGCAATGAAGAGAGGGGTGGGTTTGGGTTGATTTCAAATATCAACAGTGTTCAACAACGTTTTTGAAAATCTACTTATCCCACCTTTAACAGAGTGCTAAAACATGCTAACGTTGTAAAATGCCAGAAACATGTTAGCAATGTGTTAAAACATGTTAACATGCTAAAACATGTCAGAAACATGTTAGCAAGGTTTTAAAATGTTAGTAATGTGTTAAAACAGGTTAGCATTGTGTAACAATGTGTTAACATGTTAAAACAGGTCAGAAACATTAACAGAGTGTTAAAACATGTTATAATTTTGTTAAAACATGCTAGCTATGTGATAAAACATGCTAACGTAAAATGCCAGAAACATGTTAGCAACGTTTTAAAACATGTTAACAATGGGTTACAACATGCTAACATATAAAAACATGCTAACATTGTAAAATGCCAGAAACAAGTTAGCAATGTGTTAAAACATGTCAGCATGTGAAAACATGTCAGAAACATGTTAGCAAGGTTTTAAATCGTTAATGTGTTAAAACATGTTAGCAATGGGTTACAACATGTTAACATGTTAAAACGTCAGAAACATTAACAGAGTGCTAAAACATGCTAGCAACTTGCTAAAAACATGTTATCAATGTGTTAAAGCATGCTAGTAACTTGTGCTCCAGGAACAGGGTTGAAAACCACTGGCATAGGCGGGCAGAATAATCTTAGGGTACTTACTGAATGAACATAAATCACCAGCCATTTTTAAAACTCACTACAGAAAGTGCAACTCTGATTCAGGAACACTGATTTCATTGCTTTGGTCCCTGAGATGCTTCACAATGAGAAACAGACCATAGATATTTCTTCTCTTAACACACAGACTTGGCATGGCTGTAGAAGCAAGAACTTTGATCAACTGAAAATGATTGATCACTTACCTTTTCTTCGGTCATATAACCCTTTTGTGTCTTCTTAATGCATACTGAAATAATGTAGATATTTGAGCCTATAAATTAATCTTGAGCAATTTAAAAAGCCTTTAATTTATGAGGGCTTGCTCAGTTTATAGACAGAGAAGTCTCAAGTTTAAGATGGGTCTCTCAATAGAAAGAAAGAAAGAAAAGACGCAAAATTAACTCTTTCCCTGCCAGCGTTTTTTTTTTTTTTTTAGAAAAGTTGCCAGCCACTGCCAGCATTTTCACAAAACGTCCATGGCCCCCAGAATATTTTGTTGTATGAATATCTGAACATGCAATATGTTGCAGTAAGTACCCTAAGATTATTCTGCCCGCCTATGCCAGTGGTTTTCAACCCTGTTCCCGGAGCACAAGTTACTAGCATGCTTTAACACATTGATAAAAGTATACAATATGTACGTTATGTGCACACAACGTACATATTATTACTGTATATAATATGTACGTTGCGCGCTGAAGAAAAGTAGGATAAGCCATGTAGGTTTATAATTTAGTTTGAAGCACTTAATGTAAAGCATGTCTCATGTTTTAGACCACTTGGATCGTGCACTTTTTAGGCAGCAGCTCTGTGTGGTTCCTTAAATATGTTCGCAACATCAAGTATATCGACATAAACAATATTGTCCTATCCTAGGGGGAAACTCAGAGTTTGAAATTACAGAGAAGCAGTGGTATTCGAACAACACTGTATTCACTTCTACTAGCATTATATTTTGCATGTTAAGTCACTTTTGACTTTTGTTCAACTCAAGTCAAATGGTTTAGTGTGAGGAATTTAGAAGAAACAGTGCTATGTTGAGTTCAATTGCTTACAAAATTCCTTCAACCCTTTTGCTTTCCTTAAATACCCAGATCAAAAAACATATCCTTCAAATGGAGACAACTAACAATTGGAGCTTATAAATAAACAGGACCCTGGACCTATGGGTTCACGCAGGGTACAGGAGGTCATTTTACATGGAAGACCCTGCCAAAGGACACCATTTACAGTAAGCAAAATATCCCTGAACTCTCAGATATTTGCTGTTGTGGGAATGAGACCATTTGTACCAGTCGCACTGAGAGATTTCAAATGATTCAACACATGCATGTGAAAATCACTTGTATTAACACAGAACATTATGTTTTGCATGTTAAGTTGTGAATATGTAGTGTTTATGTGTATATTTTCAGACTTAAGGCCGGGACACACCAAGCCAAACTAGCAGTGACGAAAGCCAACAGTGTTATCACCTCGCGTCGGCCAAAAATCTGCGATTGAACACACCACTAAGACTACATCCGACTGTCAACTAGCTTCTGCACCTGCATGTAAGTAACTGTCTGCATCAGCAGGTATCAGTAGTGTTCGTCATTCAAAAAGGGAAACTGAAACTGCAGATAAACAAACCGTAAAGCAGCACTTGCTTACCATTTTGAATATCAATCATGCTGATCACTTTCTTCATTCCAGGCGGCTCATGTTGTTATGAAAATATTCGCGTATTGCAATGCTCAGGACTTCTGTCTGTGCCGTCTCGACTTCTTTGCTCGCTTTCATCACTTTCACTGTAATTCTCGTGCACTGACTCGTTGGCTAAACTGAACAGCCAATCCGAGTGATCTCTCTTACCGACAACCCGACGGCGATTCAACATACTGACGACGGGGGTCTGACTAGGGCCGACGTGTGGAGCACACCACAAAAATAGCCTGACTGTAGCGCAAGAGTGCGGCACAAGAGGATGGATGTATGGCATAGGATGTTGGAGTATCGTAAGCTTAGACGCCTCTCGCGGTTCAAACAAATAGGGCTGTGCAACAAACTCAAGCTCCTCTTCTCTTATATCGAAATCCTCTGACATTTCTCATTAAAATTTCTCGTTTTAGACTTCTAACTCAAGACCGGTGTTTTGTTTTGCTCTATCCGCTGAGCTTTCGCGTTCGTCGCTGCGTCATGCGTCGGGTCAGACGTCACTCTTCCGCCACAAATCGATGTCTTCTCTCTCAATGGCATTGAGAACCAGTTTTACCATTAAGACTATCCCCAAATGCCGCAAACAGTCATCAATGCTCAAGAGGCAACAGACAATGTTATGGACCAAGGACATTTTCACTTATGAACAGTGTATTTGAGTTTTTACAGATTCTGCTACAGGTGTTGAGTCTTAGAGATTGCCAGTGAGGTAGTGTAACAGGTTTTTATTTTTAAATATTTAATTGATTCTTCACATATTTTAGATAAAACTGAGAAAACTTCTCGAGATTCTATATACATATTTAATAGACCCTTCCCCCCCCACAACCCCCCACACACAAAAAATCATATTCACTTATTACATACTGCATTTACAATTGTATGTACAATAGCATAATTAACTATCACAATGAATATAGCATGGAATATAGCAACTTACTTACTGAAAATGTGTTGAGGCCCTTCGTTCAACTGCGTTTTCAACAAACACGCATTGTTCCCGGACAGTCATTTACAGAATAGTTCTGCACAATGCTTTCTTTTGTACCACAACCCTTCGCCAAATACATTAGATGATTCACTTTGATGAAATCTATTGGTCTCATTGGCCAGCAGTACCCCCATTCATTTCTTTGGACACTGTAAAGGAACATTCTTTCGGCTAAATATAATATGTGTGACAGGACTATACTTGTTCTCAAAAGCATTTTCTGTGACCCTGATGATATTCTTATACAGTTTTCTCAATTAATTGTGGCAAAACTATAAAAAGATTAATAGACTCGATGTCAAAAAGGGTTGAATAGAAAAGAAGGAAAACCACTGAGAGATCATATTCTCGTCTTGCTTGGCTAGGTATTCCAAGAGATATGTTTGCAAAATGAGCATCAGGGAACCTGGTTCGGAGTTCTGCAGCACCATGCAGTTAAATTCTTACATTCGTAAACAGTCCTTCAGTAGTGATGTCCTTGCAGGAGAAACAATGAACAAAAATAATTTAAAATAAATCGATTCTTCCTATCCGAGGCTGTCAGCATTTGGAGAACTCCAAAAAGGAAAGAAAAGGAAAGAAACAACAAAACCTCCTCTCACAGTCTCAAAGTCATTTGGGTTTAGAAAAAGAACAGCCAAGCTGGAGACCATAAGAGAGAAGGTCAAGTCTCATCGTAACTTTGACTTTCCGTATATGTTGCGTTGCACTGATATGACTTTCTCCAGACAGGCTAGCCGGGTTTCGTGAAGTGAACTGTGCCATAGCGTGCCGCCGGGTCTCGTGTCGTCGCTGCGACACAGCATGTACGGCACGCTCTCCGTTCGGCTTTGGATGAAGCCACTGCGGAGCAGCGAGCGGCAGAACAGACTGATCCGATCCATTCGTCTCAGGATCAGATGGGCCTTCCTGTGGTGGCCAGAAAGAGAGCTGTCAGTGCTGTCAGGAAATACACGACTCTGCCAACATTTCTGCTGAACCTGAGTCATGTTTTTACCAACGAGCCAGGGTTGGTCATTTTCATGAATTGCAGCAACCTCTTATGATCAGTTCAATTTTTTATTTAATGATTTGACCTTTTTATGACTTCAAAAATTTAGTTTAGGTTTACAAATGTCAAAACAGAATAAAAGGCAGAAGAAGATAACATCTATGATTAATAATAATAATAATAATAATAATAATAATAATAATAATAATAACTTTAAAAATGCTTGAAAACTTATTTGAATATATGTAATAGGATGTGAACAGGTTTTCAAAGTGTAAGGGGAAAAAATGGTTTTCTGTAAAAAGTGTCATCTTGACTTCATTAAAATATAATTATGATTTAATTTATACTATATATACATATATAATAAAATGCATAATTCCTAATAAAATGTTATTTCTTATAATGAAAACTATGAGCTTGGTTGTGAAAAAAGAAAGAAGATTTTAATGTGGTAAAAAGAGGTAAAACTACACATTATAAAATTGTGTCTGCTCAGCAATTATATATAAATGGGTCAATGACATGACGGGTCATTTTTTGTCCAAAGGCCTTAGTAATAATAAAAAAAACAAAGATTTGACATCCAAAGTATGTAAGATAGCACAACTAGATCTCTTTTATTGAATCCAAAAGGTTTTAATTTTATTTTCCTACATATAAAGGTATTTTAAAGATTCTGAAGTGTCAAAAGATCATTCGGTTTAACCGTCCAAAGGCCAATACAGCCATTTCATTTGTGATTAAAATATCTTAAAATGTAATAAATGTATATATTTTTTATTCTGGCATGATTTTATAACATCATATATCAACATAGTGCAAAATGGTATTAAAATTATGTGTAGAAGTTGTTGCTTTGTTATGAGAAAGAATGTCCGGGAAAATGAATTTCATTGATGTCATTCGGAGTAACGAATATAAAGGGACCATTTTGGATCAAGTCATGCGGTCAATATCATGTAACAGGATGTGACATCATTCAGACACCTGCATAGCACCACATGGTCGTGAAGCAAAGTAACTAACTCTCTTTTAACTATTTGAAAAATTAATGTTTTCACTTGATCATACGCATGTCCCGAAACATCAGGTCATTCGGTACAACCGCTATAAAACATGGAAAATGTTGTAATATTTTAAAAACTTGTACCAAATATAAAATGTTTGATTGTCCTTTTGCTAGCTAGCTAGATATCAGCCTGTTAGCGCTGTTTGAAAATATCGTCATTCGGTAAAACCGAAATTTTTGTTAAACCGAATGACTTTTTAGTGACAAATGTTGTCTGTCTTGTAAAAAATGACAAAAGCAGTGTTAATTGATTATAAAAACCACATAATCTCATTGTTGACACTTAATAAAACTTCAAAATTAATTATATCTCCATTATGTTTTTTTATTCTTTTACATATTTAAAAACCTTATCCGTTAATGACCATATACAGTGTATATATATATATATATATATATATATATATATACTGTATATGGGTCATTGACGGATAAGGTTTTTAAAAATGTGTAAAAATATCTGTATATATATATATCTTTAACTCGCAATATGAACTAAATGAGTTTTGAAGTGATTTGGCCTGTTCTAGGACAAGCATTACTTACTGCTCCAACTATTTTTAATCCTAATGCAAAGCCTGTGTTGATATTCATAAAGATTATTGGATTCTTACGAAAAGGGAAAATGAACTGTAATTGGTGGTCTCTGTTTCATTCCCCTGCTAGTTCTGCCAGAGAACAGATTACACAAACATTCACAGAGAGTTTAGGATGGCAACCTTCTGATGGCCCCAGCCAAGAGCTGAACCAGGGGCCCGTGTGAGGGACTGCGCACACTTCCTCTTCGTGTTTGCTTAAAAATACACAAGCTGTTCCATAAAAACCTACTAATTCTCAAACAACACTCAAGTAGCCTCTGCAGTCTAAACTGTCTTCATTGTTCAAGTCATTTTTTGTAATCAAGAATTGAGAATGTCTTCAATCAAAAACATTTGAAGTAAGTTTTGTCATTTTAAAAGTTATTTTAGTAAGTCAGTTCTTCTCAAGTTCATGCAGGTGTCCACAGGTGTAGTTCCCCTTGTGAATAAGTGCACTTACAGTAAATGCACACTTGTTTACTTCAAATATTAAAAGTATAAAAAAAAACTATACTTGCATAAAATATAATAGTAATGAAATAAAAGCCAACTTAAGTGTACTGAGAGTACATTTTCATGAAAGTTTTTAACACACTTAAAAAAGTGCACTCTGTAATATAGTCAAATTAAAAGTTGTACTTTTTAAAGCATTATTTTTGAATAATATTTTGTAAAATAGCTCAAACATGCATTTTAGTCCAAGACTAGACTTAAGCCTTGTCTGTCAAGTCAAGTCAAGTCACCTTTATTTATATAGCGCTTTTTACAATGTAGATTGTGTCAAAGCAGCTTTACGTTGATAACTGGTACATTATTTGGCTGCACAGCAGCTCTTAAAGAATAGTGTCAATGCAGGCAGATCAAAGCACTGTTGAATATCAAATGTCAAGTCAAATGTCAAGTGTCCCCAACTAAGCAAGCCAAAGGCGACAGCGGCAAGGAACCCAAACTCCATCAGGTGACATCAGGTGGCAGACAAGTGGCAAATAGGTGTTTAAATGGAGAAAAAAACCTTGGGAGAAACCAGGCTTAGTCGGGGGGCCAGTTCTCCTCTGTGAAACCGAGCATTAAAGTTCATATATTTTAAATGTACTAAATTGCAACTTCATTACAAATGTGTAATTACGAATATATAGGAATGCATGACATATACTGTAAGTTTCATTAGAAATGACATTGAAGTATATTTTAGTTGACCATGAATGCACTATATATTTCAGAGATATAAAGTATTTAAGTCCTACTTAAGTGGATGAAACAAGAACTCTAAAGTTCAGCTAAATGCATTTAATAAACATTTAAAATATAATACATTTTATGTAATTGCAATTAACAAGCAATTAAGCGTCTGAAAACATTACATTCATTTGTTCTTAAGTGTATTCTTGTAAGGTATATTAGTGCACTTCTTTTTCACAAGGGTCATCACTATCAACATGATCCACTGATGTTTAGAAGGCTGCGTTCACACTGCAGCTGAATGTGATCTGGTGTTGTTAATTGGATGACAGTGAGAACAACCTGAAGTACACTAAACCTATTTTATACCATATTTTCTTGAAATGTTTGGCTTGAAAAGTGTGCTAACTTGCTTTAAAATTTCTCTTAAGGTGATGATACACGGGGCAACGTTTTGAGCAATGTTGCCAGGCACTTTCCCATTGAGAATAGGCAACAAATTTCAATCTAAAGTATCCAGATAGACATTTGTTGCCTATTCTCAATGGGAAAGTCCCAAAGCAACATCGCTCTGCAAAATTGCCCAAATTGCGACATTGCTGAAAAAGTTGCCCCGTGTATCATCACCTTTAGACTGTTCTTAGCAAAGAAGTGAGTAAAGGGTGGGAGATGGAGATTAGGCTCTGAGAGAATGAAAGCAAATGACCGACAAAGTACTGCAGCAGTGATTGGTCATTCTCTTCCTCACCTGGGTCCAAGTTCATCCTCACTTCTCCACACAAAGTCTCCAAACTTCTCGTAGTGGGAATTGTAGTGATGCTGCACACGATACAGCAGCGGCGGGGAGATCTCCATCAGGGTGTTGTAGGCCGTCTGCTGCTCCTTCCCGCTGGTGTAGCCATTATACAGGTTGTACACTTTGTCTGCGATCTCTGTTTGAGGGGAAAGAAGGTCTGACTTCCAAAATCTGAACTGTCTGTTTTCTATGGAAGCTTGTTTCTGCCACTGAATAAAAAAATCAAAAAGGTAATTGAGTTTATATCTCGCAATATTGACTTTTTTCTCTCACAATCGAGACTTTATTTCTCAGAATTGCAGGTTTATATCTCGCAATTCTGACTATTTAACTCGCAATTGCAAAAGGTCAGAATTGCGAGATGTAAACTCGCAATTGCGAGAAAGAAAAGTCAGAATTGTGAGATAAAAAGTTGCAATTACCTTTTGCATTTTTTTATTCCGTGGCAGAAACAAGCTTCCATAGTATTCAAAAAACAAACATTTTAACAAAATCTTCTGGTGTTTTCTTTCATCTTTGGTGACAAATGAAATTCTGCCTGTGTTTTGTGAAACCTTGTGAAAAAGAAGTAGCATAGTGTGTTATAAACATCATGTCATGAAAGTGCACTCTCTCTTTTAGTGTACTTTTATTTCATTAATATCATATCTGCAAGTACAGATTTTAATATACTTTCAGTAATTAAAGTACACTACAAGTGCACATTCAATACAAGTAAGCACACTTCTTTTTCACAAGAGAATCAGGACTAAAAATGAGATCTGCTAACACGTTATCACTTTATGACTTGCATGGTAAGTCCTACTTTTCCTTTTCTTTGAGTGAACTTTCTGTAATCCCATTTTTACTTTGCTATCGATTTACTTCCCTGTGATTCATACTGCTGCCAGACCTGTGAATTCTGTTCGAGTAAAATCTTCTAGCCACTACGGATGACGTAATCGTAAACAGACAGGACACGAAGAGCTGCCACCTCAGATGGGTGCGATGATGACATGTCACTGGAGCGCGGCTCAATCTCTTCACTCACACGTGTGAATGGAGTGAAGGAGAATGGCTCTGTACCTTCTGCTTTGCTGTCATCCACCATCGGACAGGACGTGCGGACGGCCACAAAACTCGCGTCCGACCGACTACCACGGCTGTCCACAGCATAAAGAGTGAACCTGGAAGAGAGGATGAGGTGGACGTGAGGAAAAGTCTGTTTCAGTGTGTTGCCTAATCTCTGTTTTTAAGCTCCATGTAACTGAAACATTTACATGGAACATTTACGCAAATAAACAAATAGAGCAAAGTAACCCAAATAACTTTGGGCTCAGGCAAAATAAACACACAGAATCTTACGACAAAATCATTAAAACCGAAAGGTGTCCCTGAAAGAGTGTTTCTGGAGTTCTTGTTTATGAGCCACAGACCACTAAAACACGCAGGCAGGGATTCCAGCGGATTCTGTTACATTAGGAAATTGCGTGCATGACGAGCAAAAAAAAACGAAAGAAAAAAAACAGTCATTACGGCTAATAGCAGCTTAAATGGGACTCCCACTTCCTCTAATGACGGAGTTCCGTTTGGCAAATACAAAACACATTAAAGCTGCTGCTCAGCGTTTTCTCAGACCACCCAGCTCAACCTGCACTAAACAGGCCTGGCTCTGCTGCTAATGACACGCGGGTCATTGAGGTGACTAGCTGACTACGTTTGACTGCCTATGTGTAGTTTACATGACTATGTCTAATTATTATTTTTAGGCTTTTTTTTTTTTTTTTTTTTTGCACCACAAGTGTAAAAAGTAGTTAGATGCTATTTGGCTTTTCACCTGAGAAAGTATAAAAATATATTATTTTCATTTTGACAATCGCTTACTCTTGTTTTGAACAAAACCAACCAATATTTTAATGTCTTAATAGGACCATAATGACCCATACACTTTAGTTTAGGGTTCAATTCTCTCTATTAAAGGATTAGTTCACTTCAGAATTAAAATTTCCTGATAATTTACTCACCCCCATGTCATCCAAGATGTTCATGTCTTTCTTTCTTCAGTCAAGGAGAAATTAAGGTTTTTGAGGAAAACATACAAGGATTTTTCTCCATATAGTGGACTTCACTGGGGTTCAACGGGTTGAAGGTTTAAATGTCAGTTTCAGTGCAGCTTCAAAGAGCTCTACACGATCCCAGACGAGGAATAAGGGTCTTATCTAGAGAAACCATTTGGCCATTTTCTAAAAAAAAATAAAAATTACATACTTTTTAACCACAAATGCTCATTTTGCACTGCTCTGCAATGCGCCACGCATTACGTAATCACATTGGAAAGGTCATGTGTGATATAGGCGGAAGTATCGCGGCAGGGCGAAAAACTCCATCCGTGACCTTTCCAACGTGATTACGTAATGCATGGAGCAGTGCAAGACGAGCATTTGTGGTTAAAAAGTATATACATTTTATTGTTTTTAGAAAATGACCTATGGTTACGATAGATAAGACTCTTATTCCTCGTCTGGGATCGTGTAGAGCTCTTTGAAGCTGCACTGAAACTGACATTTGGACCTTCAACCCGTTGAACCCCAGTGAAGTCCACTATATGGAGAAAAATCCTGGAATGTTTTCCTCAAAAACCTTCATTTCTCCTTGAAGAAAGAAAGACATGAACATCTTGGATGACATGGAGGTGAGTAAATTATCAGGACATTTTAATTATGAAGTGAACAAATCCTTTAACTAACAATTAACTACGGCTGACACATTCTCAATAAACTCCTAATTACTGCTTATTAATAGTTAGTTAAGTTTAGGTATTGGGTAGGATTCTTGGTATTGTACAGAACATCAAGTGCACTGTAAACATACATTAAGTAGACTTTCCACATTCAAATGCAATGTGCCAGCATCAGATTAAACTGCAAAGCACATTTTATATATTTATTAAAATTCCTTCATTACCAGAAATGGTGTTGTGCAGTCATACCGTAAACCAACATCAGATGCATCCAACCCGAGACGCCAGTTGCAGACATTTGTTCATTCCAGCATTGTTGTATAACAGTCATCGCTGCCATCTGATGAATCCGATGAAATGGATACGCTTTCTGACTACACATAAGTCAACGGAAGGATGCCAGAGATGTCTTTTCCCCACTTCCAAGGAGACATTTCTTTACACGGCAAGGTTTCAACACTTTGACTCTTCCTTTGTTTGGAAATCCATATTTCAATAACCACCAGCTGATTGTTTTGTTTGTAATACGGTCTGTTTATACATGGCTTGCATAGTTTGCCTGATCTTGTTATTCATCGAAGGAGTGTGGCATTCCTTTCCTAAACCTCACCAAAAGACATCACTCCAAATGCAGGCCAGCCACCATCCCCTGCCAATCTCATCAGAACAACACTGGCTCGAACAATCACATTGTTTGAATTATGTGGTTGCGTGGTTGCCTATTGGAGTGGTTTTTTTTAATCAGACAATTTGTAGTTTGCTTTAAGGACTTCAGAAGGGGACCTCTAGACTAGTTGCTGTTTTGGGTTGTTTAAGGTGTTGCAAAAACGCCAAAGGTACTTTTTGTGCTTACACGCTCTGTATTAGCTCTCACTCTACCTTACGCTCTCAAAAATAAAGGTTCCAAAAGAAAAATGACTGTGAAGAACCATTTTTGGTTCCCCAGAGAACCAAACGAACCTTTTTGTTCATAGTGTGAAGAATATCTTAATAGTCTAACGGCCTGTGTATATAACGATAACTATAGAGTTTTAATAATCATCCCAATTTTATGATGATACACCACAACTATAATGATAATGACACAAAGGAACAATATCATTGGAATCACTTTCAAAATAATAATCAGAATCCATCCTTTATCCTTTAGAATCCATCCACCAATCCATCTTTTATGCCTGAAGCAGAGGGACCGCTTTCTGGAGCCTCACACCAGGGATTTTTTGGAGTTTGTGTGCCAGTCGCTCTATCCAGGCACGCCTCCCAGGGAGCGTTCTTCGCTCATTTCCTCATTCTTGGAGTGGGTGCTGGTGAACAACCACTCACCATTCACCGTCGGCCCCGCAGAGGATGATGTCGTCACCAGCCCCACTCCAGCACCTCCAGAGACCAGCCTTCCACCAGAGAGTGACGCGACGGAGAAGTTGCATGTGCCCACTGCAGACTGTGGAGACCAGCCCGCCGCAATGGACGAGCCTGATCCAAGGAAGAGGTCGGAAGGAGTCATCCAAGGAGCCCATTCCACATAATGTGTCTGACCAGGTGCGCGAGCCGGCAACACCGTGGATTGCCGAGGGAGTGTTAGTGGAGATTGACGGCTTGGAGGATAACCCCACCCACACTCCCGCCGCTATGTGTGAGTACGATCTGGCCTCTGGAGGATATGTTGAGGAACTAAAGGACATTTTTGAGGAAAATGTAATTGACTTTTTTGGAGAAATAATTTCCAGTTCCCCTCTTTCTCCAGCGTTTTCCTGTTTCTCCAGCGTCCCCTGTATCTCCAACATTTCCTTTTTCTCCAGTTTGCCCGCCCAACCTCCCTCTCCCACCTCCTCAAACTGCCAGTTCCTCAGCCCCGCCTTCGCTCGTGTCCCTCAGCCACTCTGTAAGGACCTGCCCAGTGTCTTCAGGCCACCAGCTCCATCCAGCACAGAGGATCCCCTGTCTTCGCCTCCATCCTCTGTGCCCATCGCTCCACCTCGGCCTGTCGACACATCAGCTCTGCCTTGGCTCCTTCCTCCCTCGGCTCCACCGGAATCCATCAGCCATACAGCTCCACTGGGCTCACTCGTCCCTCCGGCTCCGCCTTGGTCGGACATCGTCCTGCCTGCGAGCTTCGGCTCCGTCTGGCTCCGCCTTCGTCCTCGGTCCCACCGGCTCTGCCCTGTCCTCTGGTTCCATGGCTACACCTCGGACACTCGTCGCTGTGGCTACACCTTGGTCTCCAGTCCCTCTGGTTTCGCATGGGCTCTACGGCTCATTGTCTCCACCTGGGTCTCTATCATTGGTGGCTGCTTCTCCGTCGGTCGTCCCCAGGTCAGGGTTAGGGTTAGGTTCCATTAAATCGTTTCCACCATGGCTCCTCCCACATTCGACTCCGCCCTGGGACCTCGTCCTGGCTGGCCTCTGGCTCAACATCTGGCTCCTCCTGCTCCTGGCTTTCCCCTGGCTCCTCCCACCCTCCACTCCCCCTTTGGACTGTATAAGGTTCCCTGGACTGTTTTTTTTTTCTTTTGCGAGGACGCACCTTTTTGGGAGGGGACGTTCTGTAACGTGTATGTGTTTCTTTGTTTTTGGTTAGGGTTAGTCATTATGTTCACCTGTTCTGTCAATCATCTTGTTAGTTCTCCTGATTATTTAAACCCTGTGTTCTCTCTCATTCTCGGTCCGTTCTTGTCAGTGTAAGCGTTAATGTCAATGGTGTTTCTCCTGGCTATCTCCTGTGTGTTCTTATTAAAGATTATTCTGTATAGTCATCGTCTTCGTGAGCTTTGATACCACGATACGTGACAATGCGCTGGTGTGGACGGTATAATATAGTTATCGTTATAGCTGAGAACGGGCCTTAAAGAACCCTTTTCAACTATAAAGAACCTTTTGTTCAATGGAAATGTTCCATGGATGAAAAAGGTTCTTTTTGGAACCTTCGATGCAAATAAAGAATGGTGTGCAGCTCTTTAGACTTTCAAATGCCTTTTTTAGGTGCTGTAGTTTTCTTCAGAATACTTCATGTTTCTTATCTTTGCTTCTCTCTCTGGATGTCACATGCCATTTAAATCCAACCCCAAGTCTGAGGAACTCTGCGAACAATTGGCAGTGATAAAGATCACCCAGGAGAACAAAGGCGAAGTGGTCTGGCTCATCGCTGGGAATGTCAAAACACGACGGCGAAACACACATTCCCCTTCGCCCCCCAGGAACGATCCCTCTCTCTCTCTCTCTCTCTCTCTCTCTCTCTCTGTCTCCCTCTCTTCCCCTGCCTGGCTGACACATTCTACATCCCTCTTTTTCTCACTTCAGTTTCACCATTCTCTGGTTACTCCTGTATGTTTGGCTTTTCTCAGCTCATGGCTGTTTTGATTTCTGGCACCTATAGTTCAGCCGTTAAATGAGTTGCTTTTGGCAAATCTGAGCACAGATTGAGACACTGTTGAGATCTTTTCTAAGACACGTAAGATAGATGAATAGCTGTTTTCTGTAGACTTCAGCAAAAATCGCCATTTGTTCACAATTTAATCTCGAGAACAAACGAGATGTCACGAGAATTACAGACACTGGTGTGCCAAGTCAGATCACATTTATTTATATGGCACTTTATACAATACAGCTTGTTTCAAAGCAGCTTCACAGCAATAAAAAGGAAAACAACAGTGTTAATATTCATGAAACTCATGAAATAAAGCTTTAAGACATCTCTCCAGAAGACAATGGTGTGATTTTTCAGCTCAATTCAGTTCAGTGTTGATTCAGTTCAGTTCAATAACAGTGTCGATGTTGCTTAATTCATTTTAAATGTTGTTCTCATCTGATAGTGTCAGTGCAGTTAAATTGAAAATTTTACCATTACTGCGATTCTGTGGAAGCCTTTCAGTCCATACCTTAAAGCTTTTCTTATGTATTTTCCACCAAAAATAATGAACTCTGAGATGATATTTTCACAGTGAAGCTCTGCTAAATCACTACATATGGCTTTTAGGACTTTCTTTGGGGCTTGAAAATATGCATCTGGGCTGATCTTGTTGGCCAAACATGTGGCTATTCTGAAGCACAGACACATTTAAGAAAATACTTTTGGAAGTAAAATGCTCATTTCTATGCTAATCTTAATATCAGCTATTTAGGACACAGAAATCAGGTTTAATGGAAGCATTTAACGATCTTGTAGTCAGTATTCTCGTAATGGGTTGCCTTCCAGGCATCAAAAGCATTAGTAGCTAAAACAACAGATATTTCCTTCAGTTTGAAGGGTTTGTTTTCAACTCTTCCCACAAACTGTGAAATATACCAGAACAGCAATCAGACGTGGTTGAGGAGAAGATAGATGTACCTAAGATATAGCAAGTCTACAGCTAAACAGAGATTTGGACCCTGAACCTTGGAGAGCATATGCATAATTCAGGCATCTCATAATTCACGCCACAGTATGGGTCATACCAGGTTTATCATGCTTCGCTGTGTCAGTGGCCGTGATTTATTCTGCCCTCAAAGGATCGTTCTTTCAGGGTCTGCTCTCAAAGTTTCACCACTAACCTTCTCCCATGAGTCAACTATGCTACGCTGCTCATTTGGGTTGATTGTTAAGTAATTTTTTAAACATAACCTGTTTTGAGACCTTGACTGATTTAGTGACGACTAAATACCAAATTCTCCTTATTAACATACAGAATGCTGACAAAATTACATGCACTTTGCAAGCCAAAAATTGGTGCAAGTTTATAAAGATCATCTACGAACATGACCCTTGTAAAAAATGTTGAGTTATGGCTCCGCATACTACAAATGCTGTCTGAAAAGCTTGGTTTTAAGTCTCCATCCACTTCATAGTACAGAAAAGAGCCGACACGAAAACAACAACTATATGTATTGTTGAGGGTGAGTAAATGATGACAAAAATGCTCATTTCTGGGTAAACGATTCCTTGAAATGGAAACCAAGGCCTGGGAAAGATTGGTGAGGAACCAAGGTGGCAATAAGATGGAAAATCACACAACATTTAGGAAAGAACAAAAATGCACACAGTGTTCTTTAACCCCTTCACCCTCAATAGAAGAAGGCGGCACAATTAAATTCGACACTGATGAGGTTCATCCTGTTCATAACTAAACCATGTTCTGACATGTCTTGTCACGAGAGGCCTAAACAACCAACAAAGAAAAAGCCATTTTATTACCTGTCTGGGTCCTCTCCAAAAAGAGCTCTATAAACACAACTTACAGAAATAACAATGAGTAATACAACACTTAGCAAACTTAAATTACCAAATCCAAACCACATCAATTTACTTTCCGGTGGTCTTTGGACTATTAAGTCGGTGTTGGAAGGATTTGTCCTTCCAAAGAATCCAGACTGAATATATCAGATTTGTGCTGATTCCTCACTTGCATTAGACTGCAGCTGCAGTGCACTGAATGTCCCCATCTCAATGTTATCATCTACATTATTATCATTTTTTCTTTCACTATTCAATATCTTTAAAACCAAACAGGTTGTCTTTGGAATATTGTTTTAATCTGTAATCTGTTGTCGTCAGTATCACTTTTCTTCCTCTTGGTCTTTTATAAAATCCTTTTAATTAACAAAATCCACAAACATCAGTAAGTATTATGAGTGGATTAGAATTGATTATCGTATTGTGCAACTCGCTGGTTGTCCTGCTGGCTCTATAAATCAACTCCAGTTGGTTAACTCTCTTTTTTTTTCTTTCTAAAGTTGCCAGTCACTGCCAGTGTTTTTCATCATTTTCACAAAAAATGTTATTCTAGCGTCATGCATTCTTTTTTTTTTTATTATTACCATCAACACTTGAATGTGGGTAAGTTTCATTAAAAAAAGCAACATTTTAAACAAAAACCTGAGAAAATCGTGGTTTTTCAAAGACTACAACATGCATAAGCAATGCTTTTATCTTTTTTGCCTGTGTTTTGATCGGGAGATTCTGTACTCTTTCAGAAGATGCGTAATAGCGCCCCCTAACATATAACTGTGAAAACACGGAAAGCCTGAAAATTCCATCAAAAGCGGGGAAAGAGTTAAAAATGCAAACTAGAACCAAGAAATGTTATCAGCCCTATTTTATCATCTCTATAGGCCATCTATCTCGTATCAATTTTAAAATTCTGCTACTTGCTTACAAAGCCTTGACGGCCATATATACAAGACTAGACCACCTCCATGTTTGACCACAGAGATGGTGTTCTTCTGCTCATAAGCTTTGCAGCTTTGCCGAATGCCACTATTGACCAAGAATAACATAAAAGGCTGACTTGATTATGCTTAAATTCATTTGGATATACCTGTGGAGTTGTGGAAGAATGTTTTATGGAGGGATGTGACCAAACTGGAACTTTTTGGAACCATGGATCAGTGGTGCGTCTGGTGCAAAAAAGGCAAAGCTTATGAGCAGAAGAACACCATCTCCATGGTCAAACATGTCCAGTCTTGTTATGGGGGTTCTTTGTTGTTGTAGGAAGTAAAAATCTTGATGATCTTTGAAGTATCAAGCCATTTTGGCAAAGATGGTGATGCCTTCGGTGCAGAGACTGAAGCTTGATGATCAATGGACTTTCCTGCAGGACAGCCATCCCAAAGTATACATCCAAAACTACTTAAGCTTGGTTCAGGGATAAGTCGTGAATGTTCTTGAGTGGCCTGTACAGTCTTCAGATTGAAATCTCATTGAAAATATTTGGTGGAATTTGTAGAAAGCAGTGGCAACAAGGAAACCAAAGACTATCAGTGATCTGGAAGCTTTTTCAAGCGAGGAATGGGCCAAGATTGCAGTAGAGAGGTGACAGAAGCTTCTAAGCAGTGTTTATTGGAAGTTATAAAGAATAAAATATTCTGCACAAAATTTAACTTTGGGGTGTTGAATAATTTTGTACACATATGTTTAGTGCCAGTTTGATTTTTTTTTTTTTTTTTATAATCATCTTTACGTTCTCAGAATCACTCAAATGTGTATTAATAAACTTTGTAGAATGGTCCACTTTGCAACTACATGTCAATTCATTCTACTAACCCGAACCCTAACCTAACAGTCTACTAATACTCACTTGGCCTTCACATGTCACTTTCACTTTCACTTTTGAATGTCTAAAGTAGACCATCGAAATAAAGTGTAACCCTTAATTTTTTTCACTCATAATTATCATAGCTAAAGGGTGTTACTTTGCTGCATGTTGTCCTTAAAACATCGTTTTGCCAAGACAATATAGTCTATATTCACAATATACTGTAGAAAAGTATTAGTTGAAATGAAGAGCTGATGAATAGAGGACTTTTTCAAACTGTGTTGCGTGCTGTGGCTCTTACTTATAAAGGCTGTCGGGCTCCAGGCACTTGAAGACGAGAGAGTATATCATACTGTGAGGATGTTCTCCGCTTCTCCGTCCTGCTACCACACATGAGGAGCCCAGACCCGAGAAAAGATCATCCATGAGGCTTAGAACCTCTCCTGAAAAACACAGAGAGAGTGACATTCACATTAATACAGGACTAGTTCACCCAAAAATTAAAATTCAGTAAGTATTTCCAGAGACATGTTACCACAACTTAAATAAATGCATTTTTTAAAATGTAATTTTAAAAACTTTTAAGTAGCAAATATTATTTTATTAAGTTCTGTTGACATAATAATGTTGATCATTACATTTTTTTATTAAATTGTAACTTAATGAAATTGTCTTGATAACTTTGGAAACTGGGCAGTGGATTTCTAGTTCCCAGCACTGGATAAGAATAATAAATGTTCAAATTAAGTGTTAATTTATTTGTTTTTAGTGAAGGGAAAGACCTGTTAGTGTTTAATGCTGTTATGTTTGACATTTAAAGAGTTTGTTATGTTGAAGATGCTGTGGTTACCACTGAAGTTCATGAAGATATATATATGAGCAATGACTACGCTAATGCCACTGACAAGTCATATACTGATTGGCTTCATCTCCTCTCCACCAATAAGCTGGTGTGTGGTGGGCGTTCTGGCTCAATATGGCTGCCGTCGCATTTTCACTGTTATACAGTAGGGGGCGCTATTATGCATCTTCTGAAAGAATACAGAATCTCCAGATCCAAAAACAAGTGAAAAAGAAGCAGAGACAAGCGATAGAAGCATTGCTGACACACATGTAAAATAACGTGATCATCAAACATTCAACAGCAAATAAATCAAAACTGCCCAACATTACAAGAATGAAATGTTGAACCCAAGACGAGGAAACGAATGTGAAGCTTTGGGGGTGTTGATGGACTCGATCTACTCAGTCTGTGTTTGAGCATCATTCTGAATCTGATCCGGACTAAGTCTTTGACAAAAACGCAATTTTCTCAGCTTTTTGTTCAAAAAGTTGCTTTTTTATAAAACTTACCTACATTCAAGTGTTGATAAAAAAGAATGCATGAACCTACTATATATATATATATATAAACTATAAGAAGTGTGAATATTCTCCCCAAAATTTGCTGACTAAATGATGACATAATGTTGATTTTTTTAATGAACTGTCCCTATAATCCTGCAGGAAATCAAATCATGTGTTGTTACATTAGACCTGAAAGGAAACGACGCACATATAGTGCATGACATTTTCACCATTTATACTGTTGTGAGATATCGTTGCACCCTCATTTCCAGCAAATACCAGTTTAACAAATAAGAAAATATTCAAGTCTGACTTTTAGGGAAATCATACAGAGGCAGTTGCTAAACCCAGTTCCCAGCACAACCTAAGAGGCAACGCGCACACGAAAAGAGCAAGCAGTAAAAACAACATTTGACACCTCCAATTTTAGCAACTCTGGAGCTAGACGAACATGCGTCGTAGGCTCACATCAGTTTTTAACACGTTCCAAAATACATATCAAAACAGCAGAACGTGTCTGGGTTGTGCGTCCCGAGGGAACAGTAAAAAATGGGCAACAGAAGGAAGGTCTAGAAAAGGGGGACTGAACGAACGAATGATTTAGCCATTTTCCCAGAAAACACACTGTATATAAGGGAAGCTTCCCGCTCGCATTCCAACACCTCAAGAGTGCCCAAGCCAAAAAGTCTCAAAACCCATTGCTTTCACTTTGTGGCCCCCGCGTCTAAGGAACTTCTGTATATTTTGCAAACTTGACATTCATGAAATGGAAAACAATGGCATGGCAACTCCACATAAGACCGCAAAAGGTCCGTGTTGAATAATCCCGGTGATGGAATGCCCTTAAATGCATGCATAGTTTCCTCTCGTCCAGGAGGCCCACGCTACTTATGTTCAACATGATACAATGTTTCTCCTACGCTTGCCTTGAAGTTGACCATCAAAACAAAGTATAGAAAATATTCCAGTGGCATATGCCAAAAGGTCGTGGGAGGTCATAATGACAGGAAAACAGAGACTGCTGCAGGGCTGCAACTAAAAAACTAAACTTATCTTACAGGAAAAAACAACAAATGCAAATCACAAAACAAAAGAAAACATTAGAATGAAACATTAAACAAAATAAAATATGTTGCTTAAACAGAAAGGTACATTGCACACGGAAAGAGATTAGTGAAGATCAGTGAAGCGAGAAATAATCCAGAGCCCTCGTACAGAAACACATCTCAAAATGTTCTCTGGAAGCAAACTATTATTTTTTTTTTGATAATTGATTAACCGGTCAATTAATTGTTAATTCCACATCCTGCCTAATGGTTTCCTCCAATTAATGTGCAAATGGAAGGCTACGAAAGCAAAGTTTTTTCAGTGTTGAGCAATGTAGCCAATCACAAACATATCTTTTGATTTCTTGAACGCAATGACCAATCAGAGGTGTTTAAGTTAGTATTGGCATTTTGAGCGGTGAGTGGATACAGAGTTTTGCACGCTTGCAAATATCCTCTTATTATAACAAACAATTACGTAAATAAGAGATTCATTGTGCAGTCAGATTCATTTATTGAAACAGAACTGCTTAAAGGGTTAGTTCACACAAAAATGAAAATTCAGTCATTAATTCCTCACCCTCATGTCGTTCCACACCCGTAAGACCTTCGTTCTTCTTCAGAACACAAATTAAGATATTTTTCATAAAATCCGATGGCTCAGTGAGGCCTGCATTGACAGCAATATAATCAACACTTTCAGATGCCTAAAAAGCTACTAAAGACATATTTAAAACAGTTCATGTGACTACAGTGGTTCAACCTTAATATTATGAAGCGACGAGAATACTTTTTGTGCACATAAAAAACAAAATAACTTTATTCAACAATATCTAGTGATGGGTGATTTCAAAACACTGCTTCATGAAGCTTCAAAGCTTTACAAATCTTTTGTTCGGAGCGCGCATCAAACTGCCGAAGTCACGTGATTTCAGTAAACAAAGCTTCGTTACGTCATAAGTGTTTCGAAATTTCAATGGTTCACCACTGGGGGGCGTGACTTTGGCAGTTTGATTCATGCTCTGAACCACTGATTCGAAACAAAAGATTCGTAAAGCTTCGAAGCTTCATGAAGCAGTGTTTTGAAATCGCCCATCACTAGATATTGTTGAATAAAGTCGTTTTTTTGGCGCACAAAAAGTATTCTCGTCGCTTCATAACATTAAGGTTGAACCACTGCAGTGGTATCCGAAGATGAATAAAGGTCTTACAGGTGTGGAACGACATGAGGGTGAGTAATAAATGACAGAAATTTCATTTTTGGGTGAACTAACCCTTTAAGATCGCAATGAACTAAGATGAGTGACAGCTTTTTGGTGATTATAAAGGGAGCACTCTTTGCGTGCTTTCTGAGATGCCAAATCCTGTGTACAGTATGTAATCTGTTAAAATTAACAGTGGTTTGTGAACGTAGACGTTTTATTAAAGCTGCAGTCCGTAAGTTTTGCCTCTTTGTCGCCATCTCTGTTCTAAACCTGCAATTGCATTTATTTGCGGAATCATCTTTACGCGGGTTATGCATCGGCACGGCTCGCCAGCGCGGATGAATCTAATGTTTGCTGTCAGTCACTGAACTGGTGTGGATACTGTACTTCAGAATCACAGATTCTGTGTCTTGGAAGTATGACCAAAATAAGAATTTTCACTGGAAAATGTCATCTGAACAAGTAACATGTCTGCCACTTTTGTTCTGACCAACTGAGAAAAAAAGCATTACAATAAATTGCGCTGCCAATGGTGATTAAATCTAACGATTGCTTAGCTCAGATCACGTCAAACCGTGCAAATTATTATTATTGTTATACTTTGTTCTCAAATTGTTAATGTTAACAACATCAGTATTGCGTGTGTTAGTGTTACTTGTAGATTTCAATTTCTGTAGCCACTCTGAAGTCTGAAGTCTTTTGACTACGAGTGAATCTCCAGTTGTCACTGATGATTGTCATTTGGACCTTTCTGGATTACAATCCGCCATCAGAATGATAAGTTTAATTATTCCAGCTGCTGTGAGAAAAGAGTATAAATGATCCGCCATCCTCACATGTGATTTAGCCTACTAGCTGAGACTCGTTCTTCATGTAAACAGACGTGACGTAATGACGCAAAGACGAACGGCTGCTTGCTCGAATTTCCCGCGGAAACCCACCAGTACCGATTTTATTATAAAACATTATTACAAGCTTACCGCTGTGAATCGAGCTAAGGTAAGGAGGTAGTTTTATGTAATTGCTGGTTATGTAATTGCTTAAAAAATAATTTTGGATAATTTTTAACCAAAAAAAGTTAAGGACTGCAGCAGTGTTTATGTTGGGATGTGTAGGTTGTGCGGTGACAAGTAACTTGAAACTATTTCAAGGAAATCTATTTAAATGTGTTTTTAAACACGAAGCACATCTCCTTAGACTTTCCCTGGAGTTGGTTCACCCTCCGCCTATGATCAGAAAATTCATATTTAATGCATATTACACAAAACGAAACTTGAAACATAATTTGGTTATATTTATAATTGACTATCACTCGACCCGCCGCCTTCAACTATTCTAATGGTGAGTACACTCAAAGTTTTTAGCTATGTTTCCATCCAAAGTTGCGAATTTAACTTGTGCGAAAAATTGCAATATCGCATAAAACATTTGCGAATAAAGCACCGTTTCCATCCAGTGAGTCAAAGAGAACAAAATCGTCACTTCCTGATAAACTGGTGCTAAATATTACTTAGAAACGCAGGAGAATCCACTGTATATAATAATTTCCGTATATAATAAATTATTCGCGTCTCAGAGCGCGCAGACGAAACGCAATAAACATGTTATATTGTTTCAGAGGCGGATGCTGCTGTTTGGGAACGCAGTCATGTAAGACAGTTCTGGGAGGAATTATACCGAACCACACTGACGACCAAAACAGTGTTTCAGATGCTTCGCAACAAGATTTTTCTGCTGGTCACACAAAGTCACATGATTTTTTTTTTGATGCGCATCGAGGAATTTATTCGGTAAATGTATTTCCATCGTAGTTTATGCGCATGTTTTCTTATCGGATAGAAAATTTATCCGACTCAAACGAGCGCATACGTTTTTTATGCGCATTTTTAGAATTAATGCGCATCTTGGCGTTTCCATCCGGCAGTTTTTGATGCGATATCCCAAAATGCGCATAAAAATAGGTAGATGGAAACATAGCCAGTGTTACACATCAATATGCTACAGATATTAGAATATTGTTTTTATCATTGTGTTTTCAAAAAGTTTTTGTGCCTCGTGTTTACAAAGTATATAGGGATAATGCAAAAGGATTTGGTGTAGTTTGTAGGATGGACTATCTACAGGATGTTATTGTTTTGGTGAAAGTCTGTTTCTCAGATCATAAAAATATGTGTCCCCCTATGAAAACAAAATGCCCCCCTATTCTATATGTTCGGCCAACGGCCCTGTGTATTTGCAACATGGAATACAACGCATGTTGAATACTCCGGTTGTCTGATGACAGTTGACAGATGTGAACGCAATAACTTCTTGTTTTGCGACGAACTCAACGGACATATTCACCTCAGAGAAGAACGTTTTTATTAATCTTGATTTTTCACAACTTGTGTGATTTTCTGGGTGAGTCGGAGTGAACTGGTGCTAATAGAGTCTCATGAACGCAGTCGAGCACAGAAGACCAACAGCCAAGGTCAGGGTTTTTGTTACATAATACATTAAATTTCGGTTCGTTTTTCACCAAACCCTACTGTATACCCCCAAAACATGAGGAATACACGACATGTGTTGCATTTTTTAAAAGCTTGATGCCGGTCGCTATTCACTGCCATTATATGGACGAGCGTGAGTGGAACATTTTTTTTAAAAATTCTCCTTTAGTGGTCTGAAAAAGAAAGAAAGTCACACCAGAGTGTTTTCATTTTAGGGTCAACTATCCCATTAAAACCATGTATTTTCACCGTGACAGCGAGTAATACTTCAGTAGTGGGACATTGCCATGCATGAAGTCACAAGGGCGTCAAGTCAACTATTTTAAAATGCGAGGCCTTTGCAGTTGGCACCATATGGAGGAAGGCTTGTGTCAAAGCCCCTGATACCTGCCCACCTCGCATCCAAAAACATGCAACCCATGCAACTTTGATGTCCATGCACACAAGCCCCTGGGATCCGTGTGAGCCGTGTGCAGTGAACGGAAGAGCAGCACAGAGAGGTTTGCACGCTGAACACGTGCGTCGTAGACCTCAGCTTTACATTGAGCTTGTCAGATCTCCTAGCAGACTGCAGATCCGAAACAGTAATCGCTCCACTGTATAAATACAAGTCGTGTCAGATACAGCACGAGCCTTTCAGTTCTACAGTAATTCGTCCAGGTCTTGAGTACGAAAGCAGATGTGGGTGATCATTTTGGACGTGCGCATAGATTTCCTTTCTAAGGCTTGTTGACTTCTTTTGACTGTTTTTCCCCTTTAGGATTGCTGGAGTATGTGATAATTACTAGCAAACCCCTGAAACAGCCCACGGGTGGCCGCTTTCCTGCTTCCCAGTCACGGACTGGCCTATTGATTTATTCTGATTATCAAAACATACAAAGATAGCGTTTCCAGCCAAACCTCATGCAGAAACATCAAACATCAAACCGAGTTTTCTTTCCCCCTGCCTTCTGCCGTACCTATCAAAGCCTCCTGTTCCCCTTCTCTTTTGCACATTCTCTGGGCTCGAAGCTGTCAGGGGGCCTGCGAAATCTGGCTCCGCTCGCGCATTCCAAGCATATTTGTGTCAATGTGAGGGAAATGGACCGAGGGCCAGGCGGTGTAATATAGATAGTCAATCTTAAGCACTTCTTGACCTCTTGTCACTGCTAATAGTGCGAGGAAACAAACTGAACAGGTCTCACACGGTTCCCGGACGCTCACTGGCTCCGTTTCTCACAGTTGTGTTCATATTTAACTGTGATTTTAAAATGCATGCAAGGTGCTGATTTTAAACACAAGTGATTATTTTAAGTATCATTTATATACTTTTTGTTATTTTGAATTAGATTTTATTTTTATACACATGCAGGGGAGTCGCTCCCGCCAGCGTGCATGGCATCGCTTTACAACGTTTTCGGTACAATTAACGTTTAACGCAAAACAGGTGGCCTCTTCTGGGTGCACGGGTTCAAACAAACGAAACATAACTGCAGATATGTTCCATAAATTCTTCCCAAGTCTCCATATAATTCAAGCCAGGGCCACACATACGGTAAAATCATAACAGCTCATGTTTACACAATTTAAGAGCCTGAAGACAGAGCCGGCTGCTCGCGAACAAAGACCACGGTTTGGTGTTGTTGTTGTTTTTTTCTAACCAAATATGAGTACACGTCCGGTGTCGTTCCGTTAGATTTATGGAGTTGTGGAATAATCCCTGCCAAGATTTCTAGTGATCGCAGTTGTAACTGAATGTGCTGTGGTAGTATCATATGATTTGTGTTTTCATTTCTCACTACTTCAGACTTACGCGCCCTCCAGAAGCTTGTGTTCTGCAAGTGAACGGCGCCTTGTGGTGCCATCCCAGACGGGCACAAAATCACTCTCACGGACCTTCTCCTGGTGGAATGACCTGCCACGCTCTATCTGAGCAGCTGAGTCTTTAGCCATTTTCAAAAAACTGCTAAAGACATATCTTTTTCGTCAACACTTGACCCAGTAATATTAGCACTTACTTTTTATTTATATTATTAACTTTTTTTCGATTTCTATTCTCTTTCTCCATCTACTTGTATTTAAAACAAAAACAAAACAAAAAAAAAAACCTTGCTACGAGCACTTTACTGATGAAACTGTGACACGGCACTTACACACTGTTGTACTCATGTTGATTTGATTGCTGCTACTATTCTCATTTGTAAGTCGCTTTGGAGAAAAGCGTCTGCTAAATGACTAAATGTAAATGTTCATTTGTAAAATTAACATATTTTATTTCCCTCTATAAATCAAATTTACAGTTACCTGCACGTTAAAGTCTTGTTTGTGCTTGCTCAATCACTTATATTTTTAACAGTTTTGAAAAATGTTTACTTTTATTCTTAAAACGTATTTCATGGAATCGGACTGCAATTAAACGGTAAAATGCACTTATTGTTTTAAAAAAAATAAAATAAAATCAAACCCTAATGCATTTTATTAAAATGTTTTTATAAGGTTATGCTTGAGGCTGCTCAGACAATACAAAAATACTAGTTTTGTAGTGCTTACCAGTGTCATTTTAGTGTCACTATTATAGGTTTTGTTAATATTTGTCAGTTAATGTTTATTTTATTTTAAGTAATGAATTTTTGTTTTATGGTTTATTTAATTCTTCCCTGCCAGCCACTGCCAGAATTTTTGATAATTTTCACAAAACTTTCATGGCCCACAGAATGTTTTGTTGTATTGATATCTGAACATGCAATATATCATAAGAAGAAACAGAGCCTTTGCTTTTAAACAAAAACAAGAACAAAACGTTTTATTCTAGCTTCATGCATTCTTTTTTTTTTTTCTTTTATCAACACTTAAATGTGGGTAAGTTTTTTTTTTAAAGCAACATTTTATAACAAAAAACTGAGAAAATCACGTGTTTTTTTTTTTTTTTTTGTTAAAGACTACAATGTGCATACGCAATGCTTTTATCGCTTGTTTCTGCTTCTTATTTCCTGTGTTTTGATCCGTTTTGATCCGTTTTTGATGTTTTGTGTTTTTGAAAAAAAAAAAACTCTCGGATTTCATCAAAAATATCTTAATTTGTGTTCTGAAGATGAACGAAGGTCTTATGAGGGTGAGTAATTAATGACAGAATTTTCATTTATGGGTGAACTAACCCTTTAACTCTTTCCCTGCCAGCATTTTTTTCTTTTTCTTTTTCTTTTTTAAAGTTGCCAGCTACTGCCAGAATTTTTGATAATTTTCACAATGTTTTTTTTCACCCTCATGCCGTTCCACACCCATAATCTTCAGAACACAAATTAAGATATTTTTGATGAAATCCGATGGCTCAGTGAGGCCTCCATAGCCAGCAATGACATTTCCTCTCTCAAGATCCATAAAGGTATTAAAAACATATTTAAATCAGTTCATGTGAGTACAGTGGTTCAATATTAATATTATAAAGCGACGAGAATATTTTTGGTGTGCTAAAAAAACGACTTATATAGTGATGGCCGATTTCAAAACACTGCTTCATGAAGCTTCGGAGCGTTATTAATCTTTTGTGTCGAATCAGCGGTTCAGAGCGCCAAAGTCACGTGATTTCAGCAGTTTGGCGGTTTGACACGCGATCCGAATCATGATTCGACACGCTCATTCATAACGCTCCGAAGCTTCCTGAAGCAGTGTTTTGAAATCGGCCATCACTATATAAGTCGTTATTTTGTTTTTTTGGCACACCAAAAATATTCTCGTTGCTTTATAATATTAATATTGAACCACTGTACTCACATGAACTGATTTAAATATGTTTTTAGTACATTAATGGATCTTGAGAGAGGAAATGTCATTGCTGGCTATGGAGGCCTCACTGAGCCATCGAATTTCATCAAAAATATCTTAATTTGTGTTCTGAAGATGAACGAAGGTCTTACGGGTGTAGAACGGCATGAGGGTGAGTAATAAATGACATTATTTTCATTTTTGGGTGAACTAACCCTTTAAGCAACATTTTGTAACAAAAACCTGAGAAAATGTTTTTTGTTAAATGTGCATAAGCAATGCTTTTATCGCTTGTTTCTGCTTCTTTTTTCCCTGTGTTTTGATCGGGAGATTCTCTACTCTTCCAGAAGATGCGTAATAGCGCCCCCTACCGTATAACAGTGAAAACACGGAAAGCCTGAAAATTCTGTCAAAGGCGGAGAAAGAGTTAATGATGATAACACATGCAAAACTCACTGCCATGATGCTAGAGTGTTGCTATGTGATTGCTGAGGTGCTTCTAGGGTGTTCTGGGTTATTTCTTGCATATCATAAACTGATTAAAGATTAATGGGTTCGAGGTTCAAAAGCAAACGTGAGATAAAACACATTTGCTGAAGCTCCCAAGCAGTTTTAGCTTCCAAGCGCTTCACATCACGAGTGCAACGCTGTATCAGGTGAGCGACCGAGCAAGTTTACTATATCAGAAAAGACAAACATATGGAGCCGATTATGTGATGCAAACATTAAAATATATTACTTTACAAATCATGCACTTTGAGCTCATAACATAGTACTGTGCATGAAAACAAGTCTTTATTAATCGATAATCTGCCACTGTAATCATGATTAGTGTGAAAAGGAACAAAAGTTGTTGGTGTTTTACTGTTCATTTCTCCTGGAATCTGCAGTGAAATATTTGTATAGTTGTATAGTTTTTGTAGAAATGTATGCATATTTCCAGTGATTATTCAATGAGTAAGAAACTGCAATTATCAACATGGTTTTAGCCAACAATGTAATTTGTAATTTAGAGAAATCCAAACTGGAATAGCTGCAGATCAGGAAGGATCTCTGGAAAGATTGGCACGATAGCTATCAGCATTGCCACCACTTTAACACAACAGAATATGAACAAAAGCGTACAGTGTTGCACTACATAATTTCTGTTACAGTATATGTACACATTTACATGTTTGAAACTGATGGCCGACATTAGTGCATCTCTGCTGATGAGGCTGGATTTTAGAGTAATGAACTTCATGCCAGCAAAGACACATCTGACCTTCTGATGGGATCGTTTACAGGTCTTTGTGTGCTCCACATACAGTATGAGCATCTTTCTCTCTGTATTCATAGCCAAACCGATACCCCAGCTGTGCTAGACTACAGCCTGGCAGGACAGACATTACCTCAGCTAACCCCTATTGGTTAACACACTCTCCTTGCCAGGGGTTCTGCAGGCAGGAACACCATGTCCATGCTAGCCGTCTGCTTTCATTCATTAGAGCAGAGGAGGCACAACTTTATCACCAGGCTGCGAGAACTGCGAGTACACTGCTACACATGCTATATCTGAAGTGTCTGTATGAATCAGTGCTGTGTCAGCCACAGCTGCTTGAAGTGTGTTAGCACTGAAAATCACAAGGAGACAGAGAGAAAAAAAAAAGTTTTAGATAAACTAATGAAGGAATCACAGCGGTTGCATCAAGCAAATCAGGTCTGAGGTTAATGAACAACCTTTGTCGATTCAGAATCAAGACTACATAAATTGCGAAGTGACTGTATGTTACAGCAACAGACACAATCAGAAGAGATGTACAAGGACTCATTATTGAAAATATTGTCGCTGAAGTCTTGTGTATCTCCATATTTCGTATTTTTTTCATAAATCATTACCCTTTACGTCTGTCTGTGGGTTTTGCAAATATTTAACCAATGAAAAGTATTAAAGCTAAACCTCCTAACTCTATTGGATCCTCAAACTGTCAGTCAAACCTCATAACTCCGCCCACCTCTATCGTGCAGTTTGGCGCGTCTCTTCTTGTTTGCAATGCAATGGGAAATAAAGAACTGGTTGTTTGAATAAGCTGAATGATGAATGTTTTCCATTTTCTGAAAAGTAACGTTTTTGGAGGTTTACGCCCGACTGGGAAGATATTTCTCAAAATTTTCTTTTCTTTAAGAAAATATATCTCACAATTTTAAGCGAACATCTTGCAATTCATTTTTTATTTTTTGGTCAGAACTCAGAATTTATATCTCACAATTTTGAGTTTTGTTCTTCTCAGAACTGAACATTTTTAACATAATTCTGACTACATTTTTTTGCACATCCAAGTTTATATTTTGAAATTTAGAGTTAACGTCTCATATTTCTTCTCAGTTTATATCTTCACAATACAGAATGTATTTCTTGCAATTCCAAGTTTTTTTATCTCACAATTTTGAGTTGTGTTTTCAATATCACTTGGTAAAATGGCTAGACTTGAGTTGCAGCTCAATCAGTTCACAACTGGCTCTGTGGAAATCACTGAAGATATACGGTATGATGTGTAGACTTTGTAAATAACATTTATGTTTGTCTAAAAGTAATACGCACAGATTATTACAGACATAACTCAGAAAACAAAGTTCTATAATTCTAACGTTGCATAAACCCAACCAATCATATTACAGCTTGCCTGTTTGAATGCAAAACGTTTGATTGACAGTCCATCCACATACCATCTCAGGCTGCGACTACTAAAAAAAAAGTACTTTATAAGTGCTTAACGTGTTTATAAAAGGGGCAATATTTGCACAGGACAAAATAATAACTGTATTTACACACAAATTATCCTGTTCAATGATCCAATCTAACCAGGAGACGCCTCTTGAGAATCAATGACAGTTCGTAGTCTATTGTCATAGATTGTTGGCACTCTGGTCTTGACAAAAAGTTTTAGAAAAATAAATTCTTCGGTTGTTTTGCATTCACTAGACATTTGAGTTCTCAACCACAGTAGGATCCACCCAACTGAGGGACTCATAAGTGTGTAACAAGCAGTCATTGATGCTCAACACATGCTATTATGAAGCAAGGGCATTACACTTTCTGAGAGCATTGCATTTTCAGTATTACTTATTAAAAAAAAAAAAAAAAAACTACTTCTTTCTACTCTGTGTCAAAAGAATTGCGAGTCTTGAGGGTAGGAATGTGATTTATCCTAAACATTTGACTCAAGACTCTTTCAGTTGAGGAATTACAGTTTGACAGTTTTCCTGGGTGTATCCTAACAAAACAATGATTGCAACATAGGTTATACGCGCTTTGTGTAAAAAGTGTAATGGCAGTGCCAACCTCAGTCAGTTTGGATTTAAAAAAGATGGAGGTGGTTTGAACAGAAATTACAGCATGTGAGGTCTCTCTGAGGCATCAGAGTTTGCGCGGGAGTACCTGCGATCTTCCCAGGATTCTGTTAAGTGCCTGGTACCTATCAGACCGGTCTGTCGATATAAACAGGAACTGCGAACAGCCGGTTGAGATTAGCAGAGACATTCTATTACTGGAGAAACGTATTGCGTGATGTTGAGTTAACACAGCGATTAAAACCTTGTCGCAGATGTTAGGTGACCTCTTGCTCGAGAAAGCAGAGAGGAAGCAAATCATGCTGAACTGAAGGAGAGAGGCTGGGACTAAGCATTTTTCTCATTTATCCGCTCCAGCTCATGATGGGAGTTATTCAAGTCATTTAAGGCATCTCATGCATCTTCCTCCTGCTGTTTTGCAGTGTTATCTGTGCCACCATAATGCTCTGCCATGTCAGCTCATGAGAACTATTTTACAAAGTGGGGATTTTGTATGAATTTCTACAAAGTAATACATACACTGTAAAACTCAATGAGTTCAGAACATTTGAGGAAACATATTACCCCAAAACATTTAAGTAAACTAACTCTTTTTTTTTTTTTCGCAAGACTGTGTTGGCCATGCCATGTATGCCTCCAATCTAATAAAAGTAAAAACCAAAACTGCAATCATAATTGTGTGGTTCAATGCCAAGGAAGAACTTCATAATTCTGGAGGACAAGCTAAAATTCACATTTCTATTCGGTTGAATGGCTATAGCGCAAACACAATTCCAGATAAAACACTAGTGAGGGTACTTGCATCAAAGTGGATATGACTCCCTCATATGTTTCTGTAACAACCAAAACAAAGCACAGGTCGTTTGTTCTCAACGATGCCGCTACAGAGTCCAGGCCTTTCTTTCATCTCCTGAAGCAATGTTCTCTGTCTCATTAATGTCCACAGACATTTGCTGGTTTTACGCTCACTTGAGATCAGTGCAAGTACAGAAGAGTCCAAAAGGTCACAGTGCAATGGAAACGACACATATTTCTTATATTATCATTAAAAAAAAATTATTCCACATACTTTAGGTTATGTGATACATTAAACCAGGGGTTGGCAACCTATGGCACAATCACTGACACGTGACAATAGCTTAAGAGGTGTATGAACTCAAACTTGCATACGGATGTACATTTTGAGGCAGTCATTCCTTATAGTCACACATCCTGTTTTATTAAGTTAGGTGCTATAAAATACTAGGGCTGCCCCCTGATAGGTGACTAAACGTTAGTCGACTAGAAGACGACCAAGATTTTATTAGTCGGTTAGTCGCAGAAAAAATAACCTCCACAGGAAGTGGCAAAATCACGCAGTCCATGACGGACAGATCGATCGGCGGGTCCTTGTGGTAATTACAGTATGTCGGGCAGGAAATCCAAACGTTCATCCGTCGACCTCAAATATGGCTTATCATTTGAAACATGTAAGTAGTTGCAACTTTACATGGCTGCTCGATTTAACGTTAACCTAGATAAATGAGCACTATTATATGTCCAAGTGTTCGTGCGGAGCGTGGAAGCTGAAGTATAGCACGCTTTACTGCATGACATGGAGGTGCCGGCGCGATCACTTGCATTTTTTCAACTTAAAATACTGTATTGTCATACAGATAAGAGTAATACATCATTCAAAACTAAGGTTCAACTGTTATTTGTGTAAACTCACAATAACAACAAAACGTTGTGCTTTTGTAAAATAAAGAAAACAAACAGGATACGCTTTCTGCCGTCTCGGTAGAACACCAGCGTGTCACAAAAATGAACCGAAACTCAGCGTATACTTGCCTCACAGACATGAGAAATATATCTATAGAAAGCTTGAAACGTCTACTTTAAAATGAACCAATTCCAATCGAAAACAAGTACTCTCTGATTATGTAATCCATATGAAAGTTGCATTTTTTTCTCGTTACTGCAGAGATGACGAGTCAGCATCGTCAACTAAGATAAGTAATACTAAGTAATATTTCAGATATTACTCCACAACATCTACAGGGGCTGCACTGCAGATCTCCCATAAATCATTGTTTTGAACATACACACTATGCTACTGCCACAAAAATACAGCATTTTACAATTAGAGTCCGCTATACTCTTGCTAAACTATCTCTACCTCAGCTCAACCTGGACAACTTTTGATAGGAACATCAGAAGGTTCGTGTTATGATGTCAAACGTCTGCAGGGTATGTGTTATTTAAAGAAAGCTTTGTATTAATATATTGGGCAGATTAGATTCGTTGAATGATCTGTATGAATATACAGTACATGTACTGTATGCATGCATAATGCAATTAATAAATAATTCAAATGCATATACAAATATGTGTTTACTGTATGCATAATGCAATTATTAAATAATTCAAATGCATATACAAATATGTTTACTGTATGCATAATGCAATTATTAAATAATTCAAATGCATATACAAATATGTTTACTGTATGCATAATGCAATTAATAAATAATTAATATGCATATACAAATATGTATTTACTGTATGCATAATGCAAATTAAGTATATGGACTGAAGAAAAAACGTATTTACATTTGATGACAATTTTATTTACTTGTCAATTAAATCTAAATATAAATACATGTAAGATGATTAATATAGGTATAACACATTAAGCCACAAAATACCAGGTTCATTTTCAATTATTTAGGAACAGTATTTTTGAATGCAATGAATGCAGTGTGAATACCTTTACGGTGCATTACATACAGGCTTCAAGTAAAGTATGATCTTTTTTGTGTGTGTGATACTACATATCCGAAAAGGTAAAACAGAGCTGGAGTTTCTGTCATTAGTCGTCCTGCTAATTAGAGACGAGTCTGACAAAGTCAAAAAAGTACATGATGGCCTTTTTATGTCCAAGAGACTGTGATATATAAAGAGAGAGAGGGAGAGAGACTGATCACAGCTCTGCATTTTAAAAGGCCATTTGCTAATCTGACATCACTATCTATTCAATTTATTAGCAGAGACACAGTCCCTGTAATGGCCCTAACCACGATATTTGAGCCAGTGTGCTTGATACAGAAGCATTGATTAAACTCTCCCTGGAGAAGAATGAGAGGAAACCTTGAAAATAAATGTGATGGCCTACTTCATCCTTGAGAACAGAAGAGAGTCGAACCTTGCACAGCAACACAAACGTAAAATGTTGGCAGCAGGGTAATAACAGGGTACAGAAAAATAATGTAACTCGATGCATTTGCCAGCATAATAATTTCTGTATAATGAATACAACTTAATTCAGGTATTATGTCACAAAACATATTTTAAAATAATCTTTATATCTTGAACTGGTTAAAAAAAAAAAAAAAAAAAATGATTGGATGGTTGTGGTTTGCTATTGGTCGATCTGACGTGAGTGACAGGCTGTCCTGCCCTTTTGGAAAAAATGTGTTAATTTTAATATATTTCAAACTGAAATCAGGAAATAGAATGTTTAATTTGATTGATTTACCCTAGGCCACACCCCCACACTTCACATGACTAGATAACGAGGGAAAGTTCCATGTCGTTATGTGGCTTAATTTGGTCCAATTGTCTTTGCCCTTTAGAAACCTTGCACTTTTAGACTTAAATGCCAGACGAGCTAATTGGCATCACATGATCTGTCATAATGTTGTGGCAGCAGCTCTGCTGCACTCAACCACCAATCACAGTGACTTCGTTTGACATCAGACTAGACAAAAACAAGCTTTGCGTAACAATAAGAATGCGTTTTGGCATCATTGCACCAGTGTTATTTTAGTATCATTTGGGATACTATTATATATATTTTTTATCACTAATTTGAATTATTTTTTTAATTTTTAAATGATCTATTTTCATTTAAAATGTACCTGTAATCGTTTTGTTGTGTGTGTTTTGTCATTTGTATATGTCTTTAATAGGTTGTTTGCACATGACGTCATCGCTGCACGCAATATGCGGCTGGAGGGCGAGGAGTGATTTTTCTATACAGGAATCGCTATCACAAACTCAAAATTCCTGTTTTGCGTCGTTTATTGTTGCTCAAATCTACCAAACCGAGAAACCACAATGAGCTTTTATCGTTTACGTAACTTATATCGTTTTTTAACTTTAAAAGTTGTCACCTTTTATAGCGTTTTGCCTCTGCTGATACTGAAATGAATATGGATACCTGCTTACCTTTTTTGTTTTTGACTTGGTTTAAATATCCACATTCTTCATACTATCGTTTGCAGGGAAGAGAAGATAATTTATCCCATTGCATGATCATTTTATGTTTTCACTTCAGTTTTGTAGAATTCCGTTCACAATGTTGATCTGGTTACCGTGAAAACAGTGTCACGCGCTGCTGCTTCAGCCGTCATATGGTAGAAAATGTCCAAATAAAAACATGTGTTCAACAAGCTGACAGAAGTCGATCCATTTCTTTGTTGGAAGGGTGTAAATGTAACTGTAGTTTTAATGTTTTCTTTGTAAATATTCACTTTCCCATATGACCACGGAGGAGAATCGGAGGGGCATTCAGCGGACAGACACCCTTTTTTACAGTCTATGACAGACAACAACACACTGTATTTTTTATTTTTGTTGTATTTATTTCAACAAATTACAACCAAAATCAAACCCATAAAAGCTCGTGAACAGTTTTGAAGTGGCTGCGTGCAAGTTATACTCATTCACAAGCCGAGTGAGAGTCATACTCGCAAATGTAATGTTAATTATTAAACCAAACAAAATACAACACTTTCAAAAACACTCAGCTATGTGATTATTTTATTGAGTGATAGGCAGTGGGTTCAATCAGTGACATTATTAGATTTGCTATACGGCGTCTACCTGTCACCTCCTCAACCTGCTTCCCTTAGTGTGTTTTTACACGTAGAAAAGGCGAAAATTGTATTACACCGTCCAGTTTTTTTCCCTGAACGATGATGTGAGCTCCTGTTGCAATTCTCGATTCAGCATAAATGACCTACAATGGCGACATTTTTCACAATCACGACAGAAAATCAAAAATACTGCCCTTAACGTCACTAGCAGAAAGGCAGCGCGATATAAACAAACCAGACTAGAACTGAACGCGGCGTGACGGCAGCTTTACATTCTCTATATCTACCTCCTCGATGGCAGTCAAGTCTTTCAATTCAGCAGAAAAATCGCTCCTCTTCATAACATAAGGTTCACGTCCAAAATATGTTGTGATTTTCTGTTTATACCTTCCTAAACCAGCACAATACGGACTTTTCTCTATCTCTTCCGTTCTAATTTTCACTGCTTGCCCTCCACATTAATTTTGCGCATCACCACGTGACTGCAAACAACCTATATAGACCAATTTGGAGCAGACGTCACAATTACGTCACTGGCAGCTGCGCACGCATAGTGGTGGCAGAAAAATAGCGGTAACAAGTGGAGGAAAATGGGCAAAATCCACAAAATAAGAGAAAAAAAATGTTTTGTTGTCCCTTTGGATGTCAGAATCGCAATGCAAAAAAAAAAAAAAAAAAAATATATATATATATATATATAGTCTTCATTTTTATTGAAAAATGTCATGGAAGACGCCCTTTAAAGCTGAATGCAGATGTTTATGTTGCAAGTCACAGACTGGACTGATGAAACCTGCGATGATTAGTCTACTATTAAAACATGAATTTGTAAGTAAGTCTACATAATATTCACATGCAGTTCATACATACATAGCAGTTAGAACAGAAAATAATATTTAAACCTATAGCATTTTACATAGCCTATAACATTTTTATCTCGTACAATTCTGACTTTTTTCTTGCATTTGTGTGTTTATATCTCCCAGTTTGGACTTTATAACTCGCAATTGTGAGTTTATATCACAATTCTGAGGGGGGAAAAGTCAGAATTGCCAGAAATAAACTTGCAATTCTGAGAAAAAAAAGACAGAATAACGAGTATATCTCACAATTCTGTTTTTCCTTGTAAGAATTGTGAGACATAAACTCGGATTTGCACAAAACAAAATTTGTTATATTGATTTGTTATAACATTTTTTTCTTTTGTCAAATCAACTTAGATAATTAATGTAGTTCAGCTAACATAATATTTTGAGTTTCTGTTGATTAAACCAATCGCCTTCATTGTATTAACTCAAATTTTTAATTTCAATGAACTCAAAATTTCAAGGCAACCAGGTTACATAGATTTTTTTTTAAGTTAAACCAAAAAATCTTTTTTACAGTGTACTGGAAGAATTGGTTATGACTATGTAACTACATGGGTTTGCAGTTCATATATGTGCATTTCTGTTCATGTGCATGACACTATCTAACTATCTGCACGAATGCTTTGCTACTTGTGAAAATGCATCAAAATGAATTCAGCCTCAACTCTGCATTAGTGTGAGTGTTTTGCGAGTGTGTGTGTGTGTGTGTGTGTGTGCTGAATAAAGAAGCCAGACTTGGCTTGCTGCCTGTACTCCAATCTGCTGATGGCCCCACTCGTGACGCCAGGGGAAGCGGGAGCCATTTTTAGCGATGAGGTCATCCTTAATTAAGCAAACAAAGCAAGTCAGCTGAGGCTCTCCAATTCGTTATCTCCACTCATCCTGAAGGACACCCTTTTATCTCCTTTTAATTGAATCTCGCTTCAGACAAGCTGGCTTATCGACAAGCATCGGCACTCTGGGACAGAGCTCCGCTCAAAGCCGATGCCGGAATTGTTACGTAAACAAAAGGATAGCCCTCCACGGAGCACAGGCTCGACCCTCGACGAGGGAGACGGGGAGCGGGAGGTGTCGGACAGTGACGGATTCCCGATAAGAAACCTGCTGTGACGGGAGGCTGAAACGGAGATGAGAATCAAAGATCGAATGTCCTGCAGCGCGCCGTCTGACAGCGGAGCTGTGAGATGACATCATTGGCATGTGGCGGCTGGTTCCCTCTCGCTCTCGCATTCGTACCTCTCCGCGTTTCCCCCCGCCCTCGCGTCTCATATCTCGCAGACTCCCATTATGTGTCCGTGGCGAGAAACAGTGAGAGATACTCACACTCTGACACCCTTCTCGTCGTTAATTAGCGGATTTGGAAGAAGCGTGCTTCTTCCAGGCTGCCAGTTGAACAGGAACGAGAGCTCGCCCAAATTAAGAAACCCAGACCAACATGTGTGGTCTTGCGACTGCGACGCCCCGCTGCCGTCGCCAGCCTATATGAGACAAGTGCGTTACGTCATGTGTCAGTATTCATCATGCATGTCATGCTCAGCGTCCTTCATATATCAGTGCTTTCAAAAGCAGCTGCTGGAAAGCACTAGAGCTGGTGGGCAGAAACACTAATATAGAAATGATCACCAAAAGAACAGCCACTTAAAAACAATGCAAGACATTACAGTATCCTGCCCTAAAATCTGATTTCATCACGGAAATCAATTGTCTAAACAATCATTATCACAAACGAATCAGCAGTGAGATCAAACTGAGACTTCTCCCTGTTGAAAAAAACAGCATATGCTGGTTAGATATGTTTAGACAGCTGGTTTATGCTGGTCCTTAGCTGGTCATGAGCTGGTTTAAGCTGGTCAAGTGCTGGTCCTAAGCAACTAGCTCCAGCTCAGGACCAGCTTAAACCAGCTGTCATGCTTCTAAACATCGCTAAACCAGCATATGCTGGTTTTTTCAACAGGGCTGATGAAGAAATCTCAGTTTCAGAAGAGGTCTCAATAATGTCTCACACTGAGCTCAGATTTGCCAAGACGCCAAAGTCTGCAACCAAAAGTCCAACATCTCAATATGAACTCAAACGAAGCTATGCCAAACATAGATCATATTATAGTTCTTCACTTTTACTGTATTTCAAAGAGCATCTCATTTGTTTTCTATTTGCATTTATCCAATGAAGGAACTGAGATCTCCAATAAGGCCCTGTTTCCACCTGGTATTAAGATGCGTTTTGGTCAGTCGGATCACAAGTGGACGACGCCAAATACAGGTGTAAATGGGGTCTAAGATGTTTTGAGCTTGTCCAGTTTCGACCACTTTCAGAGGGAGTTGAAAACGCATTCGAAAGGATTACTTTCGTAGTGGAAATGCTCATGTGGTTGAATGTGTTCGAACAGCCACAAAAGACTGTCTACTCTCTGCCTACAGTTTCGGTTTCGACATGGCCACCGAACTCTAGTCAATGCTTGTGTTTGCATCAGCCTCGCCGTGCCGCTTCGCTAAGGATAGGCGGCAAGTCTATTTTTGATGGATGCCGCGTCCAAGCCGCACAGTTCAAATACAAAATAAAGTCAAAATAATCACCCTGTGTAGACTCCCGCTCATGTTTCACATCACTAGGAGGTTCGAAGTTGAAAAACTTGAAAATCTTTTATCCTTGTCATCCATAACTGGACTTTTAAGTGTATTAACTTCATCTGTAGGCTACAGAAAAACAAAGAAGGGCATAGCAATAAACACAATTAAACTGGACAAAATATAACAATTTAGCCATTAAAAACACGAAAAATCAAGGAAAGCAACGTCAGACAGGCAAATCTTGTGGTCTCGTGAATCCAGCTGCTCCTGGTGTGAGTTGACACCGCGTAGAGGACTGAGCCGTAACACGCGTCAGATGTGTGCAGTGTAAATATGGGGTGAGTCTCCTGAGATATAAAAGAGCAACCATTGAGCAGTGAAATTTTCTAAAGAAAATCAAAAGTGTGACGTCATATGTCAGTATACATAATGCATGTCTCACAAATGCTGCATGTGCTTCATATATCAAAAGCAGCTGATGTAAATCATTGGAACTGGTGAGCAGAAACACTAAATCAAAAAGCAAATAAAGCAACGATCACCAAAAGATCAACCACTATGCAAGACATTGTAGTGTCCTTGGTTACACTTTATTTCGATGGTCCACTTTAGACATTCTTCTAACTATAAGTAACTTTGCAACTTCATGTCAACTAACTCTCATTAGAGTATTAGTAGACTGTTAGGTTAAGGTTCGGGTTAGTTCGGGTTACTTATAGTCAGTAGAAAGTCTGTTGGGGAGCATCAAAATAAAGTGTTAGCAGATATTAAGCAGACAGTCTACTAATCGTCTCCCTTATAGATTCATTATAGATCTAAATGTCTCAAACTGCGCTCAGACATGCCAACATACCTGCAATCTCAATATAAACTCAAAAATTTCTGCAAAAAAGCCAGCGCTGAGCAATGAAATTTTAGAAAAGAAAAGCAAATGCATTACGCCATATGTTCGTATATGCTGTATTCGGTTATCGGCCACCATGTATGAATGCTTCTGGAAACTTGTAAAGCTGTTGGCCCTGTTTCAAACGGGCAAACCAATGAAGGAATCACATGAGAGAGACAAATGTCGGCTGCCGAGCAGGTCACGTCCGTTTATGTTGGATCCATTTCCAAAATGTGATTTTGAAAAAGGACTATGGTTTGGCTTTTCGATATCTCCATTATATTTGGCAAGGTCAGAGCTGATAGCAATATCCATGAGACATCTCACTTGGTTCCTCCTTCACCGTGCCAGTGAGTTTGCAGTGCTTCAGCAAACGGATGCCATCTAGAGGCTTTAAACGAATCTTTCAATGTGGCAAGAGGTTGAAAAGAGTTAACATTTTTTTTTGTCTTACGCTATTCCAATCACAGTGTTCACTGAGGAAAAAGTCCCGTTCATCTGGCTTTTTCTTTGGACTGTCTGATGAGTGATCTATTCAACACATTTACACTTTATTCACATTTCTACACAATAAAACCTGTTTTTGGCAATGGTGGAATTTCCTGCAAATTTGAAAACACTGCTTAAACCATGTGAAAAGTTTCATGATAGGCATTCTGAAGCTCAAATTTTCCACGTGAAGATGTTAGGTACATGCTTTGCCACTTTTCTTTCTTTTTTCTTTTTAATTATATGACCTGAGAAGTGATTTATTACAAGACAAAATTCTCAAGTAAGATTTTTTTTCTATGTGAGTACTGTGCCCTTGTATTTGTGATGACATTTTACCACATTCATACCTCCTACGTCCTGGAGAGTGTCCTTATTCATTCATTAGTATTAGTATTATGTCAATCTGTTGCCATTGCACTGCGACTTTGAGCACAGGAAATATGTGGTGTTTTTTCCTCCCTTAATGGTGTACTAAATAGTTGATTTTGGCTTGTCTAATGTTTTGACTGTGTCCATGATGGATTCATTCTGACGTTCAGGACAGCTAGTTTTCCTTGCATTACTTGCAACTCCAAAAAGCGTGTTACCAGCAAGCTTTGAGAACAAAAATAAACACTGACAGTTTCCCTGCAACAGCTAAACAAAAAGAACCATCAAAAACAATTTACCAGACAACTTTGGTGCCTGAAAATGAGGGACTGTGCAAGAATCAAGTCACGGACAGCGCTGGGTTGATTACTTACAGATTGTAGTCAGTTACTGATTCCAAATTACATAACAAAAATTGTACTTAGTAATGTAATCTGTATTCTGACTACTTTTTGATTACTTTTGACCTAACTCGTTTATCGCATTGATTTGAATAGGCCAATCTTTTACCATACTGAAATAAAAAATACAAAGAGAAAGAAAATATATTCCAATATATATTCCAAGTGCATTAAATATTACAAATAAAACATTTACTAAAAAAAGATTAAAACACATATATTTGTTTACCTGCATGTCATGCGTGAGCATTAACTGACATCAGAGAACCATGAACTTCATTTGTGACCCTGGAGCACAAAACCAGTCATAAGTCACACGGGTATATCTGTAGCAATAGCCAACAATACACTGTATGGGTCAAAATTATCGATTTTTCTTTTATGCCAAAAATCATTAGGATATTAGGTAAAGATCATGTTCCATGAAGATATTTTATAAATTTCCTACCGTAAATATATCAAAAATGTATTTTTGTGAGTGGATATGCATTGCTAAGGACTTCATCTGGACAACTTTAAAGGCGATTTTCTCAATATTTTTATTTTTTTTTTGCAAATTTCAAATAGTTGTATCTCAACCACATATTGTCCTATCCTAACAATGGAAAACAATGGAAAGCTTATTTATTCAGCTTTCAGATGATATATAAATCTCAATTTCAAACAATTGACCCTTATGACTGGTTTTGTGCTCCAGGGTCACATTTTATTATTATTATTGACTTAATTTTATTATTGACCTAACTTATTAACTTAAAATCTAAGGGCTTACTTCAAGTAAATATATTAGGGCAAAGAGGTTCAGCTGACAAAAAAAGTTGGGAAATCCCAAATTTGCGTTGAATGTAAATATGAAATGATGTGAATTTGTACATTTTAATGTGTTTGAAAGAAAAACGCCTTCCAGAGACAGTGATATTTTGAGTGATATTTTAAATAATAATTAATGTGTTCGTCAGGAGCTGATGTTGAGAAAACACTTGTTAAAAGTGAAATATTTGTGTAAATCCAGGGATCAAATGCGGTTTTGATCAGTTTTCAGTGATAGTCACATGACTAGTGGCTAGTCTGTATGTGCAAATCTACAAACCTGGAAGAACTTTTGTATATAAGCAGTAGGCATTTTTTAGAAAGGAAAATTGAAAATATAACAAAGAAATAAAATCAGTTGCCATTGTGACATGATTACAATAACATGTAATCAATAGAAAAGTAACTGCAGTCTGATTACAAGTATTTGTCTAATTACAAGTACTTAATGTTTGGAATCCAGATTATATGTAATCAATGACTACCCAGCACTGGTCACGGATCAATATGACTTTAATTTCAAGGTAACACCCAGTCCCTCCTTCTCCTCTAGCCTCCATTTTTTCAATTCAAAGAAAAAGTGTTAAAGTGGAGACAGTAAAAGTACAAAAAGCGAGTCTGGTCTTGTCTGAACCCATTATAATTGGCTTGCGGTGTCGAACGCATAAACCCTTCCTCGTCCTGCTGTGTGAATATGTGTCAGACAGGCTCAGGATGTTAAGCTAATGGTAACGCATGGTGACACATTGTTGCCGAGAATCTGATTTTATGTGTACAAAATTGTGAGGCAAACAGCATGTAATAAAGTTGTTTATAGATGGCAAGACAAGAACATTCTGGCTTCCCAGCATTGGTCAGCACAAAGCTAAACATTTTATTTAGTTTAATTAGTAAATGCAAAACATATTTGTGGGCAGTGAGTCAATTGCCTTAGGTGAACACAGTGGTTGGTTGTGAATTTTTTTATATCACGACATGTGTTCGTCTATGGAGCCGAAGAGAGCAGGGGGGTGTTTGGCTGAAATATTATTTTTGTCTTCACTTTTTAAGTGAACTGTACAGTCCTCGTGGTCAAAACATACCGTAAATATTACAGTATTAGCGTCCGTTTGAGAAAGCATGAGTCTAGGGTTCGGTCCTGTACTGACTGTTCACTGCAGATCGGAACTTGGCCAAAATCATGAAACTCGAGTGAAATGTTTACGCTGCAAATTACCATTTAACTCTTTGGGAAACTTTGAGAAAGTTAGTCTGACATCTTTGAACAGATAATTAAAAAAAAAAAAAGTTGGCAGATATGGTGTATATATATATATATATATATATATATATATATATATATATATATATATATATATATATATATATATAATAATTCTATTTTACATGAAGAAAATGAAGCCTTATTTAGGAACCTTAATTCTTTGCATTAGACATTATTTATCATTCGACAAGAGGCTGAAAAATAAGAGTGTTTCCTTTTGACATCCTCCCAAAGGGAAAGTGATTTTTTTTTTTTTTTTCATTGGAAAACCATGCACAACAACACCAGAAATGTGCATTAAGGAAGTTGACTTTAATATCAAATATTCTGTCCTTGTTGACACTGATACCAATTTCTTTTCCCAAGCATCCTGTCTTAAACTGCAAAATTTCCTTCTTGAAGAATTACATATTTCTAAATATCTGCCATTATTCCACAAATCCTCTTATTTCATATCACAACAGTTGATCCCTTTGTTGTAAAACAAAGAGAGTATTTTTGTCTCAGATATTACAGAATGTGATACATGATCCAAAAGATGCTTGAATCTCAGAACCAAAAAGAGCCCCTGTTAGCGTGTCTTTCACCTTAGATTATGGTCCATCTGATGATAATCACGGGACAGAAAATAACCGTGTTGTCATCACCAGGTTTTCTTTACGCTAGAGCTTTTGGAGCGGTGCTTTCATAGTTTGGTTAATTTGGTGTGAAAGTGGCTCTCCAAGTCCACTAGTGTTCTGGGGTGTGTGGAAGCAAAAAATGTAGAAGTGAAACACCAAGTGCTCCGAGGCCAATTGATTTGTGTGAGGAACAGACCAAAAAGCGTTCGTCTCTATCTGCCATAAAGCTCAGAAACTGTGCACACATTCAAACATTGCCACCTGAAGAAGCCATACATCAGCTTTGATTGTGAAATGCCATTGGCTCTCATGTGTCTCGTGACCGACTGCATCATGCTAATGGGTAACGGATTATTTTAAACTATTAAAACCTTAAGTTTCTCTCTGTTCCTCACATAATATGGCTTCAGAAGAATGCAACTATACTTTTACAAGTTTCTTTGGGCAGTTTTGCAATAAATTACTGTGACAGCCTGTTACCGTACGTGCTTTATACTGTTGGTAGGGTAGTGGTGAGGCTAGCTGCTCAAAGCTATCTATGAAAGCAAAAATATATATAAAAAAATCAGTTCTACTTTTACAAATGCATGTAAACAATTATCCCCCGGTTTCACAGTCAAGGCTTAAGTCTAGTTCCAGACTAAAATGCATGTTTGAGCTGTTTTAACTGAAAGCATATCTTAAAGGGGACCTATTATGCCCCTTTCACAAGATGTAATATAAGTCTCTGGTGTCCCAAGAATGTGTCTGTGAAGTTTCAGCTCAAAATACCCCACAGATCATTTATTATAGCTTGTCAAATTTGGGTGTGAGCAAAAACACGCCGTTTTTGTGTGTGTCCCTTTGAATGCAAATGAGCTGCTGCTCCCGCCCCCTTTCCAGAAGAGGGTGGAGCTTTAACAGCTCGCGCTTCGGTCGCTCAACAACAACAAAGCTGGAGAATCTCACGCAGCCAAAATGAGGATTGTCAGTAACGGTGTTCAGCCTTACATTGTTCAAACCGGAGTCGACACTGATGGAGAGACTCAGGAAGAAGTTACAACTTTTAGACGTTTCTGAATGGTTAGTGGATAAATTTATGTAGTTGCTGTGGAGTTGATTCAACTCATCGACTAGCATGTGCCGTCATGTTAATCTTTTGTGCAAAACCCGTATGGACGCCCACTATACATAGCGTACCTGTTTGCCAAACAGAGCCATACACACCAGGCTAATGTTTATGATCGCTATCAAATGCTGTGAATGGTCTAATATTTTTTTCCAAAATATCGCTCGGACAGAAACGCTCCTTTTTTAGCAATCGAGCTTGCCAGGGTCAACTCTAAATAGTGTTCAGTGCTCGTCTGTGCAGCCAACGTCAGAACAGTTAACATGCTTTGCTCAAACTTTTGCCATGGCATTATACACCGTTGTTGCTTGTGAAAACAAAATGGCGGCGCCGTGGGTGGAAACGTGCAGATTAAGGGGCGGTAACATTATAATAAGATCCCCTTCCTACGTCACAAGTGGAGCGAAATCTGAAAGGCTCGTTTTTTTCACATGCTGTCAAAACTTTACTGGGTTGTTCTTTTTCACGTTTTCTGGGTTGGTAGATGCACTGAGGACCCGATTATAGCACTTAAACATGGAAAAAGTCAGATTTTCATGACATGTCCCCTTTGAAATATGTCAGTGTCATTGATTTGTCTCAAGATGCACACCAGTAATGTTCTTTTCTAAGGCACGTTTTTAAAAGATACTAAAGGTCCTAATTGAACTAAGGCCTAATCCTGGCTTAATCTAAGCCCTGTTTGTGAAACCAGGCCTATATGTCTTGATCTGATGCATTTAAGTTCTTAGTTTGTCGATAGAGCAACACCTATAGGGGCAGGCATCTTAATAGTGATGCTAAAGGTGCTTGTCCATGCTTGGGTTTTAGACGCCTTGCGAGTGGGAATGGGTTTGTAGGTAAACGTTTTGGACCACTGAAGGGTGTAATCCTGCAGTCAGTCTCCTGGTTGGATATAACCGATCAAGGTCTGTCGATCAGAATAAAAGACGTCACACCATCTGCCAGTAGGCGTCTTCATCTCCTGCTTTCACTCATCAGCACTCTTCCGTCTGCTAGATTGATTGGCTGCAATGACTAAACCCTGGCCTGTTCAACCTGAACATTTTGTGTCTCGTCTTTTATTAGATTGCTGTCACCTGAGCTCTGACTCACAGGCTCTGACTCGGGCAGATGGGTATAGGTCACTGCCAGTCACACAGGCTGTTAGTAACCCGTCTCCCTCCCCTCATCTTCATCTTCCTCTGGTCCTGTAACCCTGAAATCGTAGTGCTTAACGAGATTTGACCAGATCAACAAGACAATCAGTTATGTATTCAGACTCTGACCGCAGGCTACGAGAACAACATCATTGTAGAGCCCTGACTGAACTGCAATTTCCCAGCACTGGGAAATTAGATTTCTAAATTGATCACAGACATAAGAATGGTACATTCACATCTAAATTATTGGAAGCATCTCGTAAGATTGGACAAGGTCCATTAGTCCTAAAGTAGCAGTGAAAATTAAGGGTGGAAAGGTTGTCAGGTTGAGTAGAAAAGCACACGATGCCAGGAAAGTAAAGGTATTATTCATCATATATTGATGTGCACTACCGGTCAAAAGCTTAAATTTTTGTTTGTGGAAACTGTGATACAGTACATTTCAAAAGTTTGGAGATTTTTTTTTTTTTTTTGTAATAATGCTAATTATTTATTAAATTATCAATACTTGTATTCAGCAAGGATGCATTAAATTAATCAAAAGTGAATGTAATGACATTTATAATGTTACAAATGTTCATTGAAGTTTCGATTAATCAAAGAATCCTGAAAAAAATGTTTTCAACATTGATAATAATCATAAATGTTTCTTGAGCAGTAAATCATCATATTAGAATGATTTCTGAAGGATCATGTGACACTGAAGACTGGAGTGCTGAAAATTCAGCTTTGATCACAGGATACAAAATACATTTTTATATAGAAAACAGGTATTTTAAATTGTAATAATATTTTACAACTTTTACTGTATTTTTTTTTTTTTTTTACCAAATATACTGTATCTAGCCTTGGCAAGCAGAAGAGACTTCTTTCAAAAACACTAAATTACTCCTAACTTTTGATCGGTAGTGTAATTCCCCTTGTACTTTGTGTTTTGCAGAATAAGAAGTTTTTGTATGTACAGTTGTGTGAAGCAGGCGTCCTTCTCTGTAATATTGTTGATAAACCTGCGATTCGCTCTTACCGGTGTAGATTTCTGCCTCTGACGGGTCCTCTACTCGCTTATGTTGAATGATGTAATCTGAAACCTTGTAGCCAATCAGAGGTTCCACATCGATCCATTCCAGCGCCACCATCATACTGGAGGGTTCCAGGTGTGGAGCCAGTCTCAGTCTGTGAAAATGAAGAAACGCCAACATTGTGTGCATGCTAGAAGGATTTGACAAAATGGCTCAGTTCCAAAACCCATTGAGCTGCCTAAGTAGGCCGCATTTTAAGGCATCATAGATGTGCCTCTGAAGCAAAGGCTATTTTAAAAGGAAGGCAGGACACTTAAGACACCTTGGGGAATTCACTAAGAATGAATTGTGACCTTGCACAAGGTTTCTGCCCTTGATTCAGACAACGGCACAAACATGCTCACAAAATCTGTGCTGAAAGTAAATAGTGTGGAGCAGTTTGGATCTTGCGGGCTGGTTTGTAAAATAAAATTAAAATAAATAAATAAATTAATAAATAAATAAATTAATACATTAATTAATTAAATAAATATAAAATAAAATATAAAATAAAATATAATATAATATAAAATATAATATAAAATAAAATATATAATAAAATATAAAATATAAAATAAAATAATATAAAATAATATAAAATATAAAATAAAATAAATATATATAAAATAAAATAAATACATAAAAAACATTAAAAAATTAAAATATGTTTATTTCTTTCATGAAAGCGGATTGTCTGGATCACAAAATGCACTTAGTTGCATTTTTTGGTAAACTACCTTTCAAAAGTTTGGGGATTTTTATATATATATACATACTTTTTTTTATTAAGGAAAGATGTATTTGATCAAAAGACACAGTAAACACATTTATAATGTTACAGAAGATTTCTGTTTGAAATAAATGCTGTACTTTCTACTAATCAGAGAATTCTGGAAAAAACAATGTATAATAGCAGCACAACTGTTTTCAACATTGATAATAATCATAAATGTTTCTTGAGTATCAAATCATCATATCAGAATGATTTCTGAAGGATCATGTGACACTGAAGACTGGAGTAATGATGCTGAAAATTCAGCTTTGATCACAGGAATAAATTACACTTTACTATATATTCACACAGAAAAAAGCTGTTTTAGATTGTAATAATATTTCACAATTTTTACTGTATTTTTGATCAAATAAATGCAGCCTTGGTGAGCAGAAGAGACATCTTTCAAAAAATAGGTAACACTTTGCAATAAGTTAACATTATTTAATGCACTTACTAATGTTTACTAATGTATGTAACTGATCTAAACAAATGAAACCTTATTGTAAAGTTTCACCAAAAACAAACAAACTTTTGAACAGCAGTGTATATTTCATTATGTGACTCAGCATGTCATGAATTTGGCAGTGAACACGAGGAATATTTGGCAGCATAATTTGTCTTTCCTGCTTTTTGAGCAGTCGAGGATGCCTTAACAGGTGCCATGAATCAAGTATTGCCTAAAGAGGTTTTCAGAACGCCGGGTCAGGGTTACTTACACCGGCCGCCGCAGGGGGCTGCAGTTGGGCAGCCCGTCTTTGCCAAGCGCAGTCAGGTCACAGCGGCACCAGTTCTCGATGACATCACCCTTCCCCGCACACCAGTATGAGCTCATCGTGGCACTTTTGAAGGCCTGCAAAATAAATGGCACAGGTGAGAGAAATGCAATTATCTCCATGAGCAAACGTCCTTCCGGCGCAGTCGATGAGTCACCTCGAGTCGCCAACAACACACTCTGAAAAGTGGTGTATCTCTGTGAAGTTATGCAGGCTGAGGGCATCTCGGGGCGCTTTGTACAGACAAGAACCTGTCAAGATTTAATTGGAAACTGTACCAAAAAAGGTCAGCCCACGTGTGAATGTCAAGAGACTCCATCTCAGGGGCAGTAATAAGACGAGCAAGGGCCAGAGAAGGAGGGACGGTAGGGTACGCAGGGAGATGAGAGGTCGTGACTCATTCTAAAGGACGTTTCATGGAAGTCTAGTTCATTTTCAATCAGAGCACATGCCGCAGAATATGAAAATACTGGATCTTTTTCAGTCAAGTCAATCCTGAACAAAATCAATGTATTTGAACTGACAAAGTGAAAAAGTTATGTTAACTTTTGGGAAGCAAGTAAATCTACACTTTAAAAAATGCTGGGTTAAAAACAACCCAAGTAGGGTTGAAAATAGACAAACCCAGTGATTGGGCTGTTTTAACCCAGCGGTTGGGTTAAATGTTTGACCAGCGTGCTGGGTAGTTTTATTTAACTCAACTATTGTTTAAAGATGACTACATGTCTGGCTTAAAATTAACCCAAAATCAGACACATAATTACTAGAGGCAACAATAATAATCAAAAGGTGAACATTTATTAATAAGCAATTTCATAAATTGTTTATTGTTTAATTATTATTCATTAAACTTATTAATAAATATTCATTTATTAAACATATTAATAAATAAATGTTAATTTACAACATACTTTGGGTTCATTTTAAGCAAGCAATACAGTAATTTTTTGGGTTGTTTTTAACTAGCATTTTTTAGAGCGTGTATATACAACTATGAGATATATATATATATATATATATATATTCTTTCAAAGATAAAACAGTGGCATTGTATTACTAACATTGCTTTGCTGCTGTACAAAAGTGTTCTTTTTTCTTTTGATTTTATGTACTTTCTATACATAAAAGTAGTCAGTATTTTATCCTGAAATACACGTTAAAGTAACCCTCCCATCCCATCTCTGCCTGTCAACACTCTTAAAAATAAAGTATCCAAAAGGGTGTTTCCTCAGTGTTGCCATAGAAGAACCATTTTTGGTTCCCCAAAGAAACTTTCAGTGAACAGCTCTTAAAGAGGACCTTTTACAAGATGTAATATAAGTCTCTGGTGTCCCCAGAATGTGTCTGTGAAGTTTCAGCTCAAAATACCCCACAGATCATTTATTATAGCTTGTCAAATTTGCCCCTATTTGGGTGTGAGCAAAAACACGCCGTTTTTGTGTGTGTCCCTTTAAATGCAAATGAGCTGCTGCTCCCGCCCCCTTTCCAGAAGAGGGCGGAGCTTTAACAGCTCGCGCTTCGGTTGCTCAACAACAACAAAGCTGGAGAATCTCACGCAGACAAAATGAGGATTGTCAGTAACGGTGTTCAGCCTTACATTGTTCAAACCGGAGTCGACACTGATGGAGAGACTCAGGAAGAAGTTACAACTTTTAGAATGAAACTGGACGTTTCTGAATGGTTAGTGGATAAATTTATGTAGTTGCTGTGGAGTTGATTCAACTCATCCACTAGCATGTGCCGTCATGTTAATCTTTTGTGCAAATCCAGCGTTGAATTGACCCTCGTTTGTGAAGCAGTCCGGCGTAAAATGACGGCATGACCCAACATGACCTCGCTCCCTTTGTTGCGTGTTCTCGGGGGCGGGGTTTATGCAAATTTTAGGGTTAGTGATGTCACCAACCCAGGAAGAAGCTCGTTGTAGTCCCTACCAGCCGTTTGTTGTTGTCCTTAAAAAGCGATTTCTGTAAAAGAAAATATCTCCCTTCGCATTGAACTTTGAGCGTCGTAACTTTGCAGATGTTGTTTATGCTCAAACAGCAACATTACACACTAACTAAAGTTAAAAAAGTGAAATCATAATCAACCACCCCTTTAAAAGAACCATTTACTTTAGAATTAATAAAGTTTGAATAATCTTATTAACCTTTTGTACAATTGAAAGGTTGCATAAGCTGCCATAAATTCGCCAGGATATTTTTTCCAGTGAACTGCAGTCAGAAAGTTGAGCCACTGAGAGCTCCAGCTCCTGCCGTGCAGCAGACAGTGATGAGGAAGCCGCCCATCTCCCTGATAGCATCAGCAGGTTTCTGGCTGCCAGACCTCACCCCTTATTTACGCACAGGCAACTCTCTTTAAACGGCCTTGATGAATGAGACGTTATTACAGCGGCAGAGAGATGGAGGGGGAAGACTGCAATCCATTGCGCTATAATGACTTTCATGAGAGATGCCTGGCAGAGGCACAGAGTCGTGGAAGTCAAAACAGAGAGTGAATGGAGAGGTGTGAGAGGGTGTGTGGAATCACGGAAACAGTATTACGACACAGTTCTTTTTACTGGAAAGTCTACAAAAAATGGTTTATATATCCAATAACCATGTGATAAAGACTATTTTGGGATAATACATGGAAAAGTACTCTTTTATTTGGAATTTTATGGACATAAAAACACTCAAGCCAGTTAAAATAATGGTAACACTTTACAATAAGGGGTTATACTTTATTTCGATGGTCTACTTTAGACATTCTACTAACTATATTGTAAGTAACTACATGTCAACTAACTCCCAGAGTATTAGTAGACTGTTAAGGTTAGGGTTTGGGTTAGTAGAATGAATTGACAAGTAGTTGCAAAGTTACTTATCATTAGTACACTCTAAAAAATGATGGGTTAAAAACAACCCAAGTTGGGTTGAAAATGGACAATCCCAGTGGTTGGGTTAAATGTTTGCCCAACGTGCTGGACAGTTTTATTTAACCCAACTATTGTTTATAAATTACTGTATTGCTTGCTTAAAATGAACCCAAGTATGTTGGAAATGAACATTTATTAAATTTCTTCTGATTATTATTGTTGCCTCAAGTAATTATGTGTCTGATTTTTAATTTCCAACATATTTTGGGTTCATTTTAAACCAGTCATATAGTCATTTTTAAACAATAGTTGAGTTAAATAAAACTACCCAGCATGTTGTGCAAACATTTAACCCAACCGCTGGGTTTGTCCATTTTCTACCCAACAGCATTTTGTAGATTTACAGCACTTATTAATCTTAGTCAATGGTAATTTTCAACATTTACTAATACCTTTTTTTATTGTATTTGTTAACGTTTGTTAATAGACTTTGAACTAACATGAACAAACCATTCGTTTTTACTACATTAACAAAGATTAATAATGCTTTAGAAAATACAGTAGTGGCCAAAAGTGGTTCAAAGGGGATATTTGTTTTTAATGACCATACAAGTTTGACTACAACAATCAGTTACTAATATTTTGTTGGTTCTCTCTTGTTTTTGCATGTGTTAGGAATCCAAGAGTCCTGCGTGAAGGAGCTGTCCTTCATGTCGAATCATACATTCCCAGACAACACTATGAAAGTGCCGCTTAAAAGAAAGATAATTGAAGGTTTAACAAATATGCCCATTAGAGTGGCATTCAGCAATTGCGAAAAGGGTTAAAAAAGTTTCTGCAAATGGGAAACAGATGATCAGAAAAGTATAACATGAAATATCAATGCTGATGAGAGCAGCCCTGCTCGTGGACAAACACAGAGCCGCAGACGTGCACACACATTTACCACCAGCGGTTTCCTAGAAAAATCACGCTTGACTGCTCAACTGCACATGTGAAAAATAGACAAACCGATTATGGCTATGTTTATGTATGCAGAGTAACCTAAGCCAGTTTCAACTGAGTAAACAGCGAGGGTAATTAGGTACGTGTGTTTGTAAGTGTGTGTGTGTGTGTGTGTGTAATGAGGGGGGATCTAACGGAGGTCAGACAGTGAGGGTGTACGGCGGGGAACCCTAAAGGCCTCACGGCAAAGTTATCATTCTTCGCTCAAGGGTAAAAATAAGTCTACAATACCTGAGCAGTGGTGTACTGTTAGTAACTGAAGCCGCCAGTGTGCCAATATGGCGCTGACATCTTGAGTCTCGAGTCTGCGCAGTAGTGAACCTAGAGCCTGAGTCTGCGCAGTAGTGAGCGCAAAGTGGAGCGCGATATCAAGGTCCCACCCACACTCCTGCAGAGTTGGTTAATACTGGAGAATAACTCATTATGTCAGTGTGAAACAAACAGTTCTGGAAATGTAGAAATTAAAGTTAAATCTACAATCTCCTCCTGAAAATCCAGAAAAAAAGTGCTTCAATGACTACTTCACTTAGAGAAGGTGTCAATCTCAGCTGTCAATCATGACATCAAAACCCGCGTTTTTATAGCATCAAACAACTAACTAAAACCAAACTTATTTAAAGAACGAACACTTTAACTAACATCAGCGTGATAAAAACTGCCTAAAATGACAGAAACCATCTTTGGAAAAAAATTATTTGACTGTTTAGTTCAACCCGATCTTACAGCAATTCATACGTATTTTACGAGGTGGCTAATTCGTACGAATAAGTACAATCTTACTCATATGAATTTGTACGTTTTTTGCTAAATCGTACGTATTTTACGAGTTGCCAAATTCGTATGAATTCGTACGGATGACCCCCGCCCCTAAACCTACCCCTAAACCTAACCGGCACTGGGGTTCAGACAAATCGTAAAATACGTACGAATTGGTCGTGAGATAGCGTTGGTTTAGTTTGTCTCACGTCCCATTACATTACATGGAGAGGGCGGGATTTATGACCTATACTGCATCCAGCCACCTGGGGGCGATCGAGACGCTTTGGCTTCACTTTTCAGGACTCTGGTCCTAACCAGACGTGATGCGACAATATTCCAATGACAAGCAATTTGTCTGTCAATCAAAAATCACAGCCAATCAGAAGAGGGCGGGGGCAGGCTCTCTCGGCAAGCTCCCGGCACTCGCAACAAAATGGATAAGTACATAATCAAATTCATGAATATGACACAATTTTAATATTATTAAAAATACATACTGAGTTACTGAAACAATCTTTGTCATAGAATACACTTGACAGTTTGAACGTTCTTGTTTTCTTTCATTTATTTCGAAGATCTGAGGTGAATTGTCCATTTTTGCTTTCAGTATGGCTATAAAAGACACAAAATGATATTCAAACTCACATGAGATGCTTTTAAAATTAAATAAAGCACATAAACAGCACCTGAGATTATCATTGTCATACTCTGTGTTGTTGTTCAGCCGTGACATCACAGAAAAACAGAAACCGTTTCTAAAATAGAATCATCGCGCGTCGCGGCTAGTTAGGACAAAAACTACGATTAACATGGAAGAGATACCTTTTATTGCGCGTCGCAGCGTGTACGACACGGTGTTACAGTATTAAACATGACAAAACAGTGTCAGTGTCTCTTTAAATTAGAATTACAACTTCAGTTTCTACTATAAAGCAGCTCTCCAGAGTGCTCATGTTTTCATTCGCATCTGACCTTGATGGCCTGAACAGAAGAAATGGACTGAAGAAGATTTCCACGTAAAAGAAGGCGGAGTCTCAGAGCCACCTATTACATCATCGTCAGTTCAAAGGTGTTTACCAGCTGGAGTGAACTTTTCCGGAAAGTGTTTTGAACTCCTGAATCGAACACAAAACGAACTTCTTTTTGTCCTGATTTTGTTTCTAAATGACGATTTCGTCAGCACCTTAATCAGAACCCCGCCCTGGATCAGTCTGGATCCCATACAAAGTTCAATACCAAGATTTCCGAAAACAAAAACAATTTTAAGGACAGAAACTGTCGATGACCCCTGAGTTCCACCAAACCTCTCAGCTCTCAGAGAAACCCATTCTCAGTGACAAGACAATCATGACGTCTAAATGCTATTATCTGTTGTAACTCATCTGAGCTCACCCTATTACTGTCCCCAATCAGCGTCTGATATGTGCAAACATTAGCCAGCTGGCCCGAGGAATTGATTCATCTGATGACCCAAAACCTCAGCAAACAGGTCATTCCGATCATTCGGCCTAATGTATTGAAGGAAATGTCCCTGTTTCTAGGAACGCCTATAACCATCTTCCAGGAAGGGAGCTATGGCTTCGATTGAATCCAGGGTTCAGAAGGGGACACGAAGAATGCAAATAAAAGTGCACATCGTTGAAAAGCAGCAAACTGGCTCAAGGGTGCCTATAAGCTGATTCGATTTGCTTTCTCTATCAACCTAAATGGCCAGCAAAATCCATGGGTATAGCATTCCCTGGAAAATTGATTTTAGTCAGCATCTTGCCTAGGGTTTAACACCGACTATAAGGACAGCATCCGTGGTTTTCTTCTTCGGTGAACGAAGATTGCACCGTGATCGGATTGGTTGCACACCTTTGAATGTGTGGACGGCAATTCCCTAGCTGAGCAGCTTTATTCCAATAAGCAGACATATACTCAATTACAGAGAAGACTATCTTCAGCACACACAAAACACAACACTCCACCTGTTGAGTCACTCATTTTCGGGGGAATTGCTTTTAAAAAGTTTCTGTTTGCAGAGCTTTAAAAAGTCAGAAGTGTAAGCAAAACTTGGAGGGCAAATAAAAGATTCTTGGCAGTGTGAGTTGGTATGATGTCACACAGTTTGGGAAGAAAACACTCCCGCTGTTTTGCTGTTGTGACAAAATATTTTGTTTGACAAGCCTCTGTTGATGCAGATTGATGGTCAATCACAACCTCATTTATATCTGTCAGTTCTGCTATACTGTAGCATTTAATTAAACTTTAATCAGAGTTAAAATGATTGATAACAATAAATCTGAAGGAAAAAAAAAAAAAAAAAACTACAATGAAGACTTAAGTTTGCAAAGTTTAATCTAAGTAGTGACAGATCCTTTTGTCTTCATTGTGATTTATATTCGAGTGAAACAATTTAAGATCATTCACTATAAGATCTATAACATGCATTTATAAAATATATGCATTTGAATTATAAAACAAACATAAATTACAGTGCCATTCATAATAAACAACATTTATTATATAAGCCAAGCCTAAACTAATTTATTTAAAGTGAAACTGAAAATGTGCTACACAAATAAACTCCCGTATCTCTCTTATTCAGCATGGATTCAAATGTGTGTGCTTTGTGTATGTTTTGTGTGCTTGACGTTAATTGCATTGTATAAGTCGCTTTGTAATATTAGTCGCAGCATGTTTCAGAAGATTAAACAAAAAAAGAGACTTATTTTCTAGAAAATACATACGGCAACATAGGTTTGACCTCGACAGCTACAGTAGTGACCAAAAGTGATGTTTGTTTTAATGACCATACAAGTTTGATTAAGCCATCAAAATATGAGGGAAATATTTTATATTTTTCAAATATTATTTTAAACATGAGGGAAGATCAAAACACTAAACTTAAGGTATTTATCTGACAAAATAATTTGGCAAAAAAACACAAACTACAGCAACATGTTTATGGAAGCTTGTTTACACCATGAAATAAAAAAATAAAAAAGGTAATTGTGACTTTTTATCTCATAATATTTTATCTCACATTTTATCTCTCGACTTTTTTTTCTCAGAATTGCGAGATTTAATCTCTCAATTGCGAGATATAAAGTCAGAATTGTGAGATAAAAAGTTGCAATTACTTTTTTATTTTTTTATTTAGTGGCGGAAACAAGCTTGTTTTATTCTACTATGCAAAAAACAAAAACAAAAAATTTACATTGACTTCAACATAATCAGTTATTAATATTTCATTGGTTCTCTCTTGTTTTTTCATAATTTCTTTGTATGACAGTCTGGCCAGAAATTACGTCTGTCATGTTTCAGTGCGTTATAAACAAATAAAGCAATCGACTCCAAGCACAACTATGCAATATGCTTACAAAATCTTAATCTTATTTTTAATAACATTTGAATAAATACTGAAGATGTCAATTTTCCTATTGGCCAGGCATCACTTTTGGCCACTACAACTGTATGCAAGATGTATTAAACATGCATAACGAAGACCAGAAACATACTATACAACAGTACGCAGACATAAGCGTGTGGTCCTGAGTGACCCGACAGAAAAAAACACTTCACACCAGGGGTGTCCAGTTCTGCTCCTGGAGGGCCACTGTCCTGCAGAGTTCAGCTCCAACCCCAAATAAACACACCTGAACCAGCTGATCAAGGTCTTCAGGCAGTGTCGAAGCAAGGTGAAGTTAATCTCTGCAGGACAGTGGCTCGCCAGGAGCAGGTTTAGACACCCCTGCCTTACACGTTTGCTCACTGTACTGTAGTGCCCCTTGTGGCAAGACTGAGAATGCAACGCATGCTTGTGTCAGAACATAGTTCAGGTGTGTCCAAGCACCTGCTGCGGTTTCTTGCATAAAGTATGGCAAATGAATGCAACAGTTTGCATTCATTTTTTGGAGTTATGACAACTTTGAGTGAATTCACGTTCAACCAACAAGCTACACTGAGTTAGAGGAATTTGTAGCATAAACACAAATTTTTAAGATGATTACTTGAAAAAAATAAGTCACTCCAACTACAAGTAAGATATTACTTGTCACTGGCATTAGCTCAGTCATTGATTATAGAGTCAATGTAGTGTTTACCTTCTCTTCAGCACAAACTTCAACATTACAGAAACTCTTTTAACAGCATTAAACACTAACAGGTCTTTCCCTTCACTAAAAACAAATAAAATAACACTTTATTTCACATTTATTTTTCTTATCCAGTCCTATGCAAAGCATGCTGGGAACCAGAAATCCTAATTTCCGAAGTTTACAAGACAATTTCATTAAGTTACTACAATTTTTTTTTTTTAAGTCAATTAACGCAGAAATTTAAGTTTAAATTACAGATGATTTTAAGCTGATGTAATGATCAACATTATTATGTCAACAGAACTCTACAAAATTTGTGCAACTTAAAAGGTTTAATTAAAACAATAAATTTGAATTTTTAACTTGCAACCATTAATTTATTCAAGTTGTGGTAACAGCACCCATGAATTACTTTTTAGAGTGTATGCAGGTATGAATCATTCACAAAAAAAAAAAAAAATCAATAACATGCATTTAGAAAATAGATAGGCTGAATGTATGATTCATGCAGACTTTGACTGCAGATTAGAGATGCATTAGAAACGACTTTCCTGATGTATGAGAAATAACTTTTTTCTTTCTTTTTTTTCATCTCTTCTCCTAAGAGTTCCTCCTTAATCTTAAAATGACTGATGAGTTTCCTACTTGCACAAAAATATAAAGAACAATGTATAAGTGTGTATGTGCGAGTTTGTGAAGGAGGGGGACCGTGATGAAAACAGGATCAAAACGGTCACATGAGAAGCTCTGCAAATTTCACTTTTTATCCTTTTCAGACTTGTTTTCCGGTAGAGTGTTTTTAAGGAAATGGACTGATAATTTCAGAACATAACAGTAGCCCAATGTCTCTCCATTAGAATAAGACAAAATGTACACTGTATGCTGCCTTGCTCCATACAGCCACTTCATTTTCCTCATATATCTGTGACAAACTGATTGCTATAAGGAATAAAATTTATAACTTCTGACCATTGCAACAAAAGCAGCTCAGGGTGGCATAGAAGAAACCTGAATAAAATGAATGTTAAAATATGTTCATATTCCATGTTTATCTTTTTTTAGTGTGTAATGTTGCTGTTTGAGCATGAATAAGGTTTCCAAAGTCCCTCCAGCAGGAGTTCTTCTCTATATCAGTGTCAGTGTTTCTGAACTCCCTGAAACGCCTCCATTGTAGTCTTGAGTTTTCTTCACAATATTCCTCATTTAAATAATTCATACGCAGAATAAAGGGGCGGGGCCTGGTTGAGTTAGTTAGTAGTGTGTTGAAACTGGCGGTTATGGTAAGGGGCGGGACATTTCCCAAACACCAATCACAACACACTGCTCCAGCCGACCAATCAGAGCACATTGTGCTTTTCAGAAGGAGGGGCTTCATAGAGACAGGAACTAAACAGAGCGTTACTGACAGACTGGGAAGAGAGGAGCTGAACAATGGAGAATATGAGGAAAATAATCAACATTCAAGCAGGAAAACCCACGTTGGGTTGAAAATGGACAAAACAGAACCCAAAATAGGTTGGAAATTAAAAATCAGACACATAATTACTAGAGGAAACAATAATAATCAAAAGATGAACATTTATTAATAAGCAATTTATTTAATTATTTTAAATTATTTTTCATTAAACATTAATAAATGTAAATTGCCAACATATTTTGGGTTCATTTTAAGCCAGCCATATAGTCATTTATAAACAATAGCTGAGTTAAATAAAACTACCCAGCACGTTGGGCAAACATTTAACCCATTCACTGAGTTAAAATTACCAAATCGCTGGGTTAAAACTACCCATTCACTGGGTTAAAACCACCCAATCGCTGGGTTAAAACCACCCAAACGCTGGGTCAAAACAACCCATTCACTGGGTTAAAACAACCCATTCACTGAGTTAAAACAACCCATTCACTGAGTTAAAACACCCATTCGCTGGGTTAAAACCACCCAATCGCTGGGTTAAAACCACCCAATCGCTGGGTTAAAACCACCCAATTGCTGGGTCAAAACAACCCATTCACTGAGTTAAAACAACCCATTCACTGGGTTAAAACCACCTAATCGCTGGGTTAAAACTACCCAATCCCTGGGTTAAAACAACCCAATCCCTGGGTTAAGACCACCCAATCGCTGGGTTAAAACAACCTAATCCCTGGGTTAAAACAACCCATTCGCTGGGTTAAAACCACCCAATCGCTGGGTTAAAACTACGCAATCCCTGGGTTAAAACAACCCAATCCCTGGGTTAAAACTACCCAATCGCTGGGTTAAAACAACCTAATCCCTGGGTTAAAACAACCCATTCGCTGGGTTAAAACTATCCCAATCCCTGGGTTAAAACCACCCAATCGCTGGGTTAAAACAACCTAATCCCTGGGTTAAAACAACCCAATCCCTGGGTTAAAACCACCCAATCGCTGGGTTAAAACAACCTAATCCCTGGGTTAAAACAACCCATTCGCTGGGTTAAAACCACCTAATCGCTGGGTTAAAACTACGCAATCCCTGGGTTAAAACAACCCAATCCCTGGGTTAAAACTACCCAATCGCTGGGTTAAAACAACCTAATCCCTGGGTTAAAACAACCCATTCGCTGGGTTAAAACCACCTAATCGCTGGGTTAAAACTATCCCAATCCCTGGGTTAAAACCACCCAATCGCTGGGTTAAAACAACCTAATCCCTGGGTTAAAACAACCCATTCGCTGGGTTAAAACACCCCAATCGCTGGGTTAAAACAACCCAATTGCTGGGTTAAAACAACCTAATCCCTGGGTTAAAACAACCCAATCCCTGGGTTAAAACAACCTAATCCCTGGGTTAAAACCACCCATTCACTGAGTTAAAATAACCCATTCACTAGGTTTGTCCATTTTCAACCCAACTTGGGTTGTTTTTAACCCAGCATTTTTTAGAGTGCAAAACAAAGGCCACAATGTGCTGTGTTTAATTGTGGGCAGATTATGCAGGAATGTCAATGTTTGGTTCTCAAGTCAATGTAAACACAGACCGAATCACCACCTCATGTCTCAATCATGAAGCGCTTTCATTTCTGTTAGAAAACATGCCAAAAGAGGCGTCATTTTGGGTTCAGATGAATGCAGGGAACATGACAGCACTGTGTCTGAAGAGCATTTTGTAGATCTTTGTGTCTGTTACGCTAATTGACAGGAGGCTGCGACCACAAGGAGTCCTGGCTCGTCCCCGGGGTCCATGACATCAATATCATCCTCATAATCTCGCAGTATTTTCAGAGCACGCTACGCACTAGTCCGAGCCGACTCAGCTGCGTTTTTCTCTCCTGTTTGTTTACCAATCGACAGAAACCCGCCAGGGACCGTCTGCTATCGATTGAGAGCCTTTCGTCATTGTTGACGCTCCTGTTATTAGCAAGGTCCACACCCACACACACACACACACACACACACATACCGGCTTCAGCAATTAGCTGAGGGAATCAGTGTTATGAAGCGGGTCCGATCCCCGTCAGGTACGCACCGGGCCAAAGCAGGCCATTTGGTAAGTGAGTCACTCTTAGTCTCTCGACGCTGCAGAACAACAGACACTGGTTAATGGCATCTTGCCTTTCAAGACGTCAGCAGTACGAGGGATGATGCGGAAAAGAAAGCCCTTGCAAATCTGCTCCGAAAGTAAATTTAATATCCTCATTACGTCTGTGACTCAGATGATGCATGGCTACTAATGCAATATACGGACAAATAAGATACATATTCGACCAAGAAATGGTTAACATTTTCAATAGTCTTTTATTATGATTTTCATATATAATATCTAAATCTATCTGTCACAGTCTTCTCAGTTCTTAGCATCCTTCCAGACAGACAAAGCCTTCTTGATCGTAATGAAAATCACTCCTGCCATCTACTGGTACATCTGGAGCAGCAGAATACGTCACTCATTCCCACTGCCAGCATCCAACAAGAAAACAATATCTGAGGAAATCATGTTTATACCTTCCACATGTACGCTGAACATTAACCCTAGCTGTAGTTCGGTTATTTAGAGACCAGATGTCATGTTGATACAAGGTCATATACAGTGCACAATATATTATCGCCCAGCTCTTTATTTAAAGTTGGACATATAAGTATGTCCAACTTTATTCGCATATTAGAGCGATACAGTATATGCTATATACCAAATTTTCTTGGCAATAATGTCAATTGAGTATAACAAGTAACTTTAACGGAAAACAGATGTGTTAAATTGATCAAAAGTGACAGTAAAGACATTTACAATGTTACAAAGGATTTCTAATTTCAAATAAATGCTGTTCTTTTGAACTTTCTCTCCATCAAAAAAAAGCCGCTCAGATTTCGCTCCACTTGTAACGTAGGAAGGGGATCTTATTAAAATATTACCGCCCCTTAATCTGCACGTTTCCACCCACGGCGCCGCCATTTTGTTTTTGTAAGCGACAACGGTGTACAAGTTCTAACACCATGACAAAAGTTGGAGCAAAGCATGTTAACTGTTCTGTCGTTGGCTGCACAGACGAGCACTGAACACTATTTAGAGTCTCAATAGCTTGGATAGCCTGCAAGTTGACCCTGACAAGCTCGATTGCTAAAAAAGGAGCGTTTCTGTCCGAGCGATATTTTGGAAAATATATTAGACCATTCACAGCATTTGATAGCAATCATAAACGTTAGCCTGGTGTGTATGTCTCTGTTTGGCAAACAGGTACGCTATGTATAGTGGACGTCCATACGGGTTTTGCTCAAAAGATTAACATGACGGCACATGCTAGTGGATGAGTTGAATCAACTCCACAGCAACTACATAAATTTATCCACTAACCATTCAGAAACATCTAAAAGTTGTAACTTCTTCCTGAGTCTCTCCATCAGTGTCGACTCCGGTTTGAACAATGTAAGGCTGAACACCGTTACTGACAATCCTCATTTTGGCTGCGTGAGATTCTCCAGCTTTGTTGTTGTTGAGCGACCGAAGCGTGAGCTGTTAAAGCTCCGCCCTCTTCTGGAAAGGGGGCCGGGAGCAGCAGCTCATTTGCATTTAAAGGGACACACACAAAAACGGCGTGTTTTTGCTCACACCCAAATAGGGGCAAATTTGACAAGCTATAATAAATGATCTGTGGGGTATTTTGAGCTGAAACTTCACAGACACATTCTGGGGACACCAGAGACTTATATTACATCTTGTGAAAAGGGGCATAATAGGTGCCCTTTAAGCAGCACAACTGTTTTCAACATAATAATCATAAATGTTTCTTGAGCAGCAAATCAGCATATTCGAATGATTTCTGAAGGATCATGTGACACTTAAGACTGGAGTAATGATGCTGAAAATGCAGCTTTGATCACAGGAATAAATTACATTTTACTATATATTCACATAGAAAACAGCCATTTTAAATTGTAAAAATATTTCAGAATTTTTACTGTATTTTTGATTAAATAAATGTAGCTTTGGTGAGCAAAAACATTTAAAAAGTGTTACCAACTCCAAACTTTTGAACGCTAGTGTAGATGGATGTCTAAAGAATTCAAAAATATAATTTGTGGGGAAACAGTTTGGTTCTAATATGAATAAGAGTGAAAAACTTCATCAGATGTATCCCTCAGTTACCTCTTTAGTAACGTTATCCTGCACCAGGCTGTACAGGGGCACGACGCGGCTGACCTCCAGCAGGACCGGTGTCGGACTGGGTGTCTCACGGCCTGCTTGCCTGCACAGGTGACAGGCGGCCGGGCAGCTGCCCTTCTCCTGGCAGCGGATCTCCACGCCGGCCACCAGGTCATCAGACAGCAGCTGCGTCTTCAGCAGGCCCGACAGGTAGCTGATGAACGGTACAGCTTTCAGATCCCGCCGGCCGCCCTGATCCGTGACTTCTGTGGAGGTGAGAGACAGTATGACGTCACTGGTACACTGTGTCTGTACATTTGTGACTCAGATCGAGTCCAGCTCTGGATCAGAACTAAGTGATGTTATTAATAGGAATGAGCCTATTATGATTAAGAGTGATGAAGAAGAAAGAGTTTTAAAATGTGTTAATTTAATAAGTGTAACTTTCCTTACACCTTGAATATATGTGAGCCCTTTTGAAAAAAGTAACTTAAAAAAAAACTAAATATTTTAGTTTAAAATATACATAAGTTCAAACTGAATGTAATGTTTTCACTTTAACATCGCATGTTAATTGCAATTAAATGAAAATGTATTGTAATTCACAATGCAATTAGCTGAAATTTTGAGTGTTTTAGGAGTTTTTTTTAGGCGAGAATCATAGTGCCTTTTTTACAATTTGTTTAGACGTTTTCGGAGATGTGAGCTCCAGGCTGTCAGCGGCCGTTCAGTGCTCGTGTACCCGCCGAGAACAGCTTCATCTCAGCCAGCGCTTCGGGGATTTGCCGATGGCTCTTATTGCGGTTAAACATGAGATATAATTAATTTTGGGTACATAAAATGGGCAATGTTTGGTCTTATTAATCTATTACTTGTTCCTGAGCAAATCGAATTGTGCTATGTTAAATTTGATAATTACATATATAGCATAGCATATTGGCTCCAACTAGACGGGAAATATCAGACGAAGACTCTTTTCCGCTCTTCAAATACATAAAACATTAGCCTTTACAGACATAGTGTTTCTTGAGCAAAGAAAACGCTATACATTTTCTTTCAAACATCAGATCTTTATTTACCTTTGCACTGCAAACAAGCAGATATCTCCAAACTGCGTGCGGCACTTCATTCACGATAAGGTGGATTTATGAGGTTTGACTGACAGTTTGAGGATCCAATGGTTACGAGGTTTTGTCACAAGCTCATTTCATTCATTAAATATTTGTAAAACCCACATACAGGCGTAACGGGTGACCAATAGCATCGATTTTTTAAAAAATAAAATAAAACAAAAATGAGGAAATATAGAGATACTAGGTTTCCGCCTGACACCGATGTGATATATTCTTAACTGTGTTGCATTTATTTTATTTTATTTATTTTTTGGCATTTGGTAATTATCCACTGCTGTTAAATATTGTTGTTCAATAAATACTATTTTATATAAATAATATGTTGTATTTGGTATTGAGAAATGGTCCATCAGTGCGTAATATGAATTGAGTGAAAGTTACATTACAATGGCGGCAAACTTTATGAGTGAATGAGTCAGTCGCAAGAGACTTTTAAACTGAAAGGGACTTTTGTAAACAGGATGTTGTTTTATCACTGTATGTTATAGAAAATTCCCTTAACGGTAAAAAGTACAAATACAAAGATCGGAGGCTTGGGCTCAACTGTTAACTTGTGGAAGGAAGCAGTTCTGCACAAAAGAGGTTTTTAAAGACAATCCGTTGTTGTTTCTTATTTATTTACACACTCGTGCTGTTGAACTGTTGTATAAACACAATATCACACTCGTAGCCATGTGATATGCTGTACACTGTGATTACCTACGGATGATTAATCACAGCCGTGCTGATATACAGCCATATCGCACGGCTACGAGTGTGATATTGCTCGTATATCACCTGGGACATATATACCGTCTTAAGGCATTACGCCACATTGGTTGATTTTCATTGGTTGATTTTCATGTCCGTTTGCAGTGTTCGTGCACAGAAACCTTGGCAGACTCAAAACAATGCGATTACGTGGGGAAAGATCTTAATTGAGTGCCGAGACGTCCTTGAGATGGCTAAACAGATGTGCGATTCTGAATAATAGCGTCTGTTCTCTGCGTTCCACAGCTGATTTCCCTAAACATCCCGGTCCTCACTGTGCCTGGAGATGGCATGAGTCATTATGCTGGATTTTAGCATGACAGGCAAACACTTGGAGGAGGAGGAGGAAGCGTAGCGGGAGAGAAAACAGTCTGAGGCCGTTGTGTCTGCGACAACACGGAGATGTGCCAATCCAGAGCCTCAGTCAGTGTTTGTGCTGAGAAAATGACACGGCTGGAGTAACTGTAACAGCCTGCAGTAGGCCTGTGCTGTTTAAATGATTCGTTTCATGCAGCTTAATCATACTGAGATGAAGCAGCGCATTTTAAAGTGTTTCTCCACCAGTCAAACGGAAAACATCTGGCTGTACAAATCCTCGTCATGTGTGTTCTCCCTCTTTGCTGGTGTGACTTTAACTATGTCATCTGCTTTGAGCTGACACCGGAGTAAACAGAGTTTGAATAGATTTAGACAACCGAGATGTAAAGAGACAGCGATACAAGACAGTGCATTCTTTACTGACAGAATGAACTACATATCCCATCATGCACTGTGAATGATGTAATCGAATGTTGACGACTCTGATCTATATAGAGACTATGTTGTTGATAAATTATGATTCAGTCAAATGATGTCAGTATTAAATGACTATAAAATGCATCATCGACTACTTGACTGTACTAATATTCAGACAGTTTTGAAGAAACCTCAATGATTAAACAATCTTCCAGTTTTGCAAGATTTTTTGAATCATTTATTAATAAGCTGCATATCATCTTCCACCATTCAAATACTAATAATATAATGTAAATAATAATATAGCAATCTCTTTGCTGTTGAGGCAATGCTGTTTAATATTATGCTAGTTTGACAGAAGGACACTTTCAGACAGAGATGTGCTGCCATCTAGCGGTGAATTATTATACTGCAGTTACATTTTATATTACAATAGTGGGGAAATAGTTCTGTAGTTCTTTTCTTTCTTTCAGAAAGAAAATCATAATGAAGCATAATTTAAACATTTTATGACAGATCTGAATAAATTTTTGCATTTTCACATTAAGTCCGTGTAATCTTTAACAACAACAGCTGTCATTCTCTGATTATTTCTTGCATTGATATAATATAATGTAATATAATATAATATATATATTTTTTAATATTATATAAGCTCTCAATCCAGCTTTACTTTCTTTATAGCAGCACTGAATTTTTTTGAAGCATTCTGATTATTATTATTTTTTTTTTATTTGTAACACTTAGCTCTTTATATTCTCAATAATAGAATTATTATTATTATTATTATTATTATTATTATTGCATCTGGGATCCACCCATGTGTTTGAGCTCTTTAGCTTGTGCCACTGAAATAACTTTGCGCATCACGCATGAACAGCAGGCACTCATCTGATTGGTTCCTGCGCACATCAATGAACAGACACGCAACGCGGCAGCCAACGAAATCTCGCCGGGGGCGGGACTTACGCAACGAATTAACCTCCGCTATGACGTCACCTCCGCAGTGTCGCGCGCACCCGCTGACATGAGAGACGAACGCGTCGTCACATCAAGCAAAAGCTACTGTTGAACTGAAGGTAGGAAATCACGTAACAATCAACACTTAAACACGCATGAATGTTTTTAGCATGCGTTTGTGACCGTGCTTTCATTTCGGTTGGCATGCGCGCAGAAGACAGAAATGACGATACTCAGATCGCAGTGTTTTGAAGCTTTAGGCCTGTAAATCAGCTGATTTGACAGTATAACTACACATAATCAGATTGTTTATGGTCAGCTGCATAAGTGTGACTCTAAATAATGCATGCATTAAACTGGTACAAGAGATGACAATGCGTGTTCCAGAAACATGATGGTGATCTAATAGCTAGACATCTGGTTACCAAAATAAACACAAGACGCTGCTGAGTTGTTTTAAAAAAAGAGAAATTGCATTAAGTTAATATATGCCATTGCATTTGAAAATCGATTGTATTTTTACGTGGATGAATATCTGATCATGAGGTGAAAATGTGGTATAACAGCCAGTAAATACAGAAACAGCATCAATGCATGTCATCAGACTGCTTTTGTAATGACGTGACATTTTCGCATGGTTGATGTAAGCATCCCATCCATTGTTCTGGACTTTAAAAAAAAAAAAAGTAATAATTTTACTTAAATGTTGTATAAGGCTAATATAGCATCATTATATCATCCTCATGCCACTCTCTGGATATCATTGCAGGTATCTGCCAAAAAAAAAAAAAAAAAATATATATATATATAAGAAAAACAACATTTCACAGTTTCGACAAAATGTTACTTTGTATATTGTCAAATGTTGTGATTGTGATTTGACATTTAACATCTCATTTTGCGGCTGCTTGGATATCAAAGCAAAAACAACCATAAAATGACACTGGAACAGCAGTTTGCATGTTTGACAAAAACTAGAAACTAGCAAGTGATTACTTGAAGTCCACACTGTATATGGAAAATTTCAGTGTTTTGTTTTTGGATCGCTATCAAGGATGCATTATCATTATTATTACTATAATTATATTTTACATTACAAACGAAGTCAAGTCAAGTCAAGTCACCTTTATTTATATAGCGCTTTTTACAATGTAGATTGTGTCAAAGCAGCTTTACATTGATAACTGGTACATTATTTGGCTGCACAGCAGCTCTTAAAGAATAGTGTCAATGCAGGTAGATCAAAGCACTGTTGAATATCAAATGTCAAGTCAAATGTCAAGTGTCCCCAACTAAGCAAGCCAAAAGGCGACAGCAGCAAGGAACCCAAACTCCATCAGGTGACATCAGGTGGCAGACAAGTGGCAGACGAAGTATGTCTAACTTTCTTCTAGGGCTGCACGATTAAACGAAATTAACCCGAAATCATGATTATACTATTTGGCTTATTATGAAATTGTAAAGGTTTGCGATTATTTTTTTATGCGCAGATTGTCAGTAAAGCACAGCTCTGTGATCCGTAGCAAATGCTGCTCCGTCTGAAAGCACTGCAAGTTTGAGTTGCTTATAACGTGCATTTGAAAAAGCAACGCGTCAAACATCTTTCCAAACATGAGAAGCATTTATGAACCTTATGAATTGCCAAATCACGTGCGGTTTCATTTCGATTAATCGTGCAGCCCTACTTTCTTCGCTTTCACCTGCTGTGTCTGTTTAAATCTGCATCTCATTATGCATGGGGTGAAATGCTTTTAACGAATTACAAGCTAAAAAAATACCATATTATCAGTCCTAAGCATGTTCTGAGAATGTGTTCATGCAGACTATAAATGTAATCACAGGCTTTTAAGGATTAAAGGGTTAGTTCACCCAAAAATGAAAATTCTCTCATTAATCACTCACCCTCATGTCGTTCCACACCCGTAAGACCTTCGTTCATCTTCGGAAAACAAATTAAGATATTATTGATGAAATCCGAGAGGTAAATGACTCGTCCATAGGCAGCAATATAATCAACACTTTCAAGGTCCAGAAAGGTACTAAAGACATCGTTAAAACAGTCATGTGACTGCAGTGGTTCAACCTTAATGTTATGAAGAGACGAGAATACTTTTTGTGCGCAAAAACAAAACAAAAATAATTTATTCAACATTATCTTCTCTTCTGTGTCATTCTCATACGTTGTTTACGTCCAGCTCTTCCAGGTTCTACGTCAGAACGCCGACTCATTATTGGCCGGCTCCTGCGTCAGCGTCACACACATGCGTCGTGCTGATCACATGATCAGCACTGACCAATACTGAGCCGGCATTCGGACGTAAACATGGAAGCCTTCACTGTTTTTACTGCGTCACCTGCGTAAGGATAATGACAGGGAAGAGAAGAGATTGTTGAATAAAGTCGTTATTTTTGTTTTGTTTTTGCGCACAAAAAGTATTCTCGTCTCTTCGTAACATTAAGGTTGAACCACTGCAGTCACATGACTGTTTTAATGATGTCTTTAGTAACTTTCTGGACCTTGAAAGTGTTGATTATATTGCTGTCTATGGACGAGTCATTTACCTCTCGGATTTCATCAAAAATACCTTCATTTGTGTTCTGAAGATGAACGAAGGTCTTACGGGTGTAGAACGACATGAGTAATTAATGACTGAATTTTCATTTTTGGGTGAACTAACACTTTAATAATTGCACATTTGGACCAATAATTAAAGTAAAATGACGATTATCCTTTTTATTATAACTGAATGCAATACACATCAAACACATAGACATGACTTTTTTCCTCCCCTGTAGACACCCAGTAGACATCATGGCAACACCAACGTCCCTAGACCCAGATTTGGTCCGGGAGGTGCTGGAATGCCCCATTTGCCTGGAGACCTACAACCAGGATCAGCTTCGACCCAAGCTGCTGCAGTGTGGTCACTCTGTGTGTCGCCAGTGCCTTGAGAAACTCCTCGCCAGCACGATAAATGGTGTGCGCTGCCCCTTCTGCAGCAAGGTGTCTCGTATGAGCAGTATTTCCCAGCTGGCTGACAATCTCACTGTTTTGAAGATCATTGACTGTGCAAGTTCATGCGGCTCCACCATGGGCCTCATGTGCAAGTCTTGTAAAAACCGCCTGCCCCGTCAATACTGCCGTGACTGCAGCATTGTGTTGTGTGATATTTGTAAAACCGAGGGGCACCAGCGTCAGGGCCACGTGGTACAGGCCATTCGCGTAGCTGCCGAACAGTGCCGGAAAGACATCAGCGGGAAGCTTTCTAACTTGCGGGAGGCAATGGGCAACATTCAGAAGAAGAAGACAGCTATCGACAACGTGACAAAATCACTCAGACTGAAGTACAAGGCTGTGCAGCAGGAGTATGCCAAGGCTGAGTTGCGGCTCCAAGAGGAACTGGGCCGTTCCCGCCGTGCCTTTGCCACCTCCTTGGCCGAAATAGAGAAGCTCAATGCCCAGATTCTGGAGGAGCAGACGTACCTGCTCAACATCGCTGAAGTGCAGGTGGTGTCAAGATGTGACTACCTAACCATGAGGATCAAGCAAACTGATATTGCTCTACTAGAGGAAGGGAGTAACAATGAAGAAGAGGAGCTGGACTTAAAAACCAATCTGCCTATCATTCTGAAACTACAAGACCCTGAACTGGTTAAAATGGAGTGTGCAACACCCTTAAATGTGGCGCAACTGAACACAAAACCCTGCACTGTCAATGCCGAAGAGGAAGATGGACTCGATTTCGCCGCTGCCGCCCCTTTGGACATTTATCGTGATATTGACATGGTGACGGCGGTTGAAGAGGCTGTTTGTGCTTCTCCCGGTAGCTTCAAGTCCAAGTCTGTAGATGGAGGAGGACCTCCTCCAGGGGCTTCTGGTGGGCAGCTCTGTCAGTTCGTGAAAAAGATGGGATGCAAGGGCAATCTGCCAGGCATGTTCAACTTGCCGGTAAGCATTTGTGTCACGCCGCAGGGTGAGGTTCTCGTGGCCGACCGAGGGAACTACCGCATCCAGATCTTCAACCGCAAGGGCTTCCAAAGGGAGATACGCCGCAACCCGAGCAGCATCGACAACTTCGTCTTGAGCTTCCTCGGTGCCGACCTGCCCAACCTCATCCCTCTCTCCATTGCAATCACTGCTCAGGGCCTCATCGGTGTCACTGATAACTACGACAACTCTGTGAAGGTTTACACCACCGATGGCCACTGCATCGCCTGCCACAAGAACCAGCTCATCAAGCCGTGGGGAATCGCGGCCATGCCTTCGGGGCAGTTTGTCGTGTCAGATGTCGAGGGGGGGAAGCTGTGGTGCCTGGCTGTGGATCGTAACGTAGGGGTAGTGAACTATAACCGATTGTGCTCGGCCGTCAGGCCCAAATTTGTAACTTGCGACTCCTCAGGTACAGTCTACTTCACACAGGGCTTGGGTCTGAACATCGAGAATAGACACAATGAGCACCACCTCGAAGGGGGGTTTTCCATCGGCTCGGTGGGAATGGATGGGCAGCTGGGAAAGCAACTCAGTCACTTCTTCTCAGAGAATGAGGACTTCCGATGCATCACCGGCATGTGCGTGGACACTAACGGAGACTTGATCGTGACGGACAGTGGCCGTAAGGAGATACTGCAGTTCCCCAAAGAAGGTGGCTTCAACGTTCTCATTCAGGAGGGCCTTACGTGCCCTGTAGGAGTAGCTGTTACCCAGAAGGGACAACTGCTTGTCTTAGATTGCTGGGACCACTGTGTGAAGGTTTACACATACTTGCAAAGGAGACGTTCCTCTACGTGTTAAGACTGCTGTGTCCATGAGACTAGTCACTTTAATTTAATGGCTACAAACTTGCTTCTCTGTGATTTCTGACCTGTGACTTGCAGTGGCTGGGATCATGCAGCTACGTCGCAGCCGTTCACCACTGCCATGGAGCAATTGGAGGATGACTTATGGGTATTATTATGGATGGTTTGGGCAAATGGGTTTTGAAATATAGCACAACTGATGGCAATAACTGAAAATGTTGTTCTTTTTGCGTGCATTTCAGTTCTCATCTATGTTTTTTTTCTTGTGCTGCTGTACAGGCATTAAGATGGTGTTTTGAGTTGCGGACAAAGTCATTTTTTATAAATGATATTAAAGGAATATTCCAAGTTAGGCTCAATCAACAGCATTTGTGGCATAATGTTGACAATCATAGAAAAAGACTCTTGAAAAATAAAGGTTATGGTGAGGCAATTACTATGTAAATGGGGTCATTTTTGGAGGATTTAAAAGCAGAATTGTGAAGTTTATAACACTCAAAATACACACTGTTACAATTTGTGGTTTAATTCAGGTGTAAAGTTGTTCCCTGCATTTATTTTATGGCAGATTTAAACATTGTGTTATGGCAACAGAGTTAGATATAACTTTACACAGAAAAGGGTAGTGGTAAGTGACATTTTTTTTTTTTTCTTTCAACACTGCAGTCTTGACACTAATTTTACATGTTGTTGCAATACTTTTGAAACAGCGAGTTTTAACATTTATGGATTGGCCAAATCCACCTCCATTGCAAATGCCTCACTGAAACATATATATACATTATTGAGGTAATCATCATTATGCCACAAGTGCTACGATTGATCTTAACTTGTACTGAACCCAGAATATTTCTTTAATGGGAAGGTGCTTCATTTGATTTAGAAAAAGTGACTCAAAACGTACTGACTCAAAACACTACTGTGAGTGTCATGTTCATGTGTAATCGTTGTAATGAGTTCCCATAATGCCCTATCTATTAAAGTGCCCCCTCATAACTGAAGCCTGTGTCAGTAAAAGGACTTTCTGATTTATGTGACAGTATGAGTCTTCTACATATTAAAAAACAGTAAAACTAAAGAACAATGAGCTTGAAAAATTGTTACGTTATTGTTACTACAAAGATGAGAAGATTATCTCAGTTGTCTATTATTGTTATTAATTTACTGTGAATTGGTGTGTAGTGTAATCCAGTTTGTACAAGCATTGCTATGTTGCAGGAACCAAAGGCCTGTCAAATTCAGGAGATATTTACAAGCCTATCAGAGTAACTGCAATAGTTCAACTGAAGCAGGGAAATGACTCAGCAATTTATAGTCTATATTACACCATATACGAAATGATATTTTGCATTAAAGTGTCCTTGTATCTAAGAGGTGGATCTTAAAATTGTCCTTCTTGAAAGCTTTAGACAGCGCTGAGCTCGGTGTCTTAAAATCTTGTGATATTAGTAACATTTATGGTTTTCATACGGATCTGTAGATCCAAACGTGTGCTGGAGCGGATTAAGGCTATATGAAACAATCACCGTTAGATTAGAATAGAAACCCATGATCACAATTCATAACCGTGCAAGTACTCGTTGCGTTCTCTGTTGCAGAGGGTGCTGTAGTAGACACATGTCTTTGTTTTCTCTTTACTGTAGAGTAGGTCAGCTACTGCCATCAACAGTTAGAAGACAATTTCGCTAAGTTAAAGTCATAACATATCCAGTTAAATGGCACATTTGAAGGTAATCAATATCAAAATCACCATCTTTAGTAGGTTGCTTATTGCCAAACAACGCAAGTAAGTTGAACCAGACCACACCAAGTTGGTAGTGCGTTGGCCATGCATTTGCGTGAAATGTTTCTGGCCTTATTAATTGTACAGTTTAAGTTTTAAGTTTTAATAATCGTGCATTACCAATAAACGCAGACAGCCTGCATTGGCCTTATAATAAATGCACCCTCCCCGGCACAGGAGATCCAGAGATACTAGTAAAGTGCACTGTCTGCCGTGCCATTAGAAAAGTCTGCGTGACCCTTAAAAGATTAGTTCACCCAAAAATGAAAATTCTGTCATTAATTCCTCACCCTCATGTTGTTATGAACCCATAAGACTTTCGTTCATCTTCACAAATTATGTTTTTGATGAAATCTGAGAGCTTTCTGTCCCTCCGTTGACAGTCTACGCAACTGCCACTTTCAAGCCTCAGAAAGGTAGTAAAGACATCATTAAAGTAGTCCATGTGACTCCAGTGGTTTAACCTCAATTTTATGAAGCAACGCGAGTGCTTTGTGCAAAAAAAAAAAAAAATTTACAAAATATTAATGTCCAACGTCCACTCTCGCGTCAACACAACACGCATGCGTCGTGGTGCTCTCGTGAACGGCCGTTGGAGATTAATATTTTGTAAATAAAGTGGTAAATTATTTATTTGCGCAAACAAAGCACTCGCGTCACTTCATAAAATTGAGGTCAAACCACTGGAGTCCACTGGATTACTTTAATAATGTCTTTACTACCTTTCTGGGGCTTGAAAGTGGTAGTTGTGAAGACTGTCAATGGAGGGACAGAAAGCTCTCAGATTTCATCAAAAATATCTTCATTTGTGTTCCAAAGATGAACGAAAGTCTTACGGGTTTGGAACGACATGAGGGTGAGTAATTAATGACAGAAATTTCATTTTTGGGTGAACTATCCCTTTAAAAAAGAACAAGATTTTCATTGAATTGCCTGGTCATGTTAGAAGTAGAACACGTTTTTAAAGACGGCTTTAATTTATGCCTTCACGCAACTGTGCTGCAGGCAGAAATAAACTGTTAAATTAATCTAGCTCTAATCCTGAAATAATAATAATAATAATAATTCACAAATTCTGTTGAAATGCCAAGAGTAAAGACACAATGAAAATGGAAATAATGTAACAAACACCTTGTATTCACCAGTTTCTGCCAGTTCGTTCTTGTTTTGGCTGCTTTCCATGCTCTTATAAAATCTAGAGGTTCTACTAAAATATCGTCTTGTTGTGTTAGGAATTGTGCTCATCCTTTAAATGGCTCTCACTTAATATAATATGTCATACATGTGATAAAATGTAAATTAGTAATAATTTTCAATAGTATTTATTGCCATTTCCCTGCTCTAGTCATTGAGCAATTTATTTATTTTTTAATTAGTCTCAAGTATCAATACATGGAGCTTTAACAGTAAACAGGAGTATGCAATCTTTAACAATTACCAAGATACAGTAATCAAATTTGCACAATTTAAAAAAAAAAAAGTGCTAAAGAGGAATTATCACTATTATAAGATCTGGTAAGCATCATTTTCTTAGATGTATAAAGCAATATATGAAAAATGGGGCACAGGGATTTTGTTACTTTTTACTTTTAGTAAACGCATAAAGCTAGATCCACAATGCAAGATATATTTTTTCCTTCTATTCACTTACAATAGAAGACCATCATGAGTGAGCGTTTTTTATTTTGTTTTATTGTTTCTTGTTGGTTGTCAAAGCATAATGTGCAACAAATCATGAACAAGTGACATATGACAGGTATTAGTCGTATGTAAATCGCCTGAAAAGTTGGGTATCTTACATTAACCATCATGATTTAGGTCATATCAAATATAGTAAGACCTAAACAATGAGTATTTCCTCACACTGTTGTGCTTTTGTCAGGGTTTAATAGCAGGAGATTCTGACATATTGCTTTCATAATTCATCTAAACAATCATGTTCAAGCATTGATGTTGGCGTCAGTGAAATGAGTCCCAAATCCGTGTTTGTAATGTTCATGACCAATTGTGTGCAATAAAAGCAACATCTGAGAATCTGTATTTATTCTGTATTTATTTTTTTTGGTATTAAGATTTTTAATACCAGTTGTATTAAAAATCTTTGCCTCAATGTTACTGAAAGATAAGTCATTACCAGGTCAACTGTTTGACACTTTTAATCATGTTTAAAAGCAAATTAATGCATTTTAAATGATCCGGTGGAATACAGTGTGGGGGAAATAGGTTAATAAACAGATCAATATTTCTGATCCCTGGCCTAATGTACACCACTAGATTTAAGACGTTGACACACTCAAAGACTCACTACACAACTAATCATAGACTAGGTGTTTACAAAATGCATCTGAAATTGAATACTTCCCTACTATATAGTGTGTGAAAAACAGTATGCCAACAGAGTAATATGTCCAGATAGTAATCAAAAAACAGTAGGCGAAAAGTCCCTGGATGACCTTCTTCCGGTGAGATTCTGAAGTGCACATTTGATGGACAAATTCAAATGTAGTACCTGTTCAGACGGTATGTGATTTTGGACAGACCAAATCGTCTATCACTCTTCCTCTTGCAGTATCATTGGCTGTTGATTGCTACCCACGTGTTTGTCAAGAAAAGAAAATGTCTGCCAGATTTCAAATATGTTTGTAAAGGGGTGTATTTATAATCCCGATATTTTTTAATCAATATGTAACCACAGTTGTAATCCAGTGAATTTATTCTGGTTGTTAATGTTATGTATACAATGTCTGCATCGTTTAGCCTGATGATTTGCACTTGTTTTGATTCATTCAAATCAAAAGTTAAGTTTTGTTCTTATTTTATTCTGCTTATGTTGTTTTTGTTTTCGTTTATGCTATTACTAACTCTTCCAGTGGGCCATGAAGTCATATATTACTGAGCATTTGCAACTCTTATGGTTTGCAGTTGCATTAGTTTGTTAAAAGATGGCAATTTGTCATAAGTATAAGTTTATATAATCAGTGCATTGTTCATATTATGTTCCAGTGAGGTCCTGATGAAACCCAACCTTGAAGAGAAAGATTGGTTATTTAATTGCTGGGGTTGTTTAGGGTTATTGAATAGTCTCCAGAAGAATCTGCAGACACCCAGATGAGAACAGTCCTACATTTGCTTGTGAATGTAGAACATACAGTTGTATATGGTGTTGATGATAATGTCATGATAATTTCATATGGCTTCAGAAGACCTTGAACATAGTGGACTTTTCATATGGACTGTTTTTGTTGTACTTCATGACTGTCAAGTCTCCAAAAAGGACAATCAAAAAAATGTTGTTGGTTTCACTCAGACCATCCTTGTTCACATTACTTAAAAAAACTATTTTTCTGTTTCTACTAAAAATGAGTATTGGCAGCTTTACTTAATAAGTGTTTGTTCAGTCAACTTAACATTGCTGAGTGAAACGCACAAATTTATGTTGACATTAACTGGGCAGTGGATCCGTAGTTCCCAGCATGCTTTGCAAGGGACTCCATTAGGAGAGTAAATTTAGGGATTAAAGTGTTATTTCATGTGTTTTTCAGTAAAGGGAAAGATGTTGTTAGTTTATGTTGGACATTTAGAGGAGTTTCTGTAATGTTTTTGAATTTTGTGGTTACCATTATGCAGAAGAGTGGCGCCTGTGTTTAGGCTGTGAGCGCTCATATATCCATGTTTATAGCTGCTCTCAATTCAATTGAGTTTGTTCAATGAGTTATTTTTTTGAGTGAATGATGTAGAGCAGGGGTGTCCAAACTGCGGCCCGCGGGCCAAATGCGGCCCGGGGATGAATTTCAAACGACCCGCAGCTTGTCTATTAAAATATATTAAATGTGGCCCGCCATGCATAATTTACAAATCGTGCAGTTTCACAATGTCAACACAAGGTGGCAATACTAGATTTTAGGCAAGGGAAACATTAACGCGCCCAAAAGCGGAACGAAACTCACAAACTCACACGTGTTTACTTGCTGAGCGTCTCGATCACACGACCACTAAACATCCCGTGAGAAGTGTTCGAGTTCGGCGTAGAGGTCTCAGGTACAAGCTGCAAATCTCTCTGTGATTGAATTCAGTTTAAAGCCAGTTGAAACAGCGCTGACTGAATCAACAACACTAACGTGTAAACGAAAACGGAGCCGATCCAGTTAGAATACTTTTCAACCAAATAATTCAACAACATTTATCATGGATTTACAGTGGTAACACTAAGTGTAACCATGGTATTTTATCAGAAATGTAGGTTAATATCTCATTTTATTTAATTGTATGTAGTCGTATTAAATGAGTAATAAAAGCCAAATTACAGACTTTTTTTTTTTTTTTTTTTTGTAAAAAACTTGCAGTTTTGTACATTCGTATTTATGTTAAATGTGTTTATAGATTAAATACCATAAAACCATTCTAGATTTTTACTTTTTACCATGTGCGGTTTTACCTGTGGCGATCTAAATAGAGTACTTTTTAATTTAAATAAGAATAGAGTTCAGTAATAATATTTATAAAACGAGGTTGTTAAAAGTTTTACGGATATTTTTTGTGTATTAAATTTATGTGTCCTATCTCAAGCTACTCTACTGTCAGCTCAAACTTTTGTCAAATCTGTCATGTTTTCAAGAAATAAAACATGTGTATATATATATATATATATATATATATATAAATAGAAAAGGAACCGGCCCCCAGATGTGTCCACAACATCGAATCTGGGCCCCAGATGTAGAGCATTAGCTCATTTAATTAAGTAAATTAAGTCAATAAATGTGTTCACCTTACATAATAAACATAACAATATTAAGTAAACAGCACATATAAATATTATGTAACTGACAAATTCAAATGATTTGTATTTACTCAAAGAACTTTTGTCAGCTTTACTTGAATTTCATTTGTTCTTACAACTAAACTGTTATTTGTACAAAATACTCAATATAGTTGCGTGGAACCACTTGACACTTCTTTATAAACTATATAAACATGTCAACTTACTCATTGCAGACGGTCTGAACTAGAAGTACACATATTAAAATGCTATACCAATAAGCTGATATTACAATTTATATTATGTAATATATTGTGTCTTAAGTTAATGACAATAAGTTCCATTTTGAGGTTTGCTTAATATTATATTTAACATCCATCCATCCTTTCACCAACCCACTTATAATATGCAAAATGAGCATGTACAATTAAAGCTACATTATGAAGGATTTGGCCTCTAGTGCAGGGGTGGGGAACGTTGACTTTAGCTCCAACCCTTAGCTCCAACCCTTAGGGTTGGAGCTAAAGTCTGCAGGACAATGGCCCTCCAGGATCAACGTTCCCCACCCCTGCTCTAGTGGTTGAGAAAAGAAAAGACATTAGAAAAATGTCTTTTGAGCAGGTGACTGTCTTCCATTGTTGGCTAGATATCTGACCTGTTGAGCAAGAACATTTTTTGGGTTGGTTTTAAATCCTTCGTAGTCTCTGAGATGTCACGATCTTTGATGTTGAAACGCTTATCTGAATGAGAATCAACATTGGCTTGGCTTTTCAGAGATGGCAAGAACTGAGGGATTTGAAATGTTGTAAAAGTGATGCAGAGGTGGCGTTTTTATTACTCGACAGGTGAGTAAGGTATTTTATTGAATGGATAAATTGTCACATGTAGTTGATGTAAAGTATTATCTATTGTGAAGGGTAATATTCATCGGTTAAGTCATGAAGACCGAAGCACAACCATAACAATGTTCTTCTGCAGTTGTTTTTAGCCACTAGATGGTGTACCTTTAAAGGGTTAGTTCACCCAAAAATGAAAATTTCTGTCATCATTTACTCACCCTCATGTCGTTCCACACCCGTAAGACTGTCATTCATCTTCGGAGCACAAATGAAGATCTTTTTGATGAAATCTGTCCCTCCATAGACAGCCTACGCTACTGAAACTTTGACGCTTCAAAAAGCTCATAAAGAGATTGTGAAACTAATCCATATGAATTGAGCATCCGAATTTTCTGAAGAGACTCGATCGCTGTATATGATGAACAGATTGAATTTACACTTTTATTTACATATAAACATTCATCAACACACATCAGTTAACGGAAGCTCAAGCATGTTTGCTTGACGTATGCGAGTGAGGTTCATTCTCGCAGTAAGTTTGAGCTTCCGGAAGAGGTTTGTTCTCGAGCGTCAAACAGTTTCGGTTGAGATTCTGTTTATGTTTGCTGATCAATGTTTATATGTGAATAAAAGCCTAAATTAAATCTGCTCATCATATAAGGCGATCGAGTCTCTTCAGCGTCAAAGTTTCAGTTGCGTAGCTGTCTGTGGAGGGACAGAAAACTCTTGGATTTCATCATTTGTGTTCTGAAGATGAACGAAAGTCTTACGGGTGTGGAACGACATGAGGGTGAGTAATAAATGACAGAAATTTCATTTTTGGGTGAACTAATCCTTTAACAATGGATTATTTGTCAGATGCCTTTTTTAGTTATCCACTGAAGTTATTATCATATGAGCTTACCATTGCGAATTGGGGTAAAACAAGGAGACAGTTTTGAACACTGATTTTTATGTATTTGCTTATTTTTAACCAAACAATCTTCAGTACTGCAGCTTTAAATACCCAATAGGGTTGGCTAGCCCTGGTTTTTTGCCTCTGCAGACATTACTATTGACCTGTAGTCTGTCTGAATTTGTATTTGCTGTCTCAGAGGTGGGTGTTGACTCAGTGGTCATACATGCTGTATAAACATAGCTTGTTCATACAGTATGAGTGAACTTTAATTTTACACTAGTTATGATGTAAAGGGGCATTAAGTTACAACTTGTGCAGTGTGCACTACTAAATATTTTTGCATTGCACCATTAAACTTAGTTAAAACGCAAGTCTACGTATAACCAACATATTTACTGAAGCCTCCGACCAGGAGTAACAGTTGGAATAAAACAACAGACTGACTGAATTGCATCAATAAGCTCTTGTTTTACCCAACAGACTTCAATCCTTTAGAGATATGACAATGCTGACATTTACATTAAACATCATATTATGCGACTATGCATTACTTTACGGAGAGCTTACGACCTACTAGCTGCATTCTGCCATTAAATGGTGCAACTGAATAAAGTACAGTTAGTTACAAACTAGCTAGTAGTTACTAAGCCCCTAGTGTGGACTTTACGTTCCAGTATAAACTTACAAATGGCTGGTGCAAACCTACCCAGGAGCGTAAATGCACACACCCTACGAAATGAAATAGTTTATTTAATTTGTTTTATATATGAGGATACCCATCTTCGACCCCTCGCCTCTGTCTTACCTTTCTGGTACTGGAGCCAGAGCTGTTGCTGGGACTTCTTGCTGGGGAAGTAGATGTTGCAGGTGAGTTCAGACCCATACAGCGCCTCAGAGATGTAATGACTGCCGTACTGCTGAATAAACTCAAGCAACTCTTCCCGTGTGCTGTCTGCCGTCAGGGATTTCAGCACCTTAGAGAAATCTGACCAAAGCACCACCACACATACAGAAACAATGAATGGCCAATGTTGAGAAAATCTTTGTCAAATATTGCTTGTTTGTCACCGGTCTGCCTACATGTACAAGACTGTATACTAAAATTGTCTTAAAAAGTGTGTTAATGTGTATAGGTTATTATTTCGTTTTTTCTATGGAACAAATGAATGGGATTTTGATTTCTGTAACCTGACTGTTGTGCTCTGTTGTATCGCCAAAAAGATTAAAAGCATAATTCACCCAAAAATGAATATTAGGTCATCATTTACTCCCCCACATGTCGTTCCAAACATGTATGACTTTCTGACCTATTTGGAGATATTTTGAAAAATGTCCCTTTTTGTTCATTCTTTGTCCCACTGACTTTAAAAGATATGCTAACTAGTCCCTTATGGGTTTGTACTTCTGACCAGTTCTCCTTTCCTAGAGCATATACTTTGTCACTTTCATTTAAAGCAATTGAAGAAAAACAACATGACTTTTCATCAGCCCATTACTAGAATTAATAAGTTCAATTTTTATACAATGACTTTATTGGACTTTTATGAAAAGGATATAACTACACATTGCATTTAAGTTTATATAAGCTTTGTGTAGTTTGACTATGTATATGGCATTTGTGTGTTTTGCTGTTACCGCAGTCTAATTTCACATGAAATCATTGGATAATGTACTGCGTTTACAAATGCAAAGACTCAGAATCTCAGAAAGAATCAAGGACTTTGAAGGGGTCGTGAAATGGAAAATCAAAATTTCCTTGATATTTACACATATAAGAGTGTAAGAGTAAGTTGTTCTGTCCCTGGATGTGGACAAAATACACCTCAAAAAACTGGATACCCTTGTAAAAGATCAAACTATTAGAAATGCATGACTGAAGTTTATCTATACTGACATGCCTGAGCGACTAAACGAGAATGTTTTTTATGTGTTCATCTCATTTCACAATGGACTCTTTATTTAAATATTCTCAACACACTGCATGTTTTTCTAAATACCTTGTGCTGAAAGCTACGGCAGAGCCAAGAATATTTTCTTCGGAGGCCACGCCAGTTAGTACATTTATTTATAATCTTTAAGTGTGTTTGTAATAAACGTCAAGCCAACATTTAATGCTATTAAGATACCAAGTGTATTGTTGCTAGAATGCTATATTTTCTTGAGTTGACGATATTGTGTGAAGAAAGCACAGCCAAGTTGAATATGTAGTTTGTTAACGGTGATGTTCAGAAGAGGATGGAAAATGATATTTATTATTATTATTTTATTTTTTACAAATACTTTTTTGATGCAAAAACCTTGCTAACTTCATAAGCTAACCTCCAGAAACATAATGTAGAGATCTGAAAATACATTTTATAACCCCTATAAAGCTGGACCTCCGTGAATGATTGACCATGTATACAACCGTTTTCTTCCTAACAAAACATGTGAACGTTTCTCAAAATATCTCTGTTCCGTGTAAGAAAATTCATATGCATTTGGACTGACATGAGGGTAAGTACACATTTTTCATTTTCGTGTCAATTAACCGTTTGATGTAATTTTTGCTTGTAAGTATAAATGCACTGAACACGCACACATAAAGAAACAGTATTCATGGGTTTGTTGTTTGTCTGTTTCTTGTGGTACCTGTGGACAAGGTGATGGAACTAAGCTTCACTCTATACAGGTTACTCCGCACTCTCCACTGTTGCATCATGGGATATCCTGTGGCTTCACTGAACTGGGCATCTCCTGTAACACAAATATATATATGATGTTGATTAATGTCCCACTTCTGCAACTTGAAAAGCTACAATAGACACTATTTTCTTTTAGAGCTGACCCTGACAGCAACATTGTGCTGGCCCAGATCCGGCCCACATCTGGTCCGTGTGTAATCCACATGTACCAGATGTGGGCCGGATCTGGGCCACACCATGTTGCTGTCTGGGGATGTACAGCCAAAATGAACTCTGATTCCGATTCAAATTCTGGTTCTGCTTATCGATTCTGATTCTTATCGATTCCTAGTTTTGATTCCAATATGGTAAAAAACTGAAGTCAAACATTTAGATATCAAATATATTTTGCAAAATATTCTGTTGCAGTTGAATACCATAAAAAAAAAAAAACAGCAGCCTTACAAACAACTAACAAATAGACTAGACTAATTTCAAACATTATTAAATACAACTATACATTCAGTAATACAGTAAGAACAAATAAGCAAATTAGCAATAGCACAAATAAATACTGAACAAAGTTCAGAAGTTGAAATCAAATGTAAAAATAACTGCATAGTTTTCGTTTTACAAATAAAATATAGATTAATCTTTACTAACGTTACAAAAGTCAAGATCAGTGAGTGATTTTCTTTTTCTTTTGTTGTTTGATCAACAGTAATGACACAGACGGCAGCAGGTTTATTAGGCTGCTGTCACTTTAAGACCTGACTCACGGATCCAATATACTGTTACACATGCGTTTTCTTCCTCAACTGTTTACGTTCACTTAAGACATAACTGACCATGTTTACAAGGATATTTTGTGTGTTCAAGTGCAAAGAGATGCAAAAAGAGAACTCAATTCAGTATTCGTGCACTTTTTGTGCACGTGCTCTGGATGTGCCCAGCACAGAAAACAGCGTGCAAGTGCCGAATTAAGTTCTCTTTTACATTTTCTTGCACTTGAATGGTTTAAAACCACATTAAAATATGCACACGGGATTGGTTAAGGAAATTTGATTGATTTCTGACCTTAAGAACCTGATTCCAGAATTGGATTTCGATTGACAACCCTAGGTAGGTTAGGTAGTAGGTAGTCCTGCCCCTTTTCAAAAACACTTTCAAGTTAACTGCCATTCTGCTTATCCTATTTGCATGGTGTGAGATGACAGCAGCACCCTCAAAATATTGCATCAGCCATATCACACTTGCTGACAGACACAGTCTCATTTAAACCAAAAACAATGCGAGAGCCGTAATCAGCGCTAACAACTCTCCACTCTCAGTCTTGGAAAAGACAAGCCGTTATTAAATTAGCCACTTGTCATCGGAGCCCACATTTACGAGGAGTCCACATTAGAAAGAACTGGAGTGAAAACAAATAAATGAAAAGACAGCTCTGAATTGGAGTTGTGATCAAAAGTGATATGAGGGGGAAATGAAAGGTTTCTGCACTGCTGGGTTTTCTCTCACATAGTCATTGAGACCGAGAGCAACCGTCCCCTGAGCTGATGCCACGATTACTGTCAGTTCCTCACGCCATGTTCCATTTCAAAGGGGATTTATCATGAAAAACAGGAATTTTCCTTTTTTGTGAACAGAAAAATGTACCTAGTGAGGAAAAGAGCGTCAGAGAAGGACTAAAATAAACGTTATCCATGCCTCTCCCGCCACTGTCACGTCCATGTTTTTAAAGTCACCATGAAATTATGGAATATTGTAGTATTTATTATAATTTATCTGTTCACATCATTATTGCTTTAAATTCCTGTGCCTCGTAATCTTGAATCAGAATATCTTCTCCTCCCTCTTGCAGCATCTCTTCTCTGATGACGAGGGCGGGGCAACCTGTCACTCACATGAGATCCACCAATAGCAAACCACAACCATCCAATCAATTTCCTATGGACAAAATCAAGCCCCGCCCTACATTTGTTCTTGTTTGAGAAGCGTTTCACTTGGATATACGTCACAATAGGAAAGAAAAGATGATTGCAACTTTTCATTTTAGGCCGACTTTATGATTGACTGATTTGCACAACTCGAACTATCCGTTTTAGAACTATATAATTTATCACATACAGTCTTGTTTGTTTTCACCATCCATCTTAGTAAAAACTGGAGATGCCAACCCTATATGAATAAATAGGCTTAATTCAATCACAAGGACTGTTAATAACTGTGTCTCACATGTTGTTTATAAAACTAATAGCTTCTAACATTATAAGTGGACCTCAGGGAAAAGACTGTGAAAGTGTAAATAGGATTCCTTTAAAGCACAAATCCCTCAGAGGACAAGATAAATGAGTTGAAAATCCACACGTGTGTGTGTGATTCACCTGAAAGCAGCTGAAGGTTGGGCAGAGGCTCCGACAGAACTCCTCGACACTGCTCCTCCACCGGCAGAGGAATCACCATTAACCCGTCGGCCAGCTGCGGAAAATCCTTGATGAAGTTATTATCCCTGAAATACAAATATAAACAGGCATAAAACATCAGCTCAGTATAAAAACCATTACGCCTATGTAATGTCATCATAATGATAGGCGTACCAACGTGTGTGTTTGTGTGTGTGAGGGAAATAGAGAAACAGCTGATCATCTTTGATTCAAATTAAGAGTAAATGCCAGCGTATTGTTATCCACCTCCAATAATGGTATTTAAACAATGTCTTATTGTAGTTATATCATACACTCTTTACTCAGCCCGTGATTTTGAGAGACATTTTGAAAAGTGTGCTGTGATTGTCATGTTCTTGGCAATGTAATGAAGTGTAATTAGCCACCAATTAAAATCCCCCTCCAAACACTTCATCTATTTAATTGAGATTTCTCTCTATGAAACATCAATAACAAACAACCCTTTCAAAAATGTCAGTATGTAAAAGATATCTCCTGAATGCATAGTAAGTCATTATAAAAATTCCATAGCTGTTGTAAAATGCAGATAAACACCAGTGTCGGTCACTAATTCAATGTTTGTTTGTTTTTCGCTAAGGGGCCACAGTGAAATTGATTTGGAAGAGATGGATACTCATCACCCACCTTCAGGATCTGAGCCTATTTCATTATTCATGTAAAATAGTCAATAATCGCTGATGTCTTCCAAAACCTGCTGCTAATTGTGTGCGTCTAATTACACTAACTGCAAATAGTCCACCTTCTCAAAGTGTGTCAGACTGCGTCCCTACCACAGGTTACGCCCCTACAATCAAACAGCCATTCAGGGTGTCATCAGAGCTGATGTCGTCACTACTGCTCTACTACTTCACTTTCCTCGCTTTTTAAGCTTCACTTACTTTGGGGTAAAAAGAAGTTTGAAATACCTTTGCAGCGATATACTGTTAACAAACATCCTGATGCTGCGTGCTTTCCTCTCAATAACAAAATAAACACACAACAAAAATGGCAGCGGTGAAAAAACAGCAGTTACGAAAGCATGTGATCATAGAGATGTGGATGTTTGCACGAGTTCTGCAATTTGGCACTCCAGTCAAGTAAAGTCACTTCACATTTATTTAAATAGCACTTTATACAATAGATTGCTTTAAACCAACCAGCTTTACAATATCAAACATGAAAAACAGTGTCAATGTTGCTTTTAAATGAGAATTACACTTCAATTTCTACTCTAAAGCAGCTCCCCAGTGTTTGTTTTCACTCTGGGACGTCTGACCTCGACGGACTGAACAGAGGAAATGAACCAGAGACATCAAAGAAGGCGGAGTCTCAGAGCCACACCCACCTATTACATAATCACCATGGACCAATGGTAGTTCAGAGGTGTTTACCAGCCTGGGGTGCGTTTCCTAAAGCGAACTATGGTCTACTAAAGCGAACTAAAGGGCTTCGATTTCGCTTGAAGTATATCATATGTTCCATCGTTACCAATAGAGTTCAATGGGACTTACGACCATAGTTGACTAAAGATGCTTTCGGGAAACGCACTCCAGAGCGTGTTCTAACTGTTTCTAACTCCAGAAACTAACACAAAACGAACTTCGTTTTGTCCTGATTTTTGGCCTTCGTTCTTCGATTTCGCTTGAAGTATATCATATGTCCCAATACACTGCAGGTTCAAAGAGTATAAAAGTATAAATGGCATCTGCCTTATGATAATGTGGAGCCTTTGAAACAAAGTGCATCTGAATGTGCACCTGATTCCATTTCTATATGCTTCTTCCCAGACATTTCCCAAACCTGATCTGATGGACCAGTTCTGCCTCGTATCAAGGCTTTCCCCAACAGACAAATAGGCAACAGGAAGAAAACATTCACTGATTATTGGTATGGCTAGAGGACTCAGTAAGCAAAGACTCTCCTTTTTATTATGCTTGCAGACAGTTTCAGTTTTCAGACAGTTTCAGTTTTCACATCCATAACTGGCTTTTCCAAACTGGAAGAAAGTCTTGTGTAGAGAGGAGAAGGGCTTTAAAGCTCTCTACATCTGAGCACCATCAGAATGCAATTGCATGGAAACAGCACCAATAAGTTCTTTAAAACCAAATCTTGCTAAATGGAATGGACAGCACTGGTTATCAATCGTTCAGTAGAAGCACAAGGCTTACTTGCAACCTAACCTTCTAAATTCATGCTCCAGTTGCCTTCATTGGACTTAGCAAGAGCTGTGAATCTTGTTGAAATATTGCTTGACATGCTGCAAGCATAAAACCTTTTTGAGGACATGTGGGAAAAGGTAGAGGAACTGTCTGTAAAATGCCAAGTCAGATTGGAAAAAGTTGAAAAGAGAGCAGATCCTGAGCAGCAGGTTACATGGATCCATAATTACTTGCTCAACTGGTGCTCATAGAGAAATCTTGGGTGACAAGGAAGCCTCTAAGAAAGCATATATTATTCCCAGTGATTGACTCATTCATGGGCAAGAAGAAAAGTCATTTCTCTATGAGAAATGGTGAAATTATGCACAGAATCCAAGCACTTTGCCCTAAAAGCAGCACTTTATTGCATGAAGAATCTTTTTTCATTTGCAGACAATTTTGAGTCAAATATTGAGGATTTTAAACACGTGTCATATCAGACCAAAGGAAAGGGGAAAAACGGAGACTTCTTTCATTGAATTTATAGTATTTCTAGAACTACTTAAGGAAGTATTTCGTGAGCCGTGTAAGACTTTCCGTTGTGACACCTGTAAGTAGTGCTGCACGTGAACATAGATTTTAAGCTGATCAAAATCCATCTAAGAACAACAATTGGAGATGAGCAATTGATTTGTAACTTGAGGCTTAAGGGTTTTGTTTAGGATCCATGATGTGGAGATGGAGAAATGAAGCATAGAAAACAAAATATGAGAGCACCTGGGAAAACAATCGAATAAAACATTAGACATGCAATGGCCACAACACGAAGAATCAATCCAAGCTGTAAATCCAGCAACAGACTCAAACAGGCCGAGTTCAGAGCAGGGAGGGTCAGTTTTAAAACACAGATCCACAGAGTAATCCAGGCAGGGGTCAGAGCACAAAAAACAGTCCAAGGCAAAAATCCAAAACAAGAGAGATCATGTCCAAAAGGGAAGCAGGGTCAAAACACAGACAAACCAATAACACACAAAACCATTTCGATATGCTTGCAGAGATAAAACAAAACTTCACGCTGAGCTTAGAAAGCTTAGTGCTTAAATGAGTCACAGTTAATTAGCCAAATGGGAAACGGCCTAAAATTACTGGGAGGGATCCCACTGGTGGTGCTCCGGAGAAGCGACCCATTCAGAGGGTGTCATGAGTATTGAGTCAGGACGGGCAAAATGATTAAATATGGACAGAAAAATATGAGCTGGGAGGAAAAATTTTATTTCAATGCTTTTGCGTTCTCTTACAAAACAGTATTGCGTGCCACAATCACCCCTGATCAACACACACCTCAGATTCTGTTTAAATGCAAACACAACACTTCGAGACCTACGTCAAATTATGGGCTTTATGTTCCGCTCACTGCCGGACAGTAGGTGAAGTAATGAGGAGAGAACAAGGCAGGCACTATTATTTCGACACACCAAAGGTATTAGGAAGCGTTCCTGCATCCTTCTGCTGTATTTTTAAGCGTTGGTCCATGTGAACACACGCCACGAGTGTCACATTTTCAAGACACTGTGAAGTTAAAAGAAGCTCAGCTTTTCAAAACGCGTCTCAAGACACCCGTGTTTTGTTCCATTCCACTGTGCTTCTTTTGTTGATGTTTTATCCGAATATCCGTGAACCCAAGGACAAAGTGATCCATGATCCTCATTCTAAGCATGATGGTTTGATCATAAATTATTCCAGCAAACATTCTGGCATGATTTGTCTACAACTGACTGAATTGTTTTACTGACAGTCCAGGGAAATTGCAAAACCTCGACCAACACCAGAGTTCAAATGAGTCAGTTTTTCATTATTTTTCTTGACTGTCCAACTTTAGCACCTCTATAGTGACACAGAGTTCTTGGACTAGTAGTATGAGACGCCTTTGAAGTGAGAACAGGTTGTTTGTTTCAATCAGAACAGTCACTTTTGAAAGGAAAGGCTGCTGTCCGTCTTTGATCTTGGTATGTAAGAATGACAGCTAGTGGTTGAAATGGGTACTGCAGTCCAAATTCAAAATATTGTTTGCCCCGCCCCCTCCTCCTTGGACTCAATGCTCACGCGGGTTGCCAGTTTGAGGACACGCATCAGGAGCGAGCCCAATTGACATTGGAAGGTGAGGAGACTTACACATTGTAAGTTGATTAGTTGATTATTGATGAGTTGATATCGCGTTTTAATATGATCCCGTTCATAGAGATTTTTAGATGGATGCTGAGGCTTTTCAGGTCGGGTAGAATCTGCGATCTCTGACCCAGTTTGTTCGCTGGCTTCCATGGCTGCAATTCGCTGCATGTTTTTTCCGCCAACTGGCAACCCGGGGTGGTGAAATACTATTGCGTAAATTGGCAACGTGTGGTCGTGCACAGACCAAAACAAAAACTGACATTCTGACACGGAACGCACATTTCAAAGTAAAATAACTGGCTGTAGCATTGGTTTCAGAGAAACGAGTATGTGAACTCAGCATGTTTCCTAAATATCTGCAAACATATTATGGTATTTTTATGCTTTAGTACAGTCAAAAACTTACATACAGCACCTTTAAAATCAATAGTACAGGAATCTTCCAGAGAGCCAGTGAAGCACGGCCTCAATGCAAGAGGTCAAGGTTTGGCAGGTTAACATGACCTGTTATCACCTGCTGGAAGAGACACCATCAAAACCTCCAAATTCTGATAAAATGATATTGCAAGGATAACATTCAAATATCATAGCATATGCCATATTATAGTAGATGTTTTACCAATGGCCAATTCTGTTTTGGAGGGTCCTTAAAGGGATAGTTCACCCAAAAATGAAAACTCCCCTTCAAGTAGTTCCAAACCTGTATAAATTTCTTTGTTCTGCTGTACACAAAGGAAGTTATTTGGAAGAAGGTTTGTAACCAAGCAGATCTCACCTCCCATTGACTACCATAGTAGGAAAAAAAAAAAAATACTATGGTAGTCAATGGCGGGCGAGATCTGCTTTGTTAAGCACCGCACTTACTGCATGACATTTAACTTAACATGCATTTCTCTCTATAGACACATTCACTATACTGTGAAGTCAGCGTCAGTCAACTTCATCTGCGCAGCTGACACGGACTCAGAAAACACTAGTTTATCAATAAATTATTAAAAATGTTCAGACAGTCTCCTTTCTGTTTTTTCCCCGACACATTCATTACTAGAGCTGCATGATTCTGGATAAATTGGGATTATTTATTTATTTTGTTTAAAATACACAACTAAACAAAATAACAAGTAATTTACTAGAGGTTCTGACAAAATGTTAATTAATAGCTGCAGACTATTTAATCGGTTTGAATTTATGATTCAATGATTCACTTATAAAGACTTGACTTGTTTCATTACTGGATGAATCAGTGTTTTTGAATCTCTTGAACGAATGATTCAATAACAAACACATTTTTAAATCACGTGTCTCCACCTACTGGTGTAATGATGTAATCTTATTTGAAGCCTCAAGTTACTTTCAAAAGGTTTTTTACTTTATTGTGTTCTCCACCATAGACATCAGTGTTTATATCAGCTTTTATGCCAGTAATTCTGTGATAATTTGAATTATTCTAAGACAGAAATAATGATACTGTGTGGTTGAAAAGACTGTTTGTGAAGCTGTTTTATACATTTCACGACTCTCTCTGGATCTGAATGTTCACTGTGATTTTGTTAAAGGTTTAATAGACACAGGTGAATCATTATCATTTAGGAATAAGATCATGTGGGTGTTTGAATCAAGACTGCGATTAATCATGCAGCTCTATTTATAATGATTACTTTTGCTGGTGCGCTTCATGCATGAGTTTGAGCATTTAATTTATATTTTAAAGGTTCATAATTATGGTTTAGTATTTCTCTGTAATGCACAAAGGCTTAAATGAATGACTACAACTACTGAAAAACTTCAGTCATTAACTAAAACTAAGACCATCACTTCAAAAATAATATTAACTGAAATATCAGCTAGTTGCAAAAGCAACATTTCTCATTTTCATCTAGTTTGACTTGATACTAAAATAACTAATTACTAAAATACATAAAATATAAAACTTAAATATAAATAATAAAAAAACTATATAGACATTTAAAAAATATATAAATATAAATGACAAAAACAAAACAAAATTAATAAAATTTTCACTAAAATTAAAATAAAACAAAAACTACTTAAAACTATTAATATTAATAACACTGGGTAGCTCAAAACAACTTCTTATCTACCCCTCCACCTCCCCAGCACCACCTGCCTAGACCTGCTGCAGCATGTTTCCATTTTATTTTCTAAGCAAGTTGTACCCCTCAAACCTATGTACATCCCATTCACATTAATGAAATGTTTTACAACTTTCCTGAGATTTGTCATGACTGAATTATATTTACAGAGTCTGACAGCAATGCAAACTGACCAGAAGATGTCACACTATTGTTAAAAGGTGACTATAATTTATGTTTTTCTCTTTCTCTCATTCTGTCTGCCTGTCTTTCTATTTTTTTCTGCCTTTCAAAGTGCTTTTCATTAGAATAGAGTCTAAACCACAAGAGTCAATCAGGACACGCTTTACTGGAAGAGCGGAGCGGAAACTCAAGGACAGATCAGAAAGAGGGAGAGAGGGAGGCCACAATATAAAGATTACTTACTCGCTCTCACACAAATCTATTGATCACCAAATTAAATCACCCTGAGTCTGACCTGCAGAGAGCCAGTCATCCCAATGGATGTTCACATATAAAAGTCTGAGAGTATGGATTTTTCTCCTAAATAAGATTCTCTAAGCATTGATGTTAATTATTTTATTCACACCAAGCGGAGCCAAAAGTTTCTAATTCTGCCACAAAGAGACAGGTTTCACTGAGTGTTAAATTACTTTATTTAGAATAACTGGTGTTCTTGTGTTTCTGTGGAGGTAATAATCTCAAGGGATGATAGACTTATCTAACTGCAAACATAACTAATTTCAATAACTTGCTCGGCAACATTTTCTGTCACACGATCGCTCCGCCAGGACAGTAGCTGACTTGAGAGAGGAAACTACTCATGGGATACTTTATTATTTTCTCTGAGGTCAACTTATAATGTTCTTCAGAAGAAGAGATGCAAAGGCAATCAAATTCTGTGGAAATCTTTTGCTGCAGTAACTGAAAATGAATCAGAAGTGCCATATGGCAACATTATGGTAACTACAACCTATCGAGATTTTCAACGTTTTCCATGAACCACGATAAAACTCAAAAGCCTGTAAATCACTTCAAGTGCATCTGTTTATTTATCATACAGTATATGCATCTGGAGTCAAATGCCCTAAATTCACCCAAGCTTAAATACTGTAATTTCAATGATTCATTTTCCAGGATTAAAATTCAACTGGAAATTAATATGACTGGCAATTAAGCTGAACTGGAACTAACGATGTAGGAATATAATGTACTGATTTCCTGTTGAATTCTCCAGTCTAGCAAATGGGCTTTAAAACACAACAATCACACACCAGAGTGTCTTTCATCCTCTATTTACTTGAAATTGAAGACACACAGCACGGTCTCTAGGTATTTTGAGCTATTACATCTCATCATAAACTCACAGGTGATAAAACACTGACTTCTGACGCTTTTACTGGAATATTCTCTCATCTTTTCTTTGTTTGCTTTCTCTCAAAGGAGATAATACTCAAACATAGACTTTAAGATTCGTGGAAAGATGAAATTCCACTCCTTTACACCAAAGTGCTATGTGTATGGTTTTTAATCCATATATAAATATCATTTTATGATATTTAAGAAATGCTTTGTGAATGCAATCTATTATTTAAAAATCCTTTAATCCTTTTCATTTCTCAACAGATTGGAAAACTGATGGAAAATCATGGAAATGCATTCCCCAAATAATGCGAGAGACATTTTTAAATAAATGTCATATCACTATCTTCGCTAAAACAAAAACTATCAATTTATGCTATTTTTTTTTTGTGATTTTTGGGGTATTTTTGAATTTGTTATCCTTGAAAAAAAAAAAAAAAAAAAAAATCATTCCAGTAAGTTCAGACAGCCAAAACCTAAAAATTTGTTGACTTTGTTGACATATGATGGTATAAAAATAGCAAAATAGCAAAAATATTAATAGCCACTATATGGCAGTAGTACTCAATAGCTGCATATAGGCTGAAATCTATAAACCATTGTTGTAACAAACTTAACCTCTTAAGTTTTACATTTTATCATAAGTTAAAATTGTAGAATTGTTTTTAAAGAAAATTTGTGTTAGGTGAGACTACAGAGATGCCACAATATGCTTACAAAAGACTAAATCCGACCATGCTATGCAGGAGAAGCCATGCAGGAAAAGACAAAGTAGGAGACAGAGTTATCATTTATTTCTAACAAAAACAATATATATATATATATATATATATATATATATATACACACACACACTATACTGCCAACAGTTTTGGGACGCCTGCCTTTACGTGCACATGAACTTTAATGACATCCCATTCTTAATCCGTAGGGTTTAATATGGAGTCGGCCCACCCTTTGCAGCTATAACAGCCTCAACTCTTCTGGGAAGGCTTTCCACAAGGTTTAGGAGTGTGTTTATGGGAATTTTTGACCATTCTTCTAGAAGCGCATTTGTGAGGTCAGGCACTGATGTTGGACGAGAAGGCCTGGCTCGCAGTCTCCGCTCTAATTCATCCCAAAGGTGTTCTGTCGGGTTGAGGTCAGGACTCTGTGCAGGCCAGTCAAGTTCCTCCACACCAAACTCGCTCATCCATGTCTTTATGGACCTTGCTTTGTGCACTGGTGCGCAGTCATGTTGGAACAGGAAGGGGCCATTCCCAAACTGTTCCCACAAAGTTGGGAGCATGAAATTGTCCAAAATGTCTTGGTACGCTGAAGCATTAAGAGTTCCTTTCACTGGAACTAAGGGGTCAAGCCCAACCTCTGAAAAACAACCCCACACCATAATCCCCCTCCACCAAACATTACACTTGGTACAATGCAGTCAGGCGAGTACCGTTCTAACCCAGACTCGTCCATCGGATTGCCAGACAGAGAAGCGTGATTCGTCACTCCAGAGAACACGTCTCCACTGCTCTAGAGTCCACATTTTTTCTAGTTTTTTTTTTTTTTTTGCTTTTTCCTTTTCCCCATCCACTCAAGTAGCCAAGTCTTGTACCGCTCAGATTAAGGAAACTATTTTAAAAAAAAACAAAACAAAATGATTTTGCCCAAATTTGTCCCGAAGGATTAATTAAACATCACCATGGTGGTAGTGCAACAAATACTAAGATGTAAACATTTCAGTAATATATCATTATTTTGTTCCCACATAGGAGTGAACTAAAGCGTCAGTCGTGCGAGGCTCTGGAGTGGTTCAATTCTCTCAAACGAGTCCAGCTATGTGTGTTTGAGGGCATGTAGTTCAGCTGTTGGTGCAGGTCACAAAACAAAACGTGTGTCTGGTAGGGAATGAATGCATGTTATATTCAGGACTCGAGAGTCTTCATTAGAACATCCACCTCTTGGTTTGCAATACTCTGGGCAGTTGCACAGCATGTTTGGCCCACTGTGGATTTGCTGCTGTAATTGTGAGCTGTCCAGTGGAAATGCAAGAGTGTATTGAACGAAACATGCAGGTTTGCAGTAAACAAAAACCTGTCAATTCTAATCTAATCAACAAACGAACTGTATCCATAGACTTGGAATTTCAATGTTGGGAATTTCAAATCCTTGCTGAAAGATATAATGAACTAATTCACTTTCTTGTACAATTAGTCAGCTAAGTGGCAAACCAATGTTAAGTCACATTCGTGTTAGTGTAAGGGATCTACCATAACTTGACATTGACAGTCTTTGGTTCTATTATAGTGACTGGATCTAACACGACAACCATCAACATCACTCGCAATTTCTGAGTGAAAACTATTGGTGGAAACTGTTGGTGTATACTCTTACAAACACTGATTTTTGCCACATTCTCAACCCAAGTGAGCTGATGCTGTCCATGCTCATTTCTACCACTAGAGGGACAACTTCCTCTGCAAAAATCAACAGAACAAATTCAACATGTGTTTTCAGCCTGTTCCTCGACTCTTTCAGAGCCCAGAGGTTCCAGCATCTACTGGTTCTTAAAGAACGCAGCTGTTTTCAATCAAGGTAAATAGTGGTTGAAATGCCAAACACATGTGTGTTCAATATTAGACAACAACCCAACAAACCTGATGCGTCCTTCAAACACATATATTGCATTGTGCAAAATGAAATGCAATGATGTGAAGTGATTGTCATAAACATGACATTTCATATTTAGACAATTTCAGAACCCATCATTTGTTCAGAGCCGCCTGCTAAACTGACATTTTATTCAGAAGAAACGCAGATGACTTCAATTCAAACTATTCTACTTATTGTCCTGACATTGAGGTTACAGTATATACTGAAATTAAATTGATAATCACATTTTTTATACATACTTTAAGTAAAAAAGTGATTGTATGAACAAGAGCAGAATCCCATTTGGTTTTATTGTAATTTCAGTGAATTTACTGATCTCAAAGGAGTGGTGAACTCGGTCTTTTCTGTGGCAGCTTCATTTACAGTTGTAAGTTTAATGCACTAATTACTGAACATAAAACCTATAAAACACCTGACAGTATGCTATAAATGTGATAGTAAAGCACAAAGGTAAACACAGATCATTTATACACTGAAAAATCAATTGGCGCAGGAAGAATTTTCAATCAGAAATTGCTAGTAAATTTCACAAGTAATTACAAATAAACAGCCAGCAGCATTTATTTAAATGTGAAAATCTGAAGTAGAAAGACTGAAATGGTGTAACTTTATAACTTTACTTTTTACTTTTGTCTGGCAGTGTTAACTCCATTCATCATCTCATTTTAAACAGTTCTGTTCTTTTGTGTGTTGTCCAAATGTGGTCTGAGCCACACCTAAAATGCTCATGGTTAGTAAATTAATAAATTTCTGTAATTCATTTATTTTGAAGTAGGCAACGGAAAACAAAAATGTGCACCTTTAATCATGTCATTCCTGTATGGACCTGTAAAGTGACAAACAGATACATAGAGCTGATATTTCTAATTTTGTTTGGTCTTTTGCATACAATCAATGTGCCGTTCAAACTCACTCCCCACTAAATAATGACACATTTCTGAAACTGCCCACCTCGCCTGCTTACATGATGAGAAAAATCATGACAAAATATGAGAAAAATTGAGACAAATGACTCATCACTGCTCCTGAAATATTTCCCTGGCTGTGCAAGCGTATGTCCTAATAATTCAGTGAGTTACACAATACAAACATGTTAAATAAAGCAATAAATAAAACACTTTTAAGTTCATTTGTGTGTGGAAAATGATGCATTTGTTGTGTCAAACTATAAAACTGTACATCCCACTTAAATACAAACCATGAAAACTTCAACATCAAACTACATCAATTGATGCAACTCTCTGAGGAACGAATGAGCATTTGTGTACAGAAGCCTAAAAACTTGTTATGCCCGATTTACAAAATCACTGTCCTGTTGACTAGGTTGCACAGTTGTAATGTAAGTACTAATGTGTACTATTGTTTGTGTAACAGTGATGGATGGTTGTGTGGCAAGTTAATCTACAGGGATTGTTCCTGAAATATGCACACTTGTCTTTTATAAAGAGACAAAAATAACTGATTATTACACGGATGGGTGAATGACAACCTAGGCTCATTGGAAAAATGTGCCTCTACCTACATTTTAGTAAAACTCCAAAAAACAAACAAACAAAAAAAACATACCTATATACATACAATTCACTACAGATTCCAGCTGAAATAAACACCAGAGGCAGTAAAACTTTTATTCTTTTTCATAAAAATCATGATTACCGATTAATAAAGACTTCATTTTGCACTGTTTCTTGCAGAATACTATTGCACTAAAACTATTACATTTTGACGGCATGTCAACAACACTCTACTACAACAACTCTTCCTCTTCTCTAAAGCAGCCCAACATGGCCTCACCCCCTTTGTTGTGTGTTCTCGGGGGCGGGGTTTATGTAAATTTTAGGGTTAGTGATGACACCAAACTGGGAAGAAGCTTGTTGTAGTCCCTACCAGCCGTTTTTTGTAGTCCTTAAAAAGTGATTTCTGTAAAAGAAAATATCTCTTTGCATTGAACTTTGAGTGTCGTAACTTTGCAGATGTTGTTTATGCTCAAACAGCAACATTACACACTAACTAAAGTTAAAAAAGTCAAATCATTATCAACCACCCCTTTAATGTTCTGGCAAGGTTGTCTCAAAGTTATGGACAAACGTTCATCTAACATCTTTTAAATGTTACTACTTGTTTCAGAATGTTCAGAGTTCACAAAAAAGTGAAATCATAATCAACCACCCCTTTAATGAAACATTCACGATGATCTGCTTCAGAGAAAACTGAACATGCTTTTATTGCCACTCACTGGACATTTCACTTTAAAAATGTCGTAAAACAGGCAAGAAGCAATGTAATATCATTTTGCATAAATGTCGCCACAGGCACGTTTTTCCAATGAGCCTGTGTTGGTGAACGGAAGGTAGAACGACCAACACTTTGATTGTGAAAAGCATCTACAATGACCATAATGGTCTAAATAAAGCCTGCCAATATACAAAGTTACACAAAATTCTCATCTCTTTATTGTGGGCCAGAAAATGAGAAATCAAGCTCACAGTTGAGTTGAGTTCCTTCCATTAGCAGCTGTCACAGTCTGTGCAGCTTCTGTTTTATAACATTATCTCACCACGAGTCCATGTGTGAACGTTCCTCACACGCAGAGCTCAAATAGTCGCACGCGTGCACCACTCACAGTTTGACTGGTGCTAAAGATACAACATGTCCTTTTATCGCTTTGACAGCAAACTATTGGCAGGGACATATCCGGTTGGTCTGCCGTATTGTCAGAGACAAGTTGCGAATGAAATCTTTGAGAGCCTCAGGCTGCTGCACAGAACAGATGGGCTTCCCCCTCGGGGCGAGTCAATTTTTTAAAAGAACAGTGTGGAGATTTTATTGGCCTTATCCACTATTGCTTTATAGGACTATACTCCGAAAATATGTATGAATTGCACATAAAAAAATTGATGAATTGCACATAAAATGAATTGATGAATTGCACATAAAAAAAATTCCATCCATTTTGATTACAGTTTTAGCATAAACAAACTAATACACTTGATGTGATGTATATTTGTCAGTCATACATAAATTAAACAGGTAAGATTTCTGCATTCAAAAACATGGCATTGTTTATTATTAACTAGGCAGTGGGTAAGATTTACAGTATTAATAACGCTGTTCCTGAGCAGTACAACCCAAAAGTTTGCTTGTGCACAGCACATTTTACAGAGGACAGCTTCCTGAACCTGGCTATATACAAAGACTATTTACCAGTATGAAACTTTCTGCTCAAGTCATTCTTTCAAAGTTGGTTCCAATCGATCGGCTTGATCATCCGAATTTTCAGAATCCAACTCAGGCTCGAAATTATACGGTACAACCGACAACATTATTAACTGTGTTGCTTAAAAACTTGGAAGCTGAAGCTCGTGATTATGGTAAGGGTCGTACATTTCCGACACACGCTTGAGGTGTTTGGCCAATCACAACGCACTGGGTCAGCTGACCAGTCAGAGCATTTCAGAAAGAGAAATCAGTGCGTTCAAATACGCATATGTGAACGCATATTTGTAGGAGCTACAATAATGTACAGCATGTGAAAAATAATGTTTTTTTGAGCATTAAAGCATTATAACCTAGTTTTAAAAGTAAAACTTATATATATGACCCCTTTAAAATGTTATATTTTCAATAGCCAAATTGTCCGCTTCCACTTTTGATGCAAATTTTGTTCAAATTCCAAAGAAATTATTATAATGCTCTGTGCTTTAACACTTATCACACAGGTTGGTAAATAAGTAAGTAAATAAATGTTGCGTATCAAAAAGAACACAAACATCATAATAATATATCATCAAATAAATAATGACCCTCTTGCCAACCTTTAAAACATGATATCTGCCTGTTGTGCTCCACTCTCAAATCTGTCTCAATCTGCCCTTCAGATCACTTCTTCAGGCTTAAAGTAAGTCCTTAAAACAGAGATTTATGAGGATGGGAATATGAGTAATAATCTCAATAGTTTTATTATCTATTGTTTGAATGCATATGTAATAAGAGAGAGCGCTGACGATGCTACAGCACTGATAAAGCAGCGATGTCACGCAGCAAAGCACTCCAGACTCAACACTTTATCATGTTCATAGAAAAGAAAGAACGAGAAAAAGAAAAAAAACAGCACTGAATTACAAATCAGGGAGTTATTAGTTGCGTCGGAGGCGCGAGCGGTAATTTATATTCCGCTCAGACAATAGCAGTGTTTACAGAGCGTGGAAGGCTTTGAATCTGTTGTTTATCAAAGCATAATGGAACGGGAATGTAAACAGATTATATGCTGATTATGCACTGGGCTTTAATGGGTAGGATTTGCTTTAAAATCTCTATATTGGCTTTTCAAATAAAAACCTCAGGCTGAAAACACACTGAGAAACACAACACGCTTGTTCGTGATTTACTGTATACCGATTAGGGATAAGGATTTAAAATATTTTTACTACTATTTCTACTCGATAAACTATTTTAGCCAAGTCACATTTATTTGTACAGCACTTTTCAGCTTTACAGAAAGTCACACAAAACCCTGTTGTGGAACTTATTTCATAGTCTAAACTTAGAACATGTAGAACAGTGTATTTAAGGTGTTATGCATTATTCACTTTCCAAACCACTTCAAAAGCATTGTGCTGAATCCAGGCATGATGCCAAATGCTTGCTTGAAGTATCACCCATATAATGTCTACTGACTAATGTTTGAGCTACTTTGTATACACTGTTTTATCAAAAAGCAGTATGCTATTTTCTGAAATGCTATGGAGTTAAAACATGAACTTTTGAGTTGCCTGAACTCATTTCCCAAAGTCAGTTAAAATGTTACATAGTCAGTACAACTGGAACTGTTGTCCACAAAACGGTTCTTTCTGAGTTCGTTTCAATGTACCGGTTCAAAAACTGATTCATTGGTTCCTTACGTCATCATGCGATGATGTCACTGCGCATTTCTTTCCAAACAACTCTGTGTCATGTTATATCAATGAAACATTCAAATAAAGTTTTTCAAGTAGGCCTATTTCCAGTACGTGCCTCCGGCTTGCATAGTATCATCAACACACTCATCAGACTCCTCAGTAATCCTTGGCAAACGTCTTGCATCATCAACCTGCAACTAAAGTTCGATTCAGATTACTTCCTGAGAGCTGGCTCAAAAGAACAATTCGTTCAAGAATCGGACATCACTAATTGTTGAGAGATCTTGAAGTTTCATCAAATCAACTAATATTAAAATGCAAAAAAAGTTGACTGTGAAATGTTACAAATTTAACTAAACAATGTACATTCACACAGCAATTAAATATTATGAAAGTCTCAGTGAAGCAACTCTAAAAACAGCGTTGCCTGTTGACTTATTACAAACTTTTTCTTTTTTTTTTCATACAATAAATGCACAAAAAAAAACTAGTATTCAGAATCTAGCTTTACTCAATGTTGTTTACCGGTATGATGTTAGATTTATTTGATTTGAAATCACCATCATTACGGTGATAAAACTTTGGTTGTGCACTTGGACCTTAACATTTTATTTTCTGTCATGACGGATCTCGGAGCGTTTGGCATGGTAATGGATATGACAATGTTGAGATGTTTGGTCTTGGTGGAATAGATCTGCTGTTGCTGTTATTGCTGATGCAGAGAAAGTACAGGACTTGCTAATGCCAATATATACACGACACGCTGCTGTGAGCAAGTAAGATATGCTGCTGCTGTACAATACAGTATACATAAATCTATACAGGTGGAGCTGGGGAAGGTGGAGGGTTTCTGAAAGCACTGCAACTGCTACAGCAAATGTTGACCAAGTATTTGAATGTTGAGCAGCGAGCTCATTGGCTACTGATACAGCAGGAACCAATCAGCTGTGCCCTATAGATAATGATGTGATTGTAACCAGATTAAGTTAAGGACCCATCAGCCTGCGCCATCTAGAGTTTCACGACAGAACTTTGTATTTTCATTCAACTCGTCTATAGCCAGTGCAATTATTGTTTTCACTATGGCGAAAAACATATGCATGGAAAAACAGTGTCATTTAACTAATTTCTGACTATTCATAAATGTGATCTGATAGTTTAAAAGAGCTCCCAACATATAGCATTGTTAAGGCAAAGTGAGCAGGTATTTTCTCAGTAGAGTTAAATGACAAATGTAGGTTGTTTTTAACCCAGAATTTATGTGTATGTGTGCTGATTATGAAAACTTAGTTAATATAACTACATACATGCAAGTACATGACATGCCTTACACTATTTCTTCATCTTTCTTTCACCTCTCCTCCTTCCTCTTCTTCTGACCATCCATTCACAAATGGAGGGACCTCGACCACTCGCTCTTTACACCAGCATTTGTTATGCTCTGCGCTGCAGTCAGCTGGCCTATAAAACATTACAGCGCCACACAGCGTGCAGCACTCCAGCTCTTTAGCTTGTAAACGTGTGTCATTAAATAATGAATAGTGAGTTAACAAGGATATAAAGAACTGACAGCCTGACATGTTCCTGTCATTGTCGCTGTGGCGTTTAGTTGCATGAAGCATGTTTGACTTTGTCTCACCAAAAGGGGTCACTGCTTAGTCGATTCTGATGTTTCTACGGCCTCAGTGGAGACACAACCACTTACAATAAAAGCTTTTGGAAAAGTATATTGTAATAAATTATGTTATGAGAAGAGTCTCAGAACTTATGCAACCCGGAGCTTCAAATGAATGTGTATATAAAGCTGCTTGGGTTAAGTGGATCTGAACACTGACAAGACATCAAAAACTGCATTTTGCCAGGTCAGTGCTCAAGTGTTTGTATGTCTGAGCGTCTGAGTAAGGATGAATGAGATGTATGGATGCCCAAGTGTGAAATTTAGCAGTGAGATTGTTCTCTCTGCTTTAATGGTGCTATTTTAATGCGAAGTCATTCCACAATATGAATCCGCTGATTAAAATGAGTGTGTGATATTAGCAGGCAGACGATTTATAATAGAATGAGTAAAATAACAGCGTGGCCATCACTGCTATGCAGTACATCTTGATGAATGTTTTAATTTATTGGACAAAATTCACAATTTTTAAAGAGGTAAATCACACTGAGCTTGTGAAAAAGAAGTACACTTTAGTATGCTTTTAAAAAGAGTGCTTATTATGAAAATAATAAATGTAAATAATATACCATGCAATGTTTTCAGACAGTTAATTGCATGTTAACTGCATTATTATGGTTTAAATTGCATTATGGTTTAAATATTAAATTATTAATTATTTCGAACAGTTTTTGACTCACTCTAAAGGTGACTTGACTTGACATACAGTTGTATTTGTTGCCATTTTTTTGAGATGCAATGCTTCTATTATGAACAAAGCAGCAGTTTATCAAGAAATATCCAAGAGGTTTCTTTTCTCTCTTTGAAATGTTTCAAACAGGTTACAGGTTGTCTATTTTCAAGGCACACATGTTCACTGGTAGCCTACAGTACAGCTCTCCTGCATTCATAACCCCTGTGACGGTTTATATACAGCATTCTCATTTGCTTTTCAGTCACATATTGATTTAGTGCTTCCTGGAGGCTCAGCCATTTTCTATTATTTCGCTGTCATCTACTGCAAAACCCTCCGCTTGTGACCAACAGTCTAATTACAGTCAGTCTTGGACCTGTTGGTGTCACAAATGTACAAATATGCTTTTGAACATTAGAATTAAGCAATAACACAAGCAATAGGCTGCAGATCATTTCATATTACTAACCACAGTGTGTCTGTGAGTATAAGTTACATTACATCCGTTAAATTTCAGACCAAATTTGCCAAGGGAAATAGATCTAAATGAATCCAGCTTTGCATGTCAGACTAGACCAAAGTATATGAGAAGAGCAACAGCACATCCCTCACTCTCTTCATAACCTTCTGTAATAATTCTGCTCCAGCTTCATTACAGACAATAATTCATGTTGCAATAATCATTTCAAGATGAACCCCAATGCTGTAGCTGTGTGAAGAAATACTTCCTGATAAACCTTTTGCTTTAAAGTCTTTGACTCATTTTTAGCACTTTTTAATCCAAACTTTGATATCATTTTTCCACATTTATCTGCTACAAATCAAAGTTGTTGTGCAACGGATGCCTAAACTGAATAAGTACATAGATTGTTGATACATCCTATACAGTATACACACTGTTTACCAAATTCACAAGCATTACCCCATTTTATTTTAATTAAGGGCCAGATTTGGCAACAGCTTGGGCCAGGGCAAACCCTTAAAAAAAATGGCATTAAAAAAACCTACTGTCAGGAAGACACACAGTAAAAAATTAGCGATGAAAATTGCCTAAATATCAAAATTAGTACAATAATAACTAGGCTACATCATGGCAATATCTTTATAGAAAAAATCCTTATACTGAACATGTTATTGCATTATTATGTCTTGTATTTTTGTCTTCCTCACTACCCTATAAATCAATGTGAATATCTGTCTGCTAAGTTACTACTGTAACTTTACAACAGATAATAATGATGTCCTTTAGGTATACAGTATTTTGAGTGACAACAGTAATGGGATGCTACTGCTAACATTTGCCAGCAGTTTAATGCTTAGCTAAGTTAATAAAGACAAAACTACATCAGCCTATTTACAGATGAAACCGACCTGCACTTGAAGCCCTGAACAGGGGTGTGTTTCCCATAGCGAACTATGGTCGCAAGTTCTGTCGTTACCAATAGAGTTCAATGGGACTTACGACCATAGTTGGCTAACGATGCTTTCGGGAAACCCCAGGTTAGTAATTTTGCTATATTTCACTGCTTCTTCTTGGAGAGCTTTCTCTCTCTGCTCCACTGTTTCCTCTCCATCCTCGATTCGATCAATTACTCCGTTCAAAAGTAAGTTGAAGTAAGCTGAATCATAGCATTGCTAGTTAAAAGCGATTCAGGATTTATTATCGAATGCCATTTTCAGAAATTATCACTTGAATACATTGGGTAGGCAATAATATATAAGTAAAAAGACCAGTCCGCGCCTAAGAGCCTACATCAAGAATTTCCTCCACTCGTTTGCATTGAGTGGAGGAAATTGCATCCTTCCCTCCCTTAGGAAGCGAGGGAAGGATGCAAGAAAAGGAAACGAGGATTAAGGAATCGAATGAAGACATATTTGTAAATTGGAATATTCTTGTTCACTCATCACTCGAAATGTCATCAGCTGCGCTCAAGGGATCTGCCTTAATGTTATTGAGGTTTTAGTTAATTAAAGGGGATGTCTAATGCTATTTCATGCATTCTGACTTATTTACACTGTTAAAGAGTTGGATTCTCATGCTAAAGATGGCCGAAGTTTCAAAAAATGAGTATTTCTGTGCCAAATACACTCCTTAAGGGTTCGTATAAGTTAAGTTTTTTCTCGAGTATGGCCCTGTATGATGTCATAAAGGGCAGAATTCCTTGTATGGGCACTTCTCCCGGAAGAACCAACCAGAGCGAGAGCAAGAGCTGCCCATCAACATGCTTCGTTCGGCAGCGCTGCACAGGACTTGCTCGAGAAACAAAGAAATCAACAATGTCACCAAAGAAGTATGCTTTTGTTTGTGAGGGAAAGATAATCTTCAGCTTCCCAAAGAACCCAGCATTAAGGGAACAGTGGATGCAGTATGTTTTTCTGGGCAGCAATGGAGTCGTGAAAGTGTGTTTGTTTGTTCCTGGCATTCCAGTGACGAATGTTTTATAAACAAGGCCCAGTTCAACGCTGGATTTGCAGATGGTTTGAAACTGAAAGATGGAGCGGTCACAGCGGTAAAAGATCCCGGGCGGTGAGTAAAACGGCATCAAATGTCTGTGTTTTGTTGGCGCGTAAGTGCGTATAATGTAAACAACACGAGTGTAGAGTGAATCAAAATAGATAATGTGATGATGACTCTTTAGCTCCGCCCACACCACGCCTCCAGGAGCTCGGCTGTTTTTGGAAAGAAGCGGTACAGCTGTATCTGTCTAAAAGACTCTTCTGAGATATGAAGGATGCAGTACTACTCTATTGGTACTCAATTTTAACATGAGATTGGCAAAAAACTGTGTGTCATGTAGGAATTCATAATAAATGTTAATAAAGCATATGCCCTGTTGAAATATACAGTATGGTTTATTAAAATTATTGTGACATACTGAAGGGGGAGGAGAATTTATTAATGCATCTAATGTTTAAACATAAAAGACTTCCAGATAGGATGCTCCAGTGTTTCCTCGCTTCCTCCGTCCTCGATTCTCAGCTCCTCACAGTGCTATTAGACAACTGATACATCCTTCATCATGGCAGACTTTGATCAGTTTCCGGGTCACGGGCTCAAGGCCGGAGGAGCGAGGAAACGAGGATGCAAAATTACTGATCCATATCTCACACAGTAGAGAACACCGGATTATATATAGATTATCAGAACAGGCCAACAGAAGGTCATTTGAGCTTGAACATTGTCCGTTTAACTCAATGTTATGTTGCACAATACTCAATGCAAGAGAGAACTTGGTTTTTCTGTCCATTTTTGTTCTTGTTCTGGCATTTATACATACGGTCCCATAGTATTGTTCCATTTTTTTATTCATACAGTTTATTGCCTCATAAAAAGCCGAGGGTATTCAGACTACAAGAAAATAAACTGCACAGCTCTAAAAAGAGCTGGATTAGTCCACAGGTTAACATGCTCAGCAAGGCCAAGACATTAAATCAGTGCTTATCCATCCATGGGATGCGTCTCCCTCCGGGCCAGCACGGGTGAAACCTCCCCTACATCAGGTAAAATTAGAGCCATTACATCAGACTTGAAATGTGATTGCTTGTGGTTTCCAGACAGGATGCTGCCTCCGTCCTCAAACTGGCTTTGCTCTGGAAACAATCATGGGGGCTTCCAGGAAATAATTGGCACTCGTTGTAGAATTAACTTTCTCTTTTTGAGAAGGGTTGACCGTGATTACATTGAAAGCCAGCAGACAGCGCCACAGTCTCAATGTGACCTGCTATCGGTTTGGACGGTTAGTTTGGAAAAGGTGAAAAACAGTTCAAAAGTGATTGAGTTCATTTCAAAGCAAACAGCTGGAGTTGTCAAATGGTCAATTGCTCATTGACACATCTAGAGGTGTGATGTATGATGTCACTTTTAACCACAGATAATGTAATCTTGATAATGTATTTGATTCTCTCTAATTGCCGTGTTTGAGGACTCTGTGGATTCAGAGTAAGGGAATCTGAGTAAGGACAACTTTATGCTGTAATGTTTACTTCGTTCTTGAAGATTTATTTAAAGCTAATATCTGGTCCTTAATGCCAATAACTGACACTGACTGGCACTTTGTATAATTTGATATGAGACTTGCATGTCTCTGTAGAGGATTCATTGCCCATTCTTCTTTGCATTACTGCGGTACCAGTGACATTGATTGGTAAGTCTTCAGACATGAGCTGCTCAGAGAGGATACTGACACATCCTCACCAAAGGACCGTCAGACCACTTCAATTTTGATTATTTTTAGCCAGATACATTTTTGTCCGCACTTAAAAAAAGCCATATAATTTCGTGAAAGAAAATTATCAGTACGTTTAAGTTTACGGACATTTCCTTCAATCAATCCAATGCATAAATTCAAAATACGGGTAAAACACCCGTGAAAAACCAGTATGGATTTTTTTTTTTTATATTAGGGTTAGGGTTAGGGCTAACACCATACATTGGGTCATACTTTTCTAGGAGAGTTTGCTTTGGATCATGCTTTAACTTCAAGCACAGATGGACTTAACATACAACAAAATTCATGCTTCCCTCAACAATAGCAAATCAGGTCCCGAGGCAGCAAATCATCACTATTACTGCTGTTTTTGAAAATAAATAAACACTTTATTTCGATAGTCCACTTTACACATTCTACTAACTTTAAGTAACTTTGCAACACTAACCCTAACAGTCTACTAATACTCAATCAATAGTCTAATGAGAGTTAAATGACATAGTCAAAAGAATGACCATCAAAATAAAGTGTAACCTAATAAAATACAGGAATCAAAATAAATGCTTAATGACTTTTTAAAGGGAACCCCTGGTATTAAGACTTGTATGGCGTAATATAACGTAAATGATATCTCTTACTGAAATATGTAGTAGAAAACCCATGAAAGATTTACGTTATTTAAAAAATCCATGACCGATTTGGACAATGGGGGCGCCATTTTGTTTAGCTGCACAGTGCGTTCTATGTCGATGACGTCAAATGGTTGCACTCGGTGATCTCCTGACACTGTCCTGTTGTTATTTTTACCGCAACACAACTCAAAATATAATATACGATGCCACATTGTGCAGCTTTTGGTTGTAATTTTCAGTCGAAGGGCAACAAGTCTCAATACCAGGGGTTCCTTTTAATGACTTTTGGTTACATTAAAAGTTTTCATGCATTCTTCCACTGATGCGTTCTTCAATAATCAACATTTTCAAGCTTCAAAAAGTTCATAAAGACATTATAAAAGTACTCCATATGAATCAAGCAGTTTAATGTGTTCTGAAGAGATATGATTGCTTTATACAATGGACATGTTTAATTTAGGCTTTTGTTCACATATAGATATTGATCAACATGCATATATATATATATATATATATATATATATATATAGTACATCAAATATGGTAAATATAAGCTCAACCGGACGTGTTTGATGCACAAGAACAAACCATCATTGGTCCTTGAATGTCAAGCACCAGTGTGCTTTTTGAAGCTATGAAATGTTAAGTAGACTTTCAAGGGATAGACAAAAATGTTTGGTAACACTTTATTTTAGAGTCTTTTAACTAGTTGCTTATTAGCATACATATTACTAGAATATTGGCTATTTATTAGTACTTATTAAGCACATATTAATGCCTTATTCTGCATGACCTTATTCTACATTCTTAATCCTACCCAATACCTAAACTTAACAACTACCTTACTAACTATTAATAAGCAGTAAATTAGGAGTTTATTGAGGGAAAAGTCATATTTAGTAGTTTATATGTGTTCTCTATACTAAAGTGTTACCAGATGTTCTGCAAATTAACAAAAATCTTGAGGGAATTACATGAGAGTGAGTAAATGATGATAGAATTTTAATTTTTGGATCAAGATATTCAATTATTTTTGTTTAGTATGTTTATTTAATATATAATTAAGACACCAGTTACTGAAATGTATTTATGCTGCTTCTAAACAAGCCTCTGTGAACACATCTCTCACAAGAATCTTAATGAATTTTTGATTTGTTCTGTTGAAATTATGCCATTATTTGAAAGCAGATGGCTGAAGGAGGTAAATGCAACAATAGTTGCATTTCATTTTTCCCAAATGTTTCTTCCTCAAAAGTACTAATGAAACCATTAAGCGTTATAGAATCATTAAATTCCTCATGATGCCTTCCCTAACCATTACATCGTCATGTTTCACTGCAAGCAAAGCATTCTTATCGTGGAGAGAGCTGTATTCCCCTCCAAAAGTTCCACTTATTTTTATAGAATATTGTCTCAGATTTTTGGGGATCATGTTGCTGTGTTTTAGTAAACGTCAGATACTTGGTTGTTCTTCTAGGGAAGCGGTGTATTCCACCCAGCTCGTCCATGAAGTCCAGTTTTGCACAGTCATGACAACTGACATTAGCTGATGATGGAGAGACCCACAGTTCTTTGGAAGTTTTTCTGGGATATTTTCAGACTTCATGATGATGTGCCACTGTGCACTCGGAGACATTTTGGCAGGTTGGCCACTCCTGTGAATGTCCATTACCACTCCATTTGTAGATAATGGCTCACACTGTGCCATGATTCGGTCCAAAAACTTGAAGAATTTCTCCCTAATGTAAGGTTGGATATTGTATGTGCAATACAATCTCATCCGGACTGGTTGCTATCAACCAAGGATGTGTTCAATCAATGAAATTCATGGATTTATTGGCCAAAAAGAAAACAACCAAATACATAAAGTCTGGTCGTTTTAACAGCTAAATCTGGAAACCAGCCATAGACAGGAAGAGATCATACGCCCAACATATCAAACTACAGTTCACTTTATTTAAAGTGTCATTATTGTAAATTAAGTCAATGATGCCACAATTTAAGACCAGAGCTGTAAAACTGCACACTGTGTTCTTCGTTGGAACACAAAAGAAGATCTTTAGAAAGTCAATGGAGTCCAAACAACATTACACCACATTGACTTCCATTTTATGGAAAGAAAGAAGATGATGCATTTTTCAAAATACACAGAACAAAGAAAATCAATGGTTTGAGTAAATGGCTTTCATTTTTGGGTGATCTATCCAGTTAAGTTGTCAGTGAAAATATCTCTTAGCAGCAGAAGCCATTTCTTTAATACATGTAATAGTTTCTTGTTTTCTGACCCAAATTTGTTATTCTCCGTCAAAATGAATAATATTTTATATGTAACACACTTCACTCTAGTAATTCCCGTCTAAAGATTTCCCGTGTGGCAGGAAACACTCTAAATAGAAACTTCTTTGTAACTGATATTTGTATTTATTCATTTATTTAAATGAACTAAACGAGTAGGATATGTAAATGTCTAAATATCTTACATACTGTATGTAAAATATGTAAATGCCTCTCTTAATATTACTGCCTCCAGCTGCTCTTTTCCTCCTGTGACGGTTTCACTTTAGTTAATCGAATTACTCTCTTCTGCAGCACGCATGCCATCCAAATACTACATTTCTAGTTAAAAGAAGCAGCAGAAATTCTCAGATTTACAGTTTCTTTTTAGTTAAATTGGAACCTCTGGCTTTTAATTCCCTTTGAATTCAATGCTGTGACTCTTGTCAAAACTTCAATGTTAGGCGGTATGACGGAAGAATTGTGTTGCCATCCCTCTCAATCTCTCTCAGTGGAAAAAAAAAAAAAAATCAGCTATAAGGCACGTCATCTCTGATGGATGGTCTTTCCTGTCCCACACTGAATGCCTTTTAAAGGAAACGCTGAGGTCAGAAGGAGTCTCCGAGCCTCTTTTCTCAGATTGGCATGTCAATATCTATTAGTCGCTGTGGCGGCACTGAATGTGGCCGTCCTGATGCAGATCTCTGAGGAGCCCGAAGAGAAAGGCATGCTGGGAAAGGCGTGTCAGCTGAAAGAGCATCTACCCATGAAGGCCATTCTCAGATGAAGAGATTTATAAAACTGCTTACAGTAAAAAAAACATTACATAATATGTGTCAATGATTATTAATGAAAGTGTTACCAATGAAACTTTGGCATTGTTTGATGTTAAGTCAAACAAAACAACCCTTTCCCTAATTTGCCAAAAGCAAACATCATCAGAAATTACGTTCCATTCTGCACAAATAAAATTTGCCTGAATGTTGTTTGTTATATCATTACTGGCACTCTGCCGCTAATGACTAATTTCCACAAACTGTTTCCATGGATGCATATGGCCAAAGCTGCATAAATATCACTAATATGAGGCATAATGTTTGATGAGCATTATCATCATGAGTAAAATTGCGATCGAAAGCATCTGTAGTCCTTCAGGCCGCATCAGATCTGAGTCACGTCTCCTGCCATTGGGTTTGAAGTTGGTAAAGAGCTGCATCTACATATCAAAGCATATGCTGAAGTGATGTGGAGGACATGAACCCCTCGAGAGAAAAACAGCATGATGAGGGTCAAACAGAGGCCTGAGACAGAACCATAAATGGAGAAAATGTAGTAAATAATGTTTTTAGAACTTAATGGAAAAAATTAGCAGACACTTTTATCTAAGTTTGGCTGCTGCATGGGAATCAAACCCATAACATTGGGATTGCTACTGCATATCAGAGGGGAAAATTAGCAACAAATAATGGCTTCAATTTGGTCTTTTCCTCACACAAAGCTAATGCTAATATAGCATGCATATCATATTATTCCACATTTTTGCCCAAAAGTTGGTTTGAAAACCAACATGTCATTGATGTTTTTAATTCAGGGGATTTCAAACATGTTGATGCCAGGTCTTCCAATTGTGATGCTCACAATATTGTATGTTAAATGTTTAATAATATGTTAAATAAATTGCAATTATTTAATACAAAGGTGACAATATGTACTAAAGCCAATATGCACGGTATAAACTTGAACAGAAAACAACAAAAAAATCTAATATATCTGTAAAGCATTTTTTTCACAATAAATACAAATCCAAAGAAGATTACAGAGAATACTGCCATAGAAAACCCAGTGAGCAAGCTTAAGATGACAGACACAACGTTTTCTTGCAGATTTCTTGTTACACATGTTGAAATAAACCTCTGGTCATCACGCTTGGCTCAAACATTCTTTTGTTGCCTTCAAAACACTACAGAAAATAAAGCAAGACCACAACAAATCACTGCAGAGCTTTTCTGAAAAAATGTAATCCACGGCTGTCCTTCGGCCTGTGGAGAAGATTGTGTTCTTGCTGAAAATAAGTGCACTATCTCCCCCTTTCTTTGAGCTTTACCAAACCATTCAGTGAATAAAAGCACAGACCTAGAAAAAGTTTAAATGCAGCAGGCTTCTGGTTTCAGTAACTTTCAGTAACTACTAAACTCATTTTCAACTCACCTAGCTACACCAAAATGACACTACATTTACTCCTTTGTAATGATTTAAACAGGCCACTAATTGTTGATACATGAAACAACAAGAATGGGATGCGTTTCCCGTGCAACGTCATAATTCGCTGCTTAACCACTGTATGATGCATCGTTGTAGAAACTAACTAGCAACTCACGGCTGTTTCCCGAACATGGTTGCATCTCCGTCGTTTGTCATTAATACAAAGTTCTGTCATGAAACTCTAGATGGCACAGGCTGATGTCCTTAACTCAATCTTCTTGTAATCACATCATTCTCTATAGGGCACAGCTGATTGGTTCCTGCTGTATCAGTAGCCAATGAGCTCACTGCTCAACCTTCAACACGTGATCAGCATTTGCTGTAGCAGTTACAGCGCTTTCAGAAACCCTCCACCTTCCCCAGCTCCACCTGTATAGATCTGCTACAGGTAATTCATGTACGCTATATTGTACAGCAGCAGCACGTCTTGCTCACAGCAGTGTGTCGTGTGTGTTGGCAGTAGTAAGTGATTGTACACCTCAGGGACCAGCCAAAAACAATCACACTACTTTGTCAAAAGGATAAAATATATACTTTTTTAAAATTTTTTTTATTGAAATTGCAAGTCCGAATTGCGAGAAATAAACTCAGAAAAAAGACAGCTCACAATTTTGACTTTATAACTCACAAATCTGAGTTTATTTTTTCACAAAAAATACTTTTTTTCACAATTGTGAATTTAAACACTCAATTCTATGGAAGCTTGTTTCCGCCACTGAATAAAAAAAAAAATGGTATAATTATGACTTTTTATCTCGCAATTCTGACTTTTTTCTCTCACTATTGCGTGATATAAACTCGGAATTGTGACTTATAAAGTCAAAATTACAAAATAAACTCTCAATTCTGACTTTTTTTTCTCAGAATTCTGACATTATATCTTGCAATTCTGACTTTATTTCTTGCAATTGCAAGTTTATATCTCGCAATTCTGAGAAAAAAGATCAGAATTGCAAGATGTAAACTCCTAATGTAAAGTTCCTGTGTTTATTTCCTGTCTTCCTTAGTTGACTTAGTTTCCTAGTGTGTGACTTACATGACAACAATGTAGTAAAAATTGATTTTTTTTCCTTTGCATTTTTCACATACAAACAACAACATTGTCAAAACGACCCCCGTTTACACAGACGCCCAAAACACTGTTGTCGAGTAAATGAGAAGCCAAAATGCATAAAAAGTTTCCCATTTGTACTTGAAAATGGTGTTGTGTAAACAGTTTCCTAGTTGTTTGTTACCCTCTAGCAACCTGTTTATTTAGTTCCTTGTCCGTTCTTATTTCAGTTTTAAGTGGTTGTTCTGTTCCTGCATCTTGATCTCTCTAGAGTGTTTGTTAATTTGACTTAAAGTTTTACTGCTGCAACTACAGTAGATCCTGCTCAAACTCATCCTTACTGCAAACACACCGTGACAATTATAAGAGCCTTCACGTAAAACTACAATATTATAATTGTTAGTATAAGGCCAGTGGGTGAGATCAGTTGTGTACAACAGCCAAGGTGTCTTTCCACACGAAGCATCTGTCTTTATTTTCAGACAGTGAAATGGTTTTCCGGGGGTAGTGTAGTGCTGGGATTACCGCTGACACACAACACTGATGAGTTAATAAAGATGGAGTGTTTTATGTTCATCAGAAGAACTGCTGGGCCACAACACACATCTAATGTAAGTGAGTGTGACAGCTGCAAATGGTCATGAAAGCAGTTGTGTAGGCTTAGGCTATAAATGAATTTCATTTCCCTTTAAACGTCAGGCTTTCTGAGAAATGTGATATATGGAGTGCAAGCGTGACTATTTTTTTTCATTCATTTTCTCCATAGGGATAAAAAAAAAAAAAAAAAAAACTTCAGTAAAGAGCACCAAACCAACCAGCTCTAAGATGAAGCACATCCTTACGCTGCATTCACACAGGGCGTTGGCATCGATGCTTAAATCTTGGTGCTGACACAACCGTCATAGTGACAACAGCAAATCACATTATTTTCCGGTGTTGCATGAATGCAATTGGCTAGCATCTGAGCTAGGGTATTTGCATAATGCGATCTGATTGGCTGACGCCTGCATTGGTGCTTGAAAATTTTTCAACTTCTGCAACGCCAGTGACGCGACACAACTGAACCCACAATTCAGTTCCACAATGCATAACGTCACCCATTCAAAGTAAATGAGAAGAGCTAACACCGGCGCCCTGTGTGTACCGATCCTAAACATTTGTATGTACAATAACTAGTGTGAACTGATCGTGAAAGTATAAGTAAATTTAATTACATTCTTGTTGCATACATTACATCTGATATATGTTCTTGTAGCTAGAACATCAAAACATCAGCATTTGCAGTAGGGAGACTGACTCGATTATGTCATTTGCAATGCTTCACGGTGGCTGCTGAGCTGTTTTACCATGATTTCCATTTTTATGGTAACCGAAACAGCAATTACATACATTTGCGGCTTCTGCGGAAACATATAACAAACAAACCCGTATTTACTTCCTTGAAAGGTTGCTGTTATAAATCTACTTCTGTAGAGAGAAAATGAATGGGATTTTTACATCTACACCCTGACGGTTGCACTCAATTAAAATAAAGCTTACACCACAAAGGCAAAAACTCACCTGAAGGTCATCTGAAAGACTTGTCCCAGGATCACCTGTTGGCTTTTATTATTGTACCCACGGAGCATCTCGCTGAAGAGCGTGTCGTTGAAGCGTGAATCTTGTCTCACACACTTGGGTCCTTCACAGTGATCGGCCAGAAGAAGACAAGAGCGGCCGTCAGCTGCTAGCTTGTATTCCTGCACACACCTGAGTGATCACAGACACACAGTGACAGCGTTGAGAGTTCATTCAGCCAATAAAACTGAATATATGATAATGTCTTTCACTTTTGATCAATTTAGTGCATCCTTGGTGAATAAAAGTATTAATTACACTATCCTCTGGATGGACGTACAGTATATCTATTTATGTGCTTGGATTAATATGCATGCATTTGTATTTTGTCTCACCCGCAGAACATGAGCACATTGCTGGAAGTGGGGTCATCGGGAAGAGGAACCAGCTGCTGAAGACACAACTGCTCGCAGCCTCCATTGAACCCGTCCGTACAGTCTGTACCCAGCGAGTAGTCATAGCAACCCGAACCGTCCTTCATGGGCCTCAATCCTTCTGGGCACTAAAATGATTTGAGATGAGAGAGATGGACACACAAATCAACATCTACGTGCTGGTCTGGACTTTCTGTTACCAGGTAACAATAAAAACTCTTGAGACAGCGTGTATTCCCAGTGGGGCGTTATTATGTGATGAACAAAGCAGTTTCTCAGGAAGGAAAGGGTGTTAATGAGGGTTGCCAAGACAGCGCCATACAATTCAGGAAAAAGGCCACAGCCTCGGTAAGACACCCATTAAACATACATGTCAAACTGACCAGCCCACATATTCAGAGGCAAGAGAGAGTCAAATTGGATTGTTATACTTTCTAAAGAAAATGCGCATGGTGCTTACATGTGCAAAAGTAGAGGATGCTTGTGTCACGGCGGGGCAGGAAGATGAGACGAGGATCTAATGTGCAGCTTTACTTTTATTAACAAAAATAGCAAAGAATATAACTAGAACATATCCGGGGAAGAAGGCAAATGCGACAGCTTTACAAACAAATGTAAAAATAATATTCAACCAGGAAGTGAAGAAACAGAGGGCATTAAATACAAAGGTAAATTAAAGCTGCAAGCAGCGTTTAGAGGGCCGTCACACCCAGTGGCCTTGGGGAAACAGTGAACAGTAGGTGACATGCATTTAAGCGGGTAAATGTAGAAGAAATATGGCAAAGTCATTTTGACGTGCCACACTTCCTGCTGCCAACAGGTGGCGCTTTGACTATAACCAAAGAGCGTAGAACCCAAGAGGCGACACTTTGATACTTTTTGTGTAACAGCCACTAGATGGCGCTCCGGTAGCGCGGCCGCCATTATGGGGTGAAAATACGAACTGGCCCATAGAATCCTTCACATCTTACGCACCCAAAATCGGCGAATTTCACTGCCAAATCAGAAGCGCAATAGAACAGTTTTTTAAATTAAGTCACCAGTAAATTGTATGGCTCCTACAGTAAATGTTGTTTTGTCTTATATATGTTTTATTTTACCAGTTGTGGAATCCAACCATTCAACCATCTGAGGTAACATAGTTAGCCTACTTTGAGTATTTCCATTTTATGCAACTTTATACATTTATTAATAGTAAATTAATAATTAATAAATTTAAGATCATCATGTTTGCCAGCAAACAATATATTTCAGACCTAGTGGAGTAATAGTAATGATATCTAGGTCTGAATTGAAATAGGCTATATTGTACGTTTTAATGGATCACGCTACAAACATAATGATCTTATAATACATGATGCATTGCTGTGTCAGTTATCGCATAATTCCCACTTTTGGACACTTTTGCTTTAACGGACATTAGACAACACTGCAAAATCAAGCTGTTATATTCATATATTTATTGTCCAACATTCCCAATTTTTCTGATGCATGTCCTTAATTTAATTTCATATGTTGGTAATAATTCAGTGTTTATAAGCCTTTTAAAGAATTTTAACCCAAACTGACTGGGTTTCTAGAGAGCAAAGGTTTTGTGAAAAAAGTGGAAGACTTAAACACAAAGTGTGTAAAATAAACTGTTAAAAGGATTTGATGATCACTAGTGATAGTATTTTATTCTGTGTTGTCATCATTCAGGTTGGATTTCAGCTTTAATGTAAAAAGCAGCTGATATTGCCATAGAAACTAGTGGACTGCCGATTCGCTTTCACCCCAAAATGGCGGAAACGCAGGGCTGCTGCTGGCCGTCAGTGTTTCAATGGAACGTTCTATTAAGTGTCGCTTCTTGTTAGTGTATATTCTTTGCTATAACTGAATATTGGCATGTAGATGTGTTCAGGCCAGGACTATTATCAAACATGTGGAGTTTGGAGCAGATCGGACATTGTATGCCTGAGTTACAACAACGTCCTCTTTCGTGGCGTTAATCGCATTAGCACTTAGCCAAGTGTTGCATGATTTAATGTGTTTCTAACATGTTTGGTACTTCATGGCATATTTAAATGTGTTTCTGGGAGTGAATTACAGTGTAAAGCATGCCATTTCCTGTTGCCAGCAGAGTCCTTCTTCCACACGTTATTCTGAAACCCATATCAGATGTAAATTTCTGCCACCTCTGATGCGTGTGCAAAGTTTCATGAGTTTTCGAGCATGTTTAGGCCCTCAAAATTGTGATTTATTTTGGAGAATAATGAAGAAACGGTAACCATCAGTGCTCGTGCCCTAACAAGGAACTCAACAAGACACAGGTGATGATAATTAATTACTATTGAAACAAACCAAGGTGACTAAACACAGACCCTGCGTCCCAATGTCCATACTATCCATCCTAAATAGTATGTGAGATTAAAATAAGTGTGTCCCAAAGCATAGTATGTTGAAGAGAGTATGCCAAAAGTCCCCGGATGGTCTACTATTTCCAGTAGATTTTCGAAGTGTGGATCCGTGCACACTATAAAAACTAATACTGCCCACAACCCATTGCGCTTTGGATGAGGATTCAGTTCAGAACTACAAACACGAGTAAAAAGTGTTAAAAAACTACAAAACATGGCGGATATGCGCGACCGACGGTAAGAGGTTTGAGTGACTCATAATCAGTTTAACCTGATAGAAAATATTTATTTAATGTTATCCGTGTTATATTTCATCTGCAATACCAATGTGGACTTTTATAAAGATCCGATTGGCCATTAACTTTTAAATGCATCATTATGCATATGAGGAGAGTTCTCCACATGAAAGACCCGCGACTGCAGATCAACGTGTTACTGCATTTCTCTCCGATACGGTAAGAAATTAACTAAATTAAATGTTTGACAGGCCAGTTTACGGTGACAGGATGCGACAGAGAGCAAAGACGCAATTGTATGACGTGATAGTATGTCCCAAAGCTTGTCTACTATTTTGCTACACACTCAAAAGTATGTACTTTTTGTTCACAAAAAGAGTACATACTTTTAGGGCGTAGTAGAAGTAGGCAAATTGGGACGCAGCATAAGGCTGCGTTTAACTCCACTTTTAGACATAGGTTGCGTCCAAAGTCACATACTTCCCTACTACATAGTAGGTTAAAAACAGTATGTGACCATAGAAGTATGTTCAAATTCACAGTACATAAAAGAGTAGGCAAAAAGTACCCGGATGTGTTGACGCTGATAGGGCAGCGTGCCGACATATCGAGCGCAGCGTTAGTTCAGTCAGGCCACGTAGGCATAGTGCTGCGACCAGTTGATGCGGTCAGCTGTCAAATCGCTCCAATCACTACCATTCTCCTATTAGACACGGGACATATATACGTGGCATTACTGCTCGGTAAGTATGCTCAAACTGCTCGCAACCCTCCCTCCCTCCCCATTATAAGCATGAGCATATTACTGTGCACCTTCTGGTTGTCGTCTTCTTTTGTTTCAGATCACTAAGGCTTTCAAGTCCCGGCTGGCATGGACCTCACTGCTGAGAGACACTCATCCTCATAACCAAGCTACAGTATAGACGCCCCACTGCCATATCTACACGATTACCATGTTCGCTTTTAAAGACATTACTAAGTGTCTTAATTGTCTATGTATTTTCAAGCTGATGGTTCCGGGGGGTTAATGTTAAAGCTCTTGTATGTTCAATTAATTTTGGACCAAGAACCCCCATAAGGAACCATACCGCCAAAGATAAATTGTGTTCAATAAACTCAAGTAACTTGCCAAAGTGGTCCTGTCTGAAATAGAGCTTGCACTTTGAGTGACCCAAGTTTGAGTCCCGATTCCCAGACCTTTACTGATCCCATCCCCCTCTCTGTCCCACTTTGCTTTCTGTCTGCTTAGTGTCCTATCATAATAAAGGCAAAAATGCCAAAGCAAAAAAAAAAAAAAAAAAAAAGTACCCAGATGGCCTACTACAGGGATGGGTAACTTCGGTCTTGGAGGGCCGTGCACTGTCCGGCAGAGTTTAGCTCCAACCCTAATCAAGCACACCTGAACAAGCTAATCAATGTCTTCAGGACTAGAAAGGTATAGACAGGTGAGGTTTTTATCAGGGTTTTAGCTAAACTTTGCAGGACAGTGGCCCTCCAGGACCGAAGTTACCCATCCCTGACCTACTACTTCCGACGAGATTCTGAAGTGTGAATACGATTTTAAGCGCTCACAAAGAACTCATTCAAAATAAGCAACTACTCAAGAGAGTATGCAACTTCAGACACAGCAATACACAATCTTCCCTAAGCACTTGCCCTCGGGGGAATCCCTGCCTTCATTTTTAAGTGGGTTCAACTTTGTCAAGTGGAGAAGGGAAGTTTATTTGGACAGACCCTAGACCCCTCAATTTTGACCGAGGGAGCGAGCCTACTCATATGTAAACTTTATGTAGATCCATAAACCATTAAGCAACACGATTTGCGATGTCACAACATCAACTTGCAGTGTTGATGTTTAATTTACCCACAAGTGATCAAGGGCTAAGGGCATTTCATTTAAACCCATCGCAAGATTTCTACCAGTAGTGGGCACTTGTGCAATATAAGCAAAGTTTTACATCCGAGTGAATGAGATGGGGAAAGTTAGCGAGGGAAGGGCATAAAAAAGTGGACTTAAAGTCCACTTAGAGTAACAGAAACCAGGGTGTTGGGTGAAAGGGTGTTGTCATGTGGTTGCAAGATTATTCTTACATGCCCAAGTCTCTTTGAGGTGGCTCTGATCCCTCCTTCAGTGTTTTCGTGTACTGTATCATTCGGCAGGTTGAAAATTGTAAATCCAATTTCGGTATCATGCATGGTGCACAAATAGTGTGGAATGACTTACAAAGTTGAACGTTTGGGATTTGCGAAAAGTTCTTTCTTCGTTTTTCACTTAGGGGTAAAAAGAAGTTTGAAATACCAGTCGACTGTTAGCAAAATTTCCTGATGCTGCTGAGAGCGGTGTTACGATGAATATGTAAATACGTGTTAAGACACTTTCCTCTTTAATAACAAAATAACCACCAAACAAAATTGACAGCGGTGAGAAAACAGCAGTTAAGAAAGCATCTGATCATAGCGATGTGGATTTGTTTGCACCAGCTCTGCAATTCGACATTCCAGTCAGGTCACATTTATTTATATAATTGCTTTAAAGAAGCAGCTTTACAGCATTAAACATTAATGTCGTTTTCAATTAGAATCACATCTTCAGTTTCTACTATAAAGCATCTCTTCAGAGTGTTCATGTTTTCATTCGCGTCTGACCTCGACGGACTGAACAGAAGAAATGAACTGGAGAAGATTTACACCTCAAAGAAGGCGGAGCCTCAGAGCCACACCCAACTATTACGTAATAGCCACGGACCAATGGTAGTTTGAAGGTGTTCCCCAGCTAGAGCGAACTTTTCTAGAAACAAACTTCATTTTGGCCTGATTTAGTTCGAAACTATGTCACAGTTCATTCTTCAAGTATACCGTGGCCTTAAAGCACATTAAGTTGTAGATGACTGTGAGCGTGTCCTCTAAGGCTATCACAGGTAAGGTAGCACTCTATTTTTTTATAATCAGTTTCTGTTTTATGTAAATCTTGATGTTAAATCTTTGCTTGAGGGCTCCCATACTGAAGAATCTTCAGTGAGAGAGTGTTTTTGGTACTGATGCACAGAAAGATAGTCAATGAAAGAGATATTTGAATAAGATGACAGTCAACATCGGCCAGAGGCGCTCGACAAACTTCACATTCATTACATATGTATCTCGTATCTGTCCTGCGGGAGCTGGGAATGTGCTCGAAGATAACATATGATGGAGTCTATCTGTTGATGATGACATTATACAGGCGTGCTGCTTTGAACTCAGCATTAATGACTGCACGTTTTATATGAATATACTTACATATGTAGCAAACACAAAACCGATCCACTGAAATGGTCTGGCAGTGTTTCCATCGCAATTTATTATCTAGAAGTGCTACAGACCTTCATGAGTGGATGAAAAACCATGAAAGGAAGGATCTGTGGTGTTGCTCAGGCCAGTGAATCTCATGAATAAAATTACACCCCTGAATCACAAGAAAAAAATAAACAAGAAAATGAATGAATGAATGAATGAATATTGCAATATGAAAATTAAGTCTATCGTGTATGACCATTAAGATTTTTTTTTTGCATTACAGTAAAGAGAATTTGTAGGGAATGTGCTTCATTCAAATCACAAATATTTGCATTCATATTTATAGAAATAGACCATAAGACGCTCTCAGGTCAGATGTGATAGTGAAGGACAGATATTTCATTCTGCACACAGGGTCGGTCCCAGAGAGTCAGCAGAGACTGTGAACCGTAAGACCAAAGGCCTTAGATTGGATGAATTCAAAGAAAGCAACAACAACATCAAGTGAGAAATAAAAGAGCAGCGCTTCAAAGCACACCAGGAAAATAAGTGGAAGATTTATTTATTTATTTTTAAGAGTGGGTGTGGGGGGATTTTTGTAGTGTTTTCATGCATTAGTTATACCGCATACTGGAACTGGGTCGGCAGGACGAGTGCACTAAATCATATAACATGTAGAATATGATAATATAGGCTGAGATACTCTTCATATTGACCTGTGACAGGATCATAAGACAACATCAGTCCTGTGTCTGCTATATAATATTCACCACAGTGCTGTTTATAGATGCTTTGGTCTTTCTGCTCAACATATGCTGGCACCTCTAACATTCTCCCAGAAGCACTGGGTGCGACATTTTTCAAACATGGAGTTCGAAGCACCAAACTCATGACATTTCATAATATAGCACAGCCCAAAACCTGCTGTCATTCGGGTTATACATGTATTCTTTCACCAAAACACCAGCGTATTCTCTAAATTTCGTTATTTTAACAGCATGCTCTCAATAAGGTAAAAATTTTGTAATAAGTACTTACAGTAATACAATCAGCTATATTAGAGGTTTTCCTGAAAGTAAATTTCTTTTACACTATAAGGAAATTGCCAGGATTTTTCCACATTTAATGTTGCTTTTACATTAAAATACCGCAATAAAGCAAGAAAATAAACCATATCGCACTGCTGAATGGCAACAGCTTTGAACCACACTCAATGCAATAGTATTACATGGAGAAAATGAACTAATGTTTGACATTGCATTCTATATACACTGTATTGCATATTATACGCATCACTCATAACACCGTGATGAAAAGCGGAGTGGTTGCAGTCTTTATAATGTGATTTTTTAAAAATAAATTAGCAACAAATTTGAACATAAGAATGCAAATCAATCAACAAACCATTTTATTAAAAAAAAAGAAAAAAGAAGAAGCAACAGCAAAGTAAAAAAAACAAAACAAATAGTGCACCATTATTGTGATCAGTGTTCTTATTTATGTGATTAGTGGACTTTATTTATATGCAGCTGACTTTGGAGAAAATAAGCTTAGAAATTAAATTAGCAGTTAACTCTTAAATCTGATTATACCTTTCTTATTTTAAATCTTCTAAAATTATATTTAATTGACTGCAATTAGCTATGCATTTGAGAAATAAACTAGGACAGAAATAAACTTCGTCATTCTCTAAGTCATAAAATAGCTTATAGCTTAATAATAGCCTTAAAATAACATTCATACATGCATACATACATGCATGCATTCATTCATACATTCCAATTTGCCACTTGTGAAAAAGGTGTATCACTAAATAATCAGTCTAAGCGATGAGTCATTTGAGAAGCGCCATCAATACAGATATTAAGAGAACAAATAAAAAATGTCTTAACAGTTATAGCACATTTCTAAAGTGCTAATGTAAAACGCTCAATGGTCGCCTATAAAGACAAGCGGTCGTGATCTCCATCAGAACAGAAGGCAGAGATGAGAGAAACCTCCGCGGCACAATCTGCCGCCTCTGTGTTTACTCTCATTAGTCAATCTAATCACCTCCAGGTTTTTAATCAGACACTGTGCAATTTAAGCGGCTGCCTTCATCTTAATGAATGCGTGTCCCTCATTATTAAGCTTTGGAATTACACGCATGACCTAATAAAGCTGTTCTGGAGTGATGTTTGACCTGCGGTTCAAGAGTGGCACAGACACACAGACAGTATCAGTGGCAAAATGTGTATGCAGATCTGTTTTATAATATTCTTCTGCACTATTGCTCCCAAAAGAAGCTTCTTAAATGACTATATAACGAAAATTGCATAAAGAATTAGTTCACCCCAAATGAAAAAAAAAAAAAAAGTCATTTAATCATCTTCATGTCTTTACATGCCAATCAAAACTAGAAACTTAAACTGACACGCTTCTGCAAACATTAAAGGCAATTAATGTGAAAACCTGAGAACGAGAGAGAATCGAGGACAGAATTGACACAAAAGATTGTGTGGAGGAAAATGACTCTAAAGGCTGTTTTGTTATTTTGTCCCCATTGGCTCCTCGCCTCAGATAGGAGATGATATCTGCTGCACATAATACTGTGGCTCACGCATTCATTAAACTATTAAAGGAGTGGAAATTGAAATGGCAGCCTTTTGTGGAATATCTCATATTGTGCACAGCTCTGCCGATTGTGAGCGCTGCGGTGTGAGTTTAGACCTCTTTTCATTGGTTTAATGTGCAGCCGACATGCCAATTTCTTTGTTCCTGGCATTCAGATCTCAACTTGACCTTATCAGATGGTGCCAAAACAGGAAAACGGAACAAAAAAATAAGAGGAATTTATGATCTAGAGAATGACTGCAGGATATCATTAAGGACACTAACAACTGGGTGTGTGCTTTTCCTGAATAACACTTTTAGGGCCCTGTGAAATCTGTTTTGTTTTGTTTTGTTTATTCATTCATTCATTATGTTTAATTGTTTTCTGGATTTTCTGGATTCTGGAATCGTTTCTTCTTCTTCTTCTTCTTCTTTTTTTCTGGATTGGAAGGGATCTAATGAATTTTTAATGGTTTAATTTAATTTTAATAATTTATACATTTTTACAATGAGGCCCTACGAATTTTTTCCCCCAGAAAGTTTTGTAAGTTTATTGTCAAAACTAGATCAAATCAAATGAAGGCATACAACATAAACAATTCAATTAATCTTTTAAATGTAATCCAATTCCAATTTTCTTTGGCAAACAAAGTGCTGCACAAGAGAGGTTGAACAAATTAAAACATGGAAGAAAATGTGTGAAATTACTTTTAAAATAAAGTTTTAATCATTTTATTATTGTTTTGTGAAGTGCATTCTACTGCGCAGTAGTAATATATTTCTGTCACAATTTCTTCAAGTTAATCTAAACTTTTATTTTGGAGGGTTGCATGGAAGACCTTTGAGTTTCTGTGTGTATCTAACGATAGTTTTACCTTTCTGTCAAATAGTTTGAGGCAATCACAAAGTTCACAAGGAGTTAATTACTCCAGCGTTAAGTTGCAAGTCTGCAATGTGGGCATCAAAAACATCATCTATGTTGTGAAAAGAGATTGAAACGAAAGATCTTCTCTTCATCCAACTGAATGTAATATAGTGTTTTCATAATTCTAATAATAATTTTTGAATTCATGTTTTTTACTTGTAGTTTAAATGGCACCCCCTTCCCCCCAAAAAAAGTAAATATATAAATAAATACATACACATACATACATACATACATATATACATACATAACAGCTACTTTGAATGGCCATCAATGGAGAAGGACATTTTTCTAACTCTATCAAAACACAGCAAACCTGATTCAAAATCGAGTCGTTCTGTCAAAACACTAGCACTAGTTTTCTATCTAACATGAACTTATAGCAATACTAACATGATGGCATTACGAAAACTGCATTACTGTCATGTTTCAGTTCTACCTGCAGAAAATATGAAATCCATTGCTTTTATAATTCAGTTTCCTTTTACTGCAGTAAAAGTAGAAATAGGCATTCTACATTTTTGGTAGAGTGTTGAATGTGTGCATTCTTGACAACATACTATCTAAAAGTGAATGAGTCTTTACTTTATAGAATGTACAGTAGAAAAAGAAGAAAGTAACAGAATTGATCAGGGCAGCTACTGGTCACTATGCAGAATAAAGGGTAATTGTGACTTTTTTTTTCTTCTTTTTTTTTTTTTTTTCTCGCAATTGTGAGTTTACACCAGAATTTTTATCAGAATTGTGAGATATAAACTAGGAATTGAGAGAAAAAAAGTCAGAATTGTGAAATAAAAAGTCACTACTACCTTTTTTATTTTCTATTCCATGGCAGAAATAAGCTTTCATAGTGTATGGGGGAAAAATATAAAAATGCACACATCCTTCCTCCGCTCCCATACCTCTTCTTCTCCCTTGTCCTGATCCATCTACTCCTCTCCTCCTTCAGCTCTTCCTCTCCCTCGCCCAGACATTATTATTTTCTCTCTCTCTGCTCCTCTGTGTTGTTCTGCATCCGCACTGAACAAAACCAATTCAGAGTCCTGTTTGACTGACTATGCCTCCAAATGAGATTGGAATCTGCTATTTCTCAATATTTCAGCGATCTGCTAATTAAAAGTTTCAGTATTTGTTTTATATGTTTTTTCCAAAACTTTTGAGCTGCTGTTGTTGCAGAAGTAGAGGTTTTAGACTATATTTAAGGTTTGGAACATTAGGTCTTGAATGAAAAGAAAAGTTAAGCATTTTAGAAACGTGTTAATTGACTGCATTTTGTGTGAAAACGACATGAATTGTGTTAATGGTATGGCCACAACAGGTGTTGTGCTAATTGTGTTTAGAGTTTTGACGTTAAACGCAACTACAGAAAGTATGTTAGCAATTGAAAAAAAACAAAAAAACAAAAACTGTAACTGTACAAAAACAATCGCTGCACAAATCTGTTATTTTGTGATGTCTGTGGTGCTGAAGACATTCCCAGCATGCATCACAGCATGAATAAATCATGCAAATTACGGCTTAATGTTTTACTGTGTTATTTAGGTGTTGTTGTTCTTTTCAGTCTTGAGTTATGCCATGTTTTGTTCATATTTTTGTCTTAGTGGCCTATTGATAAAATTATGGTGATAAATTAAGATTAAGAGTTTTCTTCTCCAGGTGGTGTTTGTCTTTGATTTACATCAGTCTGAGGGTCAGACTATCATTTAAAGCATGTATTATGTTGCTGTTCCTTATAAAGCGAACTGTTGAGTAACCCGCATGACATGCTAAAGGTGATTTTTAATCTAATTTGGTGGTTGATGGGGTTTTTTTTCTGCAAAAATTATGCAAAAAATCCCTCTAAAAAAAGTCCACAAGTGTGTTGCTCTCTGTCGCCTCATTATTTTCTGCTCTCATTCAGCATATGTCCTTTCTTCCTGTTCTTCATCTCGTTTCACTTTTCTTCCACGTCCACTCCTTCTGTTCTGCTCATAATTCAGCCGTCTCTCTGTGTCGCCCGTCCCGTCACCTCATCCCTCTCCGACGTTCTTGTTTTTCCGCCCTTCAAAGGTTTGGAACCATCTTCTCTCTCTATGCTAATAGCACAGGAGGGAGCCATCGCCACAGTATAATGGTTTGGACACACCTGGCTTGAACTCCAGGGAGGAAATTCAAATGACGAACACACAAGCTGTTTCATTTGCAGTCGAGATAAAGACACATGAAAGAATACATGCCTTCAAAAACTAAACATAACTGACATACGGAAGAAAAAGGTCCCTGCGTGTGAATAAATGTACCTTCTTAATGCTTTACAAAGGAATTTTATGAAAATCAAACCAGCGTAGACTTTTAACACAGAAAACACGACACACACACACACACAAAACCCCAAGGGTCTAATAAAGGGGGGAAATGCCTCAGGCTGAAAGACTTTAGCATGATATTTACAGTATTTTCCTGTAGTAGCCATACTCTCACAGCAGCAGTTCTACAGTTATAAGAGGAGTTACAGTGTGACGTCACACTATTGTTGAACTGTTGAACTATTCAAAGAAACTTACTGCCACATTACATGAGACTGGGCAGGAGACGTGCAGATTCCAGACTGAATGAGTTTGAGAAAATGGCCACAAAATAAAACATGGCCAAAAAAGTCTACTCTGCTCACTAAGGCTGCATCTATCTGATCAAATATAAAACAGTAATATTGTGAAATATTATTACAAACTAGATTTGTACATTTTCTGAAGAAAAAGTTAGTGGTGCTTGTCGTGCGCAACTACGCTGCCTTGAGTCAAAAAAGCATGATTAGCATGTGGCTAGCATGATGTTAATATGATTAGCATATTGTTAACATGATGCTAACATGATGCTAAGCAAGATGCTAACATGATTAGCACTTTGCTAGCATGATTAACATGTTAACATGATGCTTAGCAAGATGTTAACATGATTAGCATGTTGTTAACATCATGTTAATACGATTATTAGCCAATTGTTACCATCATGCTAGCATCAGCTAGCAACATGCTAATCATGTTAACATTATGCTAAGCAAGATGTTAACATGATTAGCATGTTGCTAGCATGCTGCTAACACGATTAACATGTTGTTAACATAATGCTAATGTGATTAACATCATTAGCATGATGTTAATATGATTAACATGATGTTAACAGGATCAGCATGTTTTGCTAACATCATGGTAATATCATTAACATGATGCTAACATAATGTTAACATGATTAGCATGTTGCTAGCATGATGCTAACATGATTAACATGTTAACATGATGCTAAGTAAGACGCTAACATTATTAGCATGTTGCTAGCTGATGCTAACATGATGGTAACATGATTAGCATTTGGTTAGCATAATTTTAACATGATTAGCATGTTGCTAGTATCATGCTAATATGATTAGCATGATGGTAACATGATTAGCATTTTGTTAGCATAATGTTAACATTATTAACATGTTGTTAGCATAATGCTAATATGATTAGCTTAATGTTAACATTATGTTAACATGATTAGCATGTTGCTAATTTGGCATTTGTTTTATATGTTATAACCTTTAGCTAATTGTTATTAGCATGTAAGTATTCACTGCTAACATGACTAGCATGTTGGAAGTACTGTTTGCTAACATGAGTTAAACAAGCCAGCCACCATGTCTCTACAATGTTCTGATGCAGAGATATAAGTCTTGCTAAACGGTTGCCTGGGTACTCTGTTTGGTTGCTAGGGAGTGGCTTGGCAGCAGTCAATGATGATACAATAAAGGCCGCTTGTCAGTATGAATGATATAAACCAACCCCCATGCTTCTATGACATTCGGATTTGAAGATATCCTCTTTGGGTTTGGGTTGCTAGGGTGCTCGACAATGGTTGATAGGGTGTGGCTAGGAAGTGGCGAAGGTGATTTGTGATTGGCTGTTAGCTGCCTGAGTGAAACGAGCCCAACATCATGTTTCTATGACATTTCTATCCAAAGATATATCTTTGAATGCAACTATGGAGCTTGTTACTAGGGTGCTCTAAATGGTTGCTAGGGCGTGGCTTAATAGTCTCACATTGATCCTGAGAGACTGACTTGTCTGAGTAAAATGAGCCCACCCCCTTGTCTCTATGACAATGTGGTGCATAGTTATGTTCAACACAAAACTCAAAGAATCCTGAAAATAAATGTATCAGTTTCCACAAAAATATTAAGCAGCAAAAACTGTTTTTAACATTTATAATAATAAGAAAGAAGCATTATTAATAATTGAGCACCAATAATCATTCTGTCACGGCTGTGGCAGTAAATCACACGACGCAGGAGTAGAACCAGAGCTTTAATAATCAATCCAACGAGGAACACGCAGGAGAATCACAGGAATAAACTACAGCCTGTGAGAACTGAGGACTTAAATACACCGGGAGTGATCAACAGAAAGAGAAACAGGTGCGTAACATCATCAGTAACCAAGGAATCGAACATGGGTGAGTGAACTAGCTGAAGTTAGAAGGTAAAAGTCTTTTGGTTCAGTGAAGTGAGAAACTGAACATGATGGAGGAAACAGAATGTCTTCCTCATTCACAGGATGAACAAATCTCTCGTTTGCACTTTGAAGTGTTGGAGGAATCACAGAAAAAGGTTGAGAAGTCTATTTTTCATCTGTGCAGTCAACAAGGGAAAAAAAGAAATTGTTGGTGATTGGAGAGAGGGCACTTTCCTGGTAGAACATTTTAATAAGATCACCCACTGGCAAGAGCTCGGCCTTCACAACTCAGCATGAAATAAACTCAGACAATCTTATTAGTTGTTCTTCATGTATATTTCATTCTGAGAGGTCCTCGCTGAAAACTTTCCTTACAAAATAAAAAATGTATTTCACAATTCAAATTATGTTCTCAGAGCAGATTGCACTTGTTGAAAATTGTCAAAAAAATGCCAGTAGCTACACAGGAAGTGTAATAAAGCTCTCCCAGACATGCTGCATGTGAACGCTCTCAGCTCTCATCTGTGCTTCTGGATCTGGGCTGCAGACGCCCACTCCTGGAGAACGCTGAACTAGATTATCAAACATGAGGTGAGGAGCATGAATCATCATCATCATTCACAACCCGCTCTGCTCCAGAGGACTGAACTCAACAGCTTTTATGCATACTGCATTTCTATATTAATATGTTTTGTATGTTTTGACATGTCATCACCAGTGTTGGGGGTAACGCATTACAAGTAACTTGAGTTACGTAATCAGATTACTTTTTAGAGTAACTAGAAAAGTAACAACAAAATATCTAAGTTACTTTTTCAAATAAGTAACGCAAGTTACTTTTTCACATTTATTGTGTTCGCTGTGTGAACATGATGGGTATTGTAGTTCTAGACTAAATGTGAACATTTACTCATCTCACTTGCACGAAAACATTCAGTATTCCTCAAAATGAATAAAAACAGTGAAATGCAATCTCAGAATTTTACGCAAACCTGTAATAATTAACTATATTAAATTACACAAATATACTTTATGTATTTAATCTCACTTTATTAACCAATTTGTTTGAGCTGCGCCCTCTACTGTACAGGCATATATATGCATTTCCTTCAACCCGAGTCTTACTCATTTCACTTTTGGTGTGAAAGGGCCTTAACATTTGTCAAAAATAGAACTTTTTTGTTGTTATTAAAAAAACAAACAAACAAGCAAGCCCAGCCCAGGTGAGAAAAAGTAATGCAAAAGTAATGTAATGCATTACTTTTCATAACACATAACTTAGTAATGCAATATTGTAATGCAATACTTTTAAAAGTAACTTTCCCCAACACTGGTCATCACAACGACTAACTGACCTTTGGTTAAAAATGTAAAAAAGTAAAACCACTAATCTTTGTAAGTCTGTCACTTTTGTTCTTTGAGCTTTTTGGAGCGATCTATATAAATAACGCACTATTGAAAACCACTATTGAAGAAAGAAAATGATTTGGGTTTGAAACAACGTGAGGGTGAGTGACAGAATTTTCATTTCTGGTGTGAATGATCCTTTTAAACAAACTGCAAGAAGACTAAATTTCCCAAACATATTAATAGAAGATTTAACAGTTTGGACACATCTACTCATTTCTTTTAATTACTATTTTGCACATTTCAGAATAGTCATTTCAGAAACTGTGAAATAAAGATTCTGAATTATGCAATGGCAGATAAAACTCTCTTATATTCTTTGCCTTCAGCTCTGCTCACAGAATGTAATATGAAGACTGAACAAAGTAGCATTCAACATACAGCAGCAGGGACATGCCTGTGTAACCATAGATATCTATGCGTACAATATGCGTCACATGACTAAACGTGTCATCGTTTTCAAAAACCAACATTTTCACAGTCCACACTACAACACAAACATGGCATTTTCAAATTTACCTGCTTAGGAGAGCATCTTCAAAAAGCTGCATTTCCGCACTTTGTAATAACGTCAAATTGAAAGTTTTACATTTTGAATCATTATGTTTTAATAATCTTTTGTCGAGATTTAAAGTACGCTTGTTTTGATGTGTTGACTAACATACTAATGTAAAGTTAATATATTTTAAATATACTGCAAATATTACATTACAAATATATAATTATTATATAATAATAAATATTCTAAATAAATTTAATAGAAATGTCATTTTCAGCAGCAAACTTTAAAAATATTTCAAAGATGATAGAATTATGAAATGCAAAGTACATATAAAGATGTACTTAAGATTAAAATTAAAATGTTTAAGTAGGACTTAAGTATTGCATTTAATATTTAAACTATAATGCATTTTTATTTAATTGTAAATAACATTCAGTTAAGTGCCTGAAAACATTACATTCAGTTTGCACTCAAGTATATTTTTAAGGTGTATTATTTTTGTAATTAGTACTCTTTTAACAGAATGTTAAAGTGTACTTCTTTTTTCACAAGGATATGTTTGGAAATTAAGATCCACTTAATTATACTTGTCATCAGCAACTGTGAAGTGCCATGTTTAAATGTTCTTATTAATGACTGTGCCATTTCACTACTAAAACATTTATTAATCTCTTTCTCATCGCTCACATGCCAATGATTAATACTTTGCAATGATTTTTATGGTGCATGTTGTTTTGTTTTTATTATTTTGCATTATTTTGTTGTGTTTTTATTATTGCTTTTTATTTTGCTGAGCAGTCTATGGCTAACTTTCAAAGTCCCCACTATTTTCTGAAAAAAAAGGAAAAAAAAGGTTGAGGTGATGTTTATTTGTCATGTCTTCCTTTGATCGATGTGTGTAAGAAAAAGAAAAAAAAAAGGAAAAAAAATTAAATAAAATTAAAAAAATCAGTAACTGCACATTAATGTCACATTCAAGCATTCATACGATTGTAATTTTGCAGCACATAGCTGAGAAGAATGAACGGAAGGCTAAATGTGTGATGGATTTTGAGTCTGGGTAGCCACCCCAGAAGTGTGGCATGACAAGACCATTTGTAGAGGCTCTGACATCATTTGTAATCTTGCCAAGCACTGCATGAGGTCTGTCTTATAAAAACACAGCGTGTCCTAAAACAATCAGCGCTGCACTTTTAGGGCATTTGCAGCAATCGCTGCTTAATCCTTTTAAGTGTTCACTTCACCTCTATTACTGAGAGTGTGGAGAAATGGCAGAGGAGGGAAAAGCTCTCAAAGTTCCTGATGTCGCCGATGCAGAAGAGAGTAAAACACAGGGAGACTCCATCCAGAGTGGTATCATGACCTCGGTCCGTGTCAAGAGATCCAGAAATGAATCCACTTCAGCCAGCAGTTACAAGGAAATTGTATCGCTGAACCCGAGTGTGAAGCTTGAGATCGGAGTCATTTACTTACACGTGTGTGTTGGATGTGAATGAAGTTTAACTATAAGATTTAACAATCACCTGTGATTTTTGTAGATGCATTTAAATAAGGTAGACCAAACTATTGTTACGAGGGAATTGCACATTATTTGAATATTTTTTTCTGTTTTAAAATCAAATCTTTATGTGATTTGCTAAACACATTTTTGGAATGTTTCCCTAAACAACAGTACACTGGTAACATCTAAAAAATGGTAACATCTAAATTAAATGGTTTTATTTAAATAATATATACACCCCTTAGTACCAATTGAGCATCATTTAAACACCACAGCCTACCTGAGTATTGTTGCTGACCATGTCCATCCCTTTATGACCACAGTGGACCATCTTCTGATAGCTACTTCCAGCAGGATAATGACCCATGTCATAAAAGCAAAGGGGGGTCCAACCCATTGCAAGCAAGTGTACCCAAGTGGCCGGTCAGTGTATATACAGTATCTCACAGAAGCGAGGGGACAGCAAATTTACACTGTTATACAAGCTGTACATGTGTCCCATGCTGGCAAAATGAGTCGCAATGAGCAAATTTTCAAAAATGACATGATTATTCTTAAATTCTCTATTTAAAAAACCTTCGAAATTATGTATGATTTGTTAAAATCCGACAAAAAAAATGACTTTTTGAGAAAAATTAAATTTTGAGAAAAATTAAGTTAAAGTTTTCTGAAAGTTCCAAAACAAAATCACCATATATATATATATATATATATATATTCAACTTTTTTGTCCATGATTCCACAATTGTTTGATTAACATTAATGAAACAGACAGCCTATATATTAAAATCTACTGTATCACACGGATCTAATATAATGTTACACATCAGATGTTTAACCAAACCAGTTAACCAAACGTTCACTTAAGACAAAACAGATCATGTTAGCGTGAATACTCGCCAAGACAGATTTTTTGAAATACTGTTAATCTGTGTAAATGTGTATATCGGGATCGCGCTGTCTGAGGCGTCTTTGTGCGTGCGCTTCGGATCTGTCAGTCAGCGTGAGTAAGATTGATTTGTTTACATCAGCATGAGTTTGAAAATCACATTTCATTGGTTCAGACTCATGCCATCGAGAATTCACTATGAATATTCACAAAGTTGGAATGCTGCGCTTTACAACGATACCAAACTTGTGCTGAGAGGAAGCACCAGTCGTCCAGAAGCAAGCAGAGAAAAATGCCATTTTTCATGGACAAAGGAAAGGTACTCCTCTCAGAAAACATACAAATAAAGATACTTTTAGATGTTTAATTACTATTTTTATCATTGGGATCGCTAGACAAGAGCTTAAACCTTAAGTGACATTTTTCACTTGTTGTGCCTGTAACTCGAAAATTAGCCCATTTGCATTCCGACTCATTTTGCCAGCGCGGGTCATTTTACGCAAGCACAGTAAGATGATTTTAATGTTTTCAAATGTTTCCGTGTGGACGAGAATGCTTGAAAACATTAGTGTGGACAGAGAGCGTTTTGAAACGCAAACACCATTTTCAAATGTACCCGAATTAATGTAGACGTGGCCATAGAGTCCCAGGATTGGACTCCCCTGATGAAGATCTGATGATGAATCATAACCTGACTCCCTCAAATGAGGAAAGACAGACAGAGAAAGTTCATTCTGAGGCAGCTGAAATCACTCCATCATCCCGGTTCAGTTTAGATCCTTCATCGAGAGCATCCTTACCTCATTCATCACAGTCTGCTCCAGGACCAGCGTACAGTGGGTGATCTGCTCTGCTGGAAAGATCGCGGGCTGTCACCTACCATCACCCTCAGAGGCTCAAACAGGGTTTACGAGATCACTTATCTGTTCTCCTGACTCCCCACTGGTAGATGGTGGAAGTCTATCCCAGCTAACACAATATATATTCTAAGTAGGGCTGTCAATTTTAATGCATATGATTAATTCAAGATCCTTAACACGTTAAAATAATTTAACACAAATAACGCAAATAAATTACTGAAACACATGAAATTGTGTCATTAACACAGATGATCTTGTAGTGGACCATCTTTTTCAAGTGGGAGAGTTCTTCACACTGAGAACCTTGAAAGTAAGTGAGGAATCACTTGACACGTATATATTAATACTTTTAAGATTTAAAGTACACTTTCAATGCAATTAGGCATATTTCACAAAGGACGTCCATTTTGACATCCATGATGTCATTTAACCAAATGATTTTTGATGTCAAATCTGACACATAGGAGTCTTATGTTTCATTACAAAATAAAAGAGTGATTAGGACATTCTTCAAAGTTTGACCTTTTGTGTTTCACTGAAGAAATGGGTTTGGAGCGACTCGAGGGTTAATGGAAGATATGAGCATTTTCATTTTTGGGTGAAATATTCTATTAAAGCGCTGCAGCTGATCAGATTGCAAAATCAGTGTCAGACTTTTATTCCTAATAAGAGTGTGAGTGACCAAGACCCATCCTGCTGTGTATGATTGATTCATCCATCAGCTCGGAGAGCATGAGCTCATCAATTTCCTTGCTTTATGAGCAGAGCTCACCCAAAAAAAGCCATTAACCGCATATCCTTGTTCTCATTTCCTTCGTTTTAATCTGCACATGTAACACAAAACAAACTTATCTGCCTGTAATGAGACATATTTGCCAGAATGCCCCCATTCTCTGTGCAGGGTGCCAGTGCAACTTAACAACCCGCACTTCAAATAGTTAGACCGCAGTCGGTGATAAATCAGGCCGGTTATTACACTGATGTCAGATGATCTGTGATGACCATGACGACTCACCATGCAGCCAGTGGAGTCCATCCTTCTGTCTGAAACACATTTGAAGTTTTTCCGGCATCCGCCATTGTCTTTGGAGCAATCCCTCACTGGACCAAAGGATGCAAGCAGATCGTCCACCGTCTCAAAATATGTGGACATGATGGCCTCTTCCCTACAAGGCAAACAGAGATGAATACAATGAAAAACAACATTTTATTTCATTTAAAGTTTAGAATCTTTAAGTACAATATCAATCTAAGAACAGATTACAGATTATTGATTTGCTGCTCAAGAAACATTTATGATTATTATCAATGTTGTAAACAGTTGTGCTGCTTCAGATTTTTGTGGAAACTATATGGTACATTTATGTAATGATGCTGAAAAAAAAAAAGTAATAATATTTTACAATATTAATGTTTTTACTATAATGAGTGCATTCTCAGACATCAAAGAAGTAGGGTGTGTACATTTGCAGTATGAACCTATAAATACTAATTATACAATGTAAAATATGCAATGCCATAATAGGTGATTTCAACACGAGCAGATGTTCAAAGCAGCTCCTTCACCTGACAGCCAGAATGTCTTCCAATAACATCTGCACAACAGCGTTTAGTCTGAGAGCAGGACACATTTGAAACAGGTGTTTGTTTTGTGGCTGAGACAGACATATAATTTGTCACTTTCCATCATTATTTTTCAATGAGGATGGAGCTGAAAGCACAAGGTTACAGAAATAGTGTGTGCTTTGTTGTTGCCATGACATTTGGCAAACATCTGCAGTGATTTACTGTATTGTGATTGTGACAATCACACATTATAAAAAAAAAAAAAAAAAAAACCCTCTCTGTTGTAGAAGAAATCGAACATACAAAACAAAACAGACGCAGGCATCTGTAGAGGATGTTTTTTTGTTCACTAAACCTAAAATTACTCATATAAAATTTTGTAGATGCTGCACTTTATCATTATTATTATTATTATTTACACTTGCATCTTCATTTACACATTTAGAAAACAGTTTTTATGTGCTTGCAATTTGATTTACAATTCCATGAACCTTGCTCTCATACATTTTTGCATTATTTTACCTTTTTATAGATCTACTGTTCTTTGTTGACATTTGTGGAGAAAACATCTATGATGCTGACACTCTTTCTGGAGTCTCTTAGTTCATTTGTAGACACACAAAAAAATTGCAATATTGGAGAATAATCTGTAAATTGTGAATGATGAGGCAGTTTCTGTTCTTGAAAAATTGGTTGAGTGAATGTTTCAATGACTCACTTATCAACACCTATGTCATAACAAGTGAAACTGAAGAAATCTTTATTGTGAAGAAAAAAGTCACTATCAATGAGCCAAAACATTATCACCACCTGCCTAATATGCCTCGAGGCTCAAATGACCCTCGAAGGTGTGCTGTGGTATCTGGCACCGAGATGTTAGCAGCAGATCCTTCAAGTCCTGTAGGTTGTGAGGTGGAGCCGCTGTGGATGGCACTTCTTTGTTCAGCACATCCCACAGATGCTCAACTATATTCAGATCTGGGGAAATTGGAAGCCAGGGCAACACCTTGAACACTTCATCATGTTCCTCAAACCATTCCTGAACAATGTATGCAGTGTTCCTGCTTAAAGAGCCACTTCCACCAGGAACACCACTGTCATGAAGGGATGTAACTGGTCTGCAACAATGTTTAGGCAGGTTGCACATGTCAAAGTACATCCACTTGAATGGCCGGACCCAGGGTTTCCCAGCAGATCATTGCCCAGAGCATCACACTCCCTCCACCGGCTTGTCATCGTCCCACAGTGATCCTGGTGCATCACTTCCCCACTTCACATGTACACGGCTGTCCAAGTGATGTAAATAAACGGGACTCATCAGACCAGGTGACCTTCTTCCACATCTCCAAGCTCCAGTTCCGATGTTCATGTGTTCATTGTGTATTCATTGTGTAGTGACACATTCCTCCCATAACCATCATTAAAATGTTGTCTGACTTGTGCCGCAGTAGACCTTCTGTTGGCTCGGACCAGACGGGATAGCCTTTGTTGCATCAATGAGCCTTGGGCGACCTGTCGCTGGTTTGTGGTTTGTTCCTCCTCAGACACTGTTGGTAAATTCTCACCTCTGCTGACCGGGAGCAACACACAAGCCTTACTCTGACCCAGTCGCCTTGCCATAACAATTTCGCTAAGATCTTTATTCCTGCCAAACATGTTGATTATGAGAACTGATTGTTTGCTGACCATCTAATCTACTCAGACCTTGATATGTGGCCTAGATGATCAATGATATTTGCTTCACCTGTGACTGGTCATTGTTTTGGCTCATCATATATTTTGTAAGGTTACACTTTATTTTGACATTTAGACATTCTACTAATGTAAACGTATGAGTAAATAATGTTCAACTACACGTCAACTAGCAGTCATATTAGCAGACTGTCTGCTTAGTATCTACCAACACTTTATTTGTTATCACTGACTATAAGTAACTTTGCAACTACATGTCAACTTATTCTACTAACCCGAACCCTAACCTAACAGTCTACTAATACTCTAACGAGAGTTAGTTGACATGTAGCTGCAAATTAATGAGAGTTAGTTGACTTTCTTCTTATAGTTAGTAGAATGTCTAAAGTGGACTATTGAAATAAAGTGTAACCTTATGCAGTCATGTAAAAACATATTCTTCTTGTCACATGCAAAGCATTACGGGAGCTGAAAGTCTCAGTAATGCTATATTACTTAGCTTCAACTGTTTTTAATCAATTCAACTGAAAATATTTAGTGAAATTAACATTTTAATCACAAATCTAAGTATAACATACTTGCAACTAATTTAATTTAATAAAATAAATAAGCTTACTTATTGTGAGGAAAATGTTAAACATTTCATTACACTATTTTATATGTTTTTATAGACTGTTAAAGTTGTCAGGTATTTGCTGTAATTAAAGGTGCAATTTATACTTGAGCAGCATCGATTTATTGTATTTACCTTCTGGATTAAATATATTAATATATTATCCCCCGGTTTCACAGACAAGGCTTAAGTCTAGTCGCAGACTAAAATGCATGTTTGAGCTGTTTTATTTAAAAGCAACTTGCAGTGACATATCTTAAATTATGTCAGTGCCATTGTTTTGTCTCAAGATGCACAGCAGGAATGTTTTTTCAACTCAAGTTTATTGAACGAAGGCCTAATCTTGGCTTAATCTAAACCCTGTCTGTGAAACCAGGCCTATATGAGTTATAGTTTATGAGTTCATGGCTTTCACGTTGCCAATGTTTTTTGGATTATGACTTGGGTCAGCAGCCATCCAGAACACTAATCAATGGATCTATGGACCTCAGAAAAGAAAAATACAACTAATTTGCCAACCAACCGCTGAACAAAGACTGTGCTGCAGTTGTTAGTAGAGATTCAGCAATGTGACTCATACTGTGTCCTTGAATTAGTTTCATTCAAAGCCTTGCAAGTAACAAACCAGACTGAATGCTTTTCAATTCAATGCATGCTGAGATACACATTCATGGTGAGTGCTCTTCATTTCAAAAGCACCTCAAGCAAAAATCTCATATGTTTCTTATTACTGACTGTATTTTCTGTGAAGTTAGACAAAGATACCAAAACTTACAAAGCAAAGAAATTAATTGCAGGTTAACCTGAGATCATGTAATGTATAAATGTCTGCAGATCAGACACAAGAGAGGAAATGACACCGGCCTGTGAAAGATAAAAGAAATGCTTCCAGTGCCATCTGATACATCTGCTGATTCTCTGCTCACACAATAAACAACATGAATAGAGACAAATTAGTCTCGGTGGAAAACAAAAACAAAACAGTGGCTGAATGTTTGACATGTCAGTCAGGAGGATTCTTCATTTACTGTACAAGTGGCTGTTTCTAAACCACAAAAAGCTGCAAATTGGAATGGTAGACAGTAAAAGTATGGCTTGCGAAAATAGAGAAACAGTAAAAAGAAGCTTTAATCTAAAGACTATGGGACTGAGATAAACTAATAGAAAGCTTTTGAATTTGTTATACTACAACTGCACTGGGAAAAAAAATGGTGTAGAAACAGTTTTCATTTAGAAATTGCTATTAATAATTCATTATTATTGTAATTACAATACACATTATTAAATTAAACGTTAAATTTTGAAGTAAAGAGACTGAAAGATTATTTTCTTGTAAAACAGACACCAATAATCGGTTTTATTTACAACTTTGAAAAAAAAAAATATATATTTGTTTACAGTGTGCCTTAAATTTATGCTGAGTAAAAATATGAAAATAATCAGTAAAAAACAGTGTATTTGGGTCAATGACATTTTTTGCCTTAATAATAATAAAAAAACAAAGATATGACATCCAAAGTATGTAAGGTAGCACAACTTTATCTCCTTTATTGAATCCAAAAGGTTGTAATTATATTTTGCTACATATAAAGGTATTTTAAAGATTCTGAAGTGTCAAAAGGTCATTCGGTTTAACCGATCAAAGTGCCAATACAGACATTTCATTTGTGATTAAAATATCTTAAAATGTAATAAATGTATATATTTTTATTCTGGCATGATTTTATAACATCATATATCAACATTGTGCAAAATGGTGTTAAAATTATGTGTAGAAGTTGTTGTTTTGTTATGAGAAAGAATGTCCGGAAAAAAATGAATTTCATTGATGTCATTCGGAGTAACCAATATAAAAGGACCATTTTGGATCAAGTCATGCGGTCAATATCATGTGACAGGATGTGACATCATTCAGACACCTGCAAAGGACCACATGGTCATGAAGCAAAGTAACTAACTCTCTTTTAACTATTTGAAAAATTCATGTTTTCACTTGATCATACGCATGTCCCGAAACATCAGGTCATTCGGTACAACCGCTATAAAACATGGAAAATGTAATATTTTAAAAACTTGTACTAAATATAAAATGTTTGATTGTCCTTTCCAGAAATCAGCCTGTTAGCATTGTTTGAAAACATCATCATTCGGTATAACCAAAAGTGTCATTCGGTAAAACCGAATGACTTTTTTTGGTGACAAATTTTGTCCATCTTGTAAAAAATGCCAAAAGCAGTGTTACTTGATTATAAAAACCACATAATCTCATTGCTAACACTTAATAAAACTTCAAAATTAATTATATCTCCATTATGTTTTTCTTACACTTTTAAAAACCTTATTCGTCAATGACCCATAATTTTAGTTCATGTTAATCTCAGCATTTACTAATACATTTTAAGACTGAAAGTTGTTTCTATTAACATTAGTTAATGAACTAACATGCATATTTTAATTATCTAATGTTAAATGCTGAAAATATTGCTCATTGTTAGTTCATGTTATGAATTAATTAATGTCATGTCTTGCATTAACTAATGTTAACAAATGAGACCTTATTGTAAAGTGTTACCATAATAATAATAATTAAAGGATGTCTGAATGCATACATAATGAACATTTGGAGGGAGAATGACCAAATAACATCACATCTTTTAATTTTTTCTTTTTATAGGATTAAATGTGACCTGGGTATGTTTTCATGAGATTCATGGATGTTACTGTAGGTGATGAAGTAATGCTTTTGAAGTTCCACACATGCATGTGTCTGTTCACGTGTGGCTTCAGCTGTCCACAGTGGAACATGTGTGTACATAATGAGCGTTTCTGGCTGGCTCTGTAGAGCAGGTGGACGTCCACAGCCGTGACAGTCGCTGGGGTGATTATTAGCGGTCCTCACAGGCCAAAGCTTCCAAACTTCCCCTAACAAGACTGAACATGATTTCCCATGGCAAGGGCACTGGCATTGCCCACAGCCTGCCTTCTCGCATTACATGTCAGCCTAACAAGCTCCGCAGACGTACAACATTACAGCTGTGGCTGGACAGCAGCAGTAACAAGTAATTACAGTTGATTCAAACATGATTCTATGTTAAACACAGATCCATGAATGATAACCGATCTTATAATGCATTATTGTACATGAACTACAAGAGCGAATCTCATAAAATCAGTCACACAAAACGTTTTTAATTTAGTATATCAGTCGTCGTTTTATGGCATCTATGATGTGCGGATGTACTAACACTGAACAGTGACTCCTCACTAAAAACTAATCACCCACTGGGTCTAAATGATGATTTTAATTGACCTTGTTTGCTTTAACTAAACTTGTTTTCCTTTTTAGATGATGGCTGTGCCGACTCATAACATTTGGATCATATTAACTGATGTGTGTTGATAATGTGTTTTGGTTTGTAGTAAAGCAAAAATATTGCTTTTGTTACGGTAAATATAAAACATGTCCTATATCTACACAGAGCACTTTAATTGGCACATTTTGCATATATTAACTAATAAAAAGATATTTGGGATTTTTTCTTTTTTAATAAATGGAAGTGAGCATTTTTTTTCTCCTATTTTTGATTGAATTTGAGTCATTTGTAACAACAAAATCCAACAAAATCCTCCTAATAATATTACTGAAAAAGTAATTTCATATTAATTAAGGAAATAGCTATACTGCCTTTCTTGCAGCATGGTGGACTGCAGGTATGATTTTATCAGCCAGGCATGAGATATAAATATAGAAAAAGAAAGGATGGGAAAAAAAAAAATGTAATGAAACTAAAACTGCCAGTAGGTTTCGGCAAATTATTGTCATGATGAATGAGTCATTCAATCATTCAGTAAATTGATTCATTCAAAATGTAGACTCATTCAGTTGCCGAGACGCAGCATGGCTCTACTGTAGATTTGTTGAGAAAAAGGGCAAAAACGGACAAGGTTCTAAGTCTAAAATGAAAGTCACCTAACATTAAAGGGATAGTTCACACAAAAATGAAAATTATCCCATGATTTACTCACCCTTAAGCCATCCTAGGTGTATATGACTATATATATACACAATCAAATATATTTTTTTCTTACAAAAACCCATTGCTTTGCTTCAGAAGGCCTTTATTAACCCCCTGGAGCCGTATGGATTATATTTATGATGGATGGATGCATTTCTGTGGGCTTCAAAACACTCCCCCCGGTCACTACCATTATAAAGCTTGGTAGAGCCAGGATATTGTAAAATATATCTCTGATTGTGTTCGTCTGAAAGAAGATAGTCATATGGCTTGAGGGTGAGTAAATCATGGGTGAACTATCCCTTTAACTGATGTATAAAATCAATAAGCTATCACATTTGCAATCGTGCTGATATTCGGGAAAACAGCGCTCTATATCATGTTATAAAAACAAGAACTCATACAGGGACATTTTTTGATTTTTGGGGTGCATTATTATTAATTTTGGTGGCATTTTTGCCCCAAGCCCCTGATAATTTCCGTGATGGCGGGGGACGGGGCTCTTTTTTGAGCGCAAGCGTACGGAGGCCCCTTCTTTTGTGTGGCCCGCGAAACGGGTGAAACACAGCAAAGGCCACTACTGCAAAAGACTCACCAGCAAATGATGTTAATGTAGATGATCAAATAATAATAATAATCAGAATAATTTCTAGCTCCAAGAGAAGAGATATTTCATATGTGAGGCAGTTGGGAGCTAATTACAGTTTTCAGTGTGATCCAAAGTCGATGAACCATTTTTTGGATTGCCACCTCTATAGGAGTGGATATGAAACAGGTGAAATATTAATAACGGGATAATTCCTTTGAAATGTTGCTGATTCAATCAGGGGCCGCAGTGGCACTAGATGAAAGCCATTTGTCTTGTGATGCATAGGAGGATGATATTGCCGTGGCATTTCATAACTGTGCTCGCTATTGACAATTTTAATCATTCTCACCCGCCCCGTTCCTGTGATGTCTTAATTGAATTCCTCTATGACAGCTGGTGAGCACGGCAACAACGCGACAGTTAAGATTGCATTCTAATGCACGCTCGCGCAAACAAACACCTGCCGAGAGACCTGCAGAAATGAAAGAATTGCTTTTTCCCGTTGTCTGGACCTCAGGAGAAATGTGAGCTTTATGTGAGTGGGTTGAAAGGTGTGATGGATGACTGTAAGCCTGCACCACATGCGGAGAGCAGAACCCTGCAGAGCGATTTTGTAATTAATGTGAAGCCTGAATTATTGATGGATGCTGGCGGGGGCAAAGCTGCAGCCCCTCCCCTGAAAGGTGGGCGGCTGAGAATGACAGAGGTCAAGGGTCACATACACCCAGGTAGTGTTTCACCTACCTGAACCTCACATCAGTATGTCTTACCGCATGCACATAAACCACCATAGCACTGCAAAGCAAGCGGTGAGAAAGTCAAAAAAAGTAAAAAAAAATAAATAAATTTAAAAAAAGTCCCTGGACGGCAATTATTTAGATTTTTAAAATGCATTTTAAGAATACTTTTCCATCAACCAGTTAAATACACTGCACGCGGCACTCTGATGTGAACAACCCCAACATGGATGAGAAGCATAGGGAATGAGTGAAGGAGACGTGCAGAGTGAAAATGCACATTCACTCTCTGACAGTAGATGGCGCTTATGAAACAGCAGAAATGCAGCAGTTACTCTGGTAACCCCATAAACAAATCAAGCTGCATTATTTACTGAAGCCACACAGGCCACGTTCACACAGCAACAGAATATGGTTGTCAGTCCTGTATTTGAGTAATACGGTTACGTTCACACACAGTTACGGGAGTGACAGTCGCATTCTATATCCAAACTCACACCTGTACATTTTCAGGATTCTCCATTAGAAATGAATGGCTTTCAGTCTACAGTGTGTCATTTGTTTGTAAGCAGTAAAGACAACTTCAGGGATATGCAAGTGTTGATTCAGCATTTGCCCAAGGTCTGTAAATGAATCATAGCCTTTGTAATGCCAAATAAAATGATTATTGCAGAACAGTCAACACTAGTGGTGTATAATTTACCAATCCCTGATCCTGAACCTCCCCCTGAGTAGAATAATCAATCCTAAATAGCAAAAACAGTCTCTCCAGCACCACTGATTTATTCAGGAAAGAATTACAAACAATTCATTCAATTCATGTTTATTTGCATAGCGCTTTTCACAATACAAATGGTCCCATAGTGGCTTTACAGAGAAAGCCCTAATGAGAGAGCCAATGCAAACTGTGGCAAAGGACGTTCTGAAGAAATGGATGGATGGATGGATGGATGGATGGATGGATGGATGGATGAGTGGGTGGATAAGTGGATGGATGAGTGGGTGGATGAGTGGGTGGATGAGTGGGTGGATGAGTGGATGGATGGATGGATGGATGAGTGGGTGGGTGGGTGGATGGATGGATGGATGGATGGATGGATGGATGGATGGATGGATGGATGGATCGGTGGATGGGTGGGTGGATGGATTGATGGATGGATTGATGGGTTGATGGGTTGATGGGTGGATGGGTTGATGGGTGGATGGGTGGATGGATGGGTGGATGGATGGATGGGTGGATGGATGGGTGGGTGGATGAATGGATGGGTGGATGGATGGATGGATGGATGGATGAGTGGGTGGGTGGATGGGTGGGTGGATGGGTGGGTGGATGGGTGGGTGGATGAGTGGATGGGTAGGTGGATGGATGGGTGGATGGGTGGGTGGATGGATGGGTGGGTGGATGGATTGATGGATGGATTGATGGGTTGATGGGTGGATGGGTTGATGGGTGGATGGGTGGATGGGTGGGTGGATGGGTGGATGGATGGATGGGTGGATGGATGGATGGGTGGATGGATGGGTGGATGGATGGGTGGGTGGATGGATGGATGGGTGGATGGATGGATGGATGGATGGATGGATGGATGAGTGGGTGGGTGGATGGGTGGGTGGATGGGTGGGTGGATGGGTGGGTGGATGAGTGGGTGGATGGGTGGGTGGATGAGTGGATGGGTAGGTGGATGGATGGGTGGGTGGATGGGTGGGTGGATGGATGGGTGGATGGGTGGGTGGATGGATGGGTGGGTGGATGGATTGATGGATGGATTGATGGGTTGATGGGTGGATGGGTTGATGGGTGGATGGGTGGATGGGTGGGTGGATGGGTGGATGGATGGATGGGTGGATGGATGGATGGGTGGATGGGTGGATGGGTGGATGGGTGGATGGATGGATGGGTGGATGGGTGGATGGGTGGATGGATGGATGGGTGGATGGATGGGTGGGTGGATGGATGGATGGATGGATGAGTGGGTGGGTGGATGAGTGGGTGGGTGGATGAGTGGGTGGGTGGATGGGTGGGTGGATGGGTGGGTGGATGAGTGGGTGGATGGGTGGGTGGATGAGTGGGTGGATGGGTGGGTGGATGAGTGGATGGGTAGGTGGATGGATAGGTGGATGGGTGGGTGGATGGATGGGTGGGTGGATGGATGGGTGGGTGGATGGATTGATGGATGGATTGATGGGTTGATGGGTGGATGGGTTGATGGGTGGATGGGTTGATGGGTGGATGGGTGGATGGGTGGATGGGTGGGTGGATGGGTGGATGGATGGATGGGTGGATGGATGGATGGGTGGATGAATGAATGGATGGATGGATGGATGGGTGGATGGATGGATGGGTGGATGGGTGGATGGGTGGATAGATTGATGGATGGGTGGATGAATGAATGGATGGATGGATGGATGGATGGATGGATCGGTGGATGGATTGATGGATGGGTGGATGGGTGGATGAATGAGTGGGTGGATGGATGGATGGATGGATGGATGGATGGATGGATGGAACTATAAATGGATGGAACTATAAACAGTGAGCAATTGACCAATCAGAACTCAATATTGTAATGTGCTGCGTAGAGTCAAGCACGCTTTCGTCATTTTCCATGCTGTTCAAAATGGCCAAACGGTTCAAAACTATGAGCAATGTTCTTACAGCACTGTTTAAATCTGCACAGAAACTAGTCAAGCCACAACAAAGACTGTACTGCTAGCTCGACATAAGCACTCAAGACGCTGACTGCTAATAGCTCAAAATTTATTTTTGTCTTTACTCTTTAGTCCTTACCATCCACTGTTAGCACTTTGGAGCTCTGAAAATTTTCTGGCTCCAAACATAATTGTCTTTTTGAACTCATTTAAGTTATTTGAATTTAAAAGAAATGATGATGATTTTACAATAAGGTTTCATTTGTTAACATTAGTTGTATTATAAAAAAAAAATTAAAGAGTAGAATTAAAATCATCCCCCACCATCCTCCTTGAATTCAACCCCTTCGACCTCTGCCAGTAAGTCTGATTGTCATTTGTTTGACCTCTGAGTTTATTACAGACAAAATATATTTTCCTTTGTCTGTTTTGTGAAACACTCAGGTTGTGCAGGGGACGAGAGCTTTTCAACTGTTATTACGATCAGATTTTTTATGGAGTTGATTTGCCAGTAATTTATTCTGTATGAGAGTGGCATTTCCAGAGGGCGGCGGTGAATGGGGTTGATGAGGGTCACAGGCTGGGCTAATGGGAAAGCAGACATGGTGCGGCCCCACTTTGACACATACAGTGATGGAAAGGTCTGCAATATCAGTCCCAGTAATCCATTAACTTTTAAAGTTAATTAAAGACAAACACTTTAATGGCTTCTGGCATTGTTGAGGTAGCCTCTCATATGAGAGCATAGTTGAAGGAATATTCTGTCATTTTCAACTTAAACGGGCCTTAACATAAAGGAATCAAAATTTGCTTGACCTGTTCACATATAAGAGTTCAGTGTAGTAAAATAACATACTGCAAGTTTCAGAACTTCCTACACACTAAAGGCTTCTTAAGGTAGTAAAATTGCTGCATGGCTACTACTGAAGTGGAAGCATTTGCGCTGTTCAAATCACTTTTTCAGAAGCAGATGTTTCCTTGATTACATTCAACAAGTGTTTCGCTGCACCATGCTCTTTACTAAAAACAACATATAAAGCTGCAAGAAGCAAAACGAGGGCACGCCACAGCTGAAACAAAACACTGAAATGGCTCATTTAAAAAAATACTAATTTAAAATACCGAGATAAAAATGAGCACACAAACAAAAGTTTAGCAAGCTAAGTAGCCAAAGGTTAGCTCATTCTATTAAACTGTTGTATAATTATAAAAATTCTCGTTTTATCTCTCCTTGAAAAATGGAAGTTGATTTATAATTAAAGGGGACCTATAATGCCCTTTTCACAAGATGTAATATAAGTCTCTGGTGTCTCCAGAATGTGTCTGTGAAGTTTCAGCTCAAAATACCCCACAGATCATTTATTATAGCTTGTCAAATTTGGGTGTGAGCAAAAACACACAGTTTTTGTGTGTGTCCCTTTAAATGCAAATGAGCTGCTGCTCCCCGCCCCCTTTCCAGCAGAGGGCGGAGCTTTAACAGCTCACGCTTCGGTTGCTCAACAACAGCAAAGCTGGAGAATCTCACGCAGCCAAAATGAGGATTGTCAGTAACGGTGTTCAGCCTTACATTGTTCAAACCGGAGTCGACACTGATGGAGAGACTCAGGAAGAAGTTACAACTTTTAGACGTTTCTGAATGGTTAGTGGATAAATTTATGTAGTTGCTGTGGAGTTGATTCAACTCATCCACTAGCATGTGCCGTCATGTTAATCTTTTGTGCAAAACCCGTATGGACGCCCACTATACATGGCGTACCTGTTTGCCAAACAGAGCCATACACACCAGGCTAACGTTTATGATAGCTGTCAAATGCTGTGAATGGTCTAATATTTTTTTCCAAAATATCACTCGGACAGAAACGCTCTTTTTTTAGCAATCGAGCTTGCCAGGGTCAACTTCAGGCTATCCAAGCTATTGAGACTCTAAATAGTGTTCAGTGCTCGTCTGTGCAGCCAACGACAGAACAGTTAACATGCTTTGCTCCAACTTTTGCCATGGCATTAGAACTGGTACACCGTTGTCGTTTGTGAAAACAAAATGGTGGCGCCGTGGGTGGAAACGTGCAGATTAAGGGGTGGTAACATTATAATAAGATCCTCTTCCTACGTCACAAGTGGAGCGAAATCTGAACGGCTCGTTTTTTCACATGCTTGCAGAGAAAGGCTTGCCAAAACAAAGTTACTGGGTTGTCCTTTTTCACATTTTCTGGATTGGTAGATGCACCGGGGACCCGATTATAGCAGTTAAACATGGAAAAAGTTAGATTTTCATGATAAGTCCGCTTTAATTTCCACCATCTTCAGATTATTAAAAAGTTCTTCACACTTAAGAAAAACAAAACAAAAAAACAATTCTTTTAACATATGAAAGGTACTTTGTGCACGTGGAACCCAAAATGGTTCTATGATATCAAAAAAAAAAAAAAAAAAAAAAAATCCTTTTGAAACCTTTATTAGAAGGGGAGGAAAAGAGTCTTGTAAGAGTGTTGTATTTAAAGTTGTAGAAGATGAGTGTGGAGGTGAATCTGGTCAGATTGCTTTATGCTTGACTGCAAATGCAAAGATGAAAAACAAGTGGGGGAAAAAAAAAGATTTAATTAGTTTGTTACAATCATGAGATCCTAAAAATGGTCAAGTATTCTCTGTGTTTGAACACCGTTGTGTGTCTGTAAATGTGCACATGAAGAGGTCTAATTAAAACCTCAATATACTCTAGGACTTCAAAATGAGAGCAATCTCTCAAAATGAACTACAGAATCTCACATAGACTTGATTCTGAGCAAATGGAACAAAAATAACCCTTTCATTTAGCGTATCTCTCCTCATATCTCTCCTTCGCTTTATTACTTAATTAAAATCTGAAAGGTTACCCTATCTCTGCTGTGTTTTAATATCACACAGCAGCGTGTAAGAAATCCATCATCCCAACTCCACCACAAAATGTCTATTATATTTTTTCTTCATAATAACTGTTATTATGAAATATTCACATAACATCACTAAAGTGGTTCAATTCTAGTGAAACTTCTGCTTTCATCCAAAGAAAATGATCCAGTTAATGTTTGGAAATACCTTATTCAGTCTTGTTTTGTTCTGTATTTTAACACAGACTGCTTGAAAAAACTCTTCTGTGCACCACATGACTATGCCTTTCATGGACTGTACATTAAAATGAATTCAAGCCGCGTGTCACAGTCCATTCCACACCTCACATGCTCTCCTCTTCTGTTTCACTCTGTCACTTCCTCCTCCTTTATGGCTCAATCCTGTTAAATCACTGTTCGGATGTAATCTACATTTCAAACCTAATGAAGAAGTAATGATGTTCCTCCATTAAACTGTGAGCGGCTCTTTTAGTCTAATCATACGCTCAGCCCTGCTCCGGCTCTTCTGTTCTTCTGGTCGAGGACTTTCCTCGGATAAATTCCAAATATAATGAAAAGAAGAAATTGCTTCCCCAGAAACCCGTGTAGATTCATCATCTGACACTTTAAATGCAATTTCACACAAGTCATCAAGTGACCAAGCAATACCATACTACTCAACAAGCAAACCAACTGATCAACTGAATGACTAACCATTTAAAGGGGACCTATAATGCCCTTTTACAAGATCTCTGGTGTCTCCAGAATGTGTCTGTGAAGTTTCAGCTCAAAATACCCCACAGATCATTTATTATAGCTTGTCAAATTTGCCCCTATTTGGGTGTGAGCAAAAACACGCCGTTTTTGTGTGTGTCCCTTTAAATGCAAATGAGCTGCTGCTCCCGCCCCCTTTCCAGAAGAGGGCGGAGCTTTAACAGCTCACGCTTCGGTCGCTCAACAACAACAAAGCTGGAGAATCTCACGCAGACAAAATGACGAAAGTGTTCAGCCTTACATTGTTCAAACCGGAGTCGACACTGATGGAGAGACTCAGGAAGAAGTTACAACTTTAGAAACTGGACGTTTCTGAATGGTTAGTGGATAAATGTGCTGGCCTTTGCAAATAGTTTTTAATGTCTTGTCTTTACAGAAAACGTACACAGTTTTTCAAGATAGTTTTTTACACTGTTCTTTACAAACGTGTGGATATAAAGTATATAAACAAGGTTTAAAATAGACGACAAAAATAGCTTTAGCCGCATTTGTTGTGGTACTGAAGAGGTACATCGACTGAAATGGCGATTTGCTCAAAAATCATAAAAATAAACAGTGTGACACTTACTTCTTCTGGAGGATCACGAACAGTTGGTACAGATCCATCCTTGAGTACCAACTTTTGAGCAAAGCCTGCCTTGTATTGCCCCTCGTTCACAAAGCAGTCTGGAGTGAAATTATTTGCGCAGACATAAATGAATTTAGGTTTATTTTGTGGTGCAGTATCTTCAAAAATAAAACGAATCCACTGCGTCCTCAGTGGCTCAGATGATGGGAGAAAATCAAGACTCTCATGTTCAGTCTTACATTCAAAACAGAACAGCAGGATTTGCTTACGAGACATTGTTGACGCTACAGCTGCTCGATCGCGGAGAAAATGGCGGACAGTGTACAACTCGCTGAGGGCGGAAACTATGATAATGCAGGACTGTCAGTCAGCGGTTTTGGGCGGGGCCTGCATGTCTAATGAGACTGCTTTGGTTTAATGGGGATTAAAAAAAAGAGTGGGTGGATTTTTATCATTGTAGGCCAACACACATTTATGTCCAAACAACATGTAAAAGTGGATTTTGCATAATAGATGCCCTTTAAAAAAAATAATAATAATTTGAATTACTCATTTGAATCTGAATGTCATGCTAATGTGAAGTTATGATGCAAAGAGCAAGGCCTCCAGAAATCACAGTGGTAAAACATTGTCAGTAATATTAGAAAGTTACGAAATCAACTTTTATATTCTAAATTATATGTGCAGCTGATGTCTTTAAACTTACTATAGTTAATTTATTCTAAACTGAGCTCACCAAACTGAAACTATTATGCAGGCATTCAACAATAACAATAAACTGCAAAAGTAAAGAAGCACATGAACTGCTCAGCAAAAACAGGTTTCTACATCTGCAATGTCTTTGTAGTCAAACAATGCAGTGTTTAACGTCTCAGATGGTGCCACAGATTGTCTAGGACAGTGTCTCTCCATGGAAAACTGTTTCATCCGCAGCTGTGCGAGCCGTGCTGAGGAATGGAAAATGTCCAACTCGAAAGTTGCAATCTAACCAATATATGACTACAAGCTGTTTGCTGCACACAATACATCCGGTACTACAAGTAATAGGCTACTATAAATAAATACCTCTTAATGGTATTAGAGATGACTCTTTAGATGGTGTGAGATTTTTGAAAAAGATATAAAGCACCAGAAAGTCTAGATGAAAAATCTCCCGTAGATCAGCAGACAGAGACCCTCATTAGCGTTTCTCAGAAAACCGTGGTGGAAAAACAAGATGACTAGGAGCATTTTTCAAAGAATTTATACCTCTACTTCACCTAAATCAATATAAGAGTGTGACCTTTGACCCCCACTGTTCAAAAGTGGTTGTCGTTTTATGAGTCTGGGACAAAACCGATTTACGAATCCACTGGAGCTTCTGTAATAGATGGATTAAAGCAGAAGGGCGCCGACAGCCAGACAGCGTGAGACTATATTTGATGTGTGTCTGTAATGAGCCTCACTGTGCTTTCATAGCGAATGTAAGAGTGAGTGGCATGATCACAGAATATGACCAGGGATCTGCTGGAAAATGTATTCACTGGAAATATCTATAAATTACTTATCAACCATTTGAAATTCATCAGTCGAAACGCTCAAATCAATTTGCTTTGTTGCACAAATGATGCCACTTAATGTCACCCTGGAGAAGGGAAAATACATTATGCTATATTTACTGAAGAAGGATAATGTGTCTAAATGTTCTGTCTGATCTTATAATGAGTGACTAGTACACATAACTACATGTAAGCAGAGTGAACTACATGATGTTTATAATATGGTATTCACATTTCAACCAGCAGAATTATGAATGTGGAAACCAGCGAGATACGTGTCTAAGATCTACATGTGTACAGAAAACAATAATTAAAAAAGACAGAATACAAGAATGTGTCGCGTGTTAATAATGCAGTCTAACCTTCATGCAGTGGATTTTCTCAGAAAATATTTATATATTCATGTTGGCTATTTCACATGCAGCAAAGCGTTTTGGATTCATGCAAGTTGTCGTATTGTTAATTATTCATACAACTGGAAGAGATTCATTAATCTACAGTACTTTTTTGTTATAATGTTGGTATATAAAACAATTAAGTCTCCAAATATACTGTAGTATCTATCTATCTATCTATCTATCTATCTATCTATCTATCTATCTATCTATCTATCTATCTATCTATCTATCTATCTATCTATCTATCTATCTATCTATCTATCTATCTATCTAATCTATAGCATGCATTCATTTTCACAAATGCATTAGTTTAACCCCTGAGAATCTCACCTGAAATCAAGTGACCAAGGAATTGAACTGAATGAGAAATGGACTCAATCTGTGTAATAAATTCTATCTGAGACAGGATTTTAATGCTGTGAAAACTGCATCTCTCATACACTATTACACAAGGAGAAAAGTCTATATGCGGAATCCAGGTCCTCCATTAGGAGTCATACGGGGTGAATGTGATATCAGCTGTGAAGCAGATACGCCGCTGAATGTTTGACTCATTCTCCTTGTCGGCGTAAGACTAATGAACTGCTGTTCAAAAAAAAAAAAAAAAGCACTCAATAAGCAACTCTGGCCAGCGTGCAACACTAATCGTGATGCATCCTCTGCCGTATGTCTGTGAGCAGGAGGGTATTTAGCTGTGAGATGCTGCATTTGCTCTTTAATGGGACACGAGCTTATTTACTCTCCTCGGGATCTGAGATCTGCTCAGAGATGATGAGGGATGTTCAGTGTGTTTGCTATGTCGGGGTGAACATAATTCACCAAACTGCAATGTCACTCTGTTCCACATAAATTAACAGCGTTTGCTGTGAATGCATAAGTAAATCCAATAAATTATGGGGGTTTCATTTACTCTTAAATTAGAGGAAAACACACACACACACACACACACACACACACACATATATATATATATATATATATTAGAAACTAGCTTCTTGAATTATGAGCATTAGTTGTTTTGTGTTGAAATATAAAAACCAAAATTCATTGAAAGAAATGTCTGCATATTTTAGATGAATTAAATATTTTTAATGCTATTAAATTCTTTTGAATTTCTAGGCAAATCTAAAAATCAAGATTAGTCACATTGACATTGTAAAAACAAAACCTTAGTTGTAATAATTAGATGAAAACAGTCATTAAAAAGTTACTCATCAGGCACATTTTCTTATTTGACTCTGTACAGTATGTTATCGAAAATTGCAATGCAATGAATAAATAAATAAATAAGTAGCCACAACATACAAATACTTTAAATACACATTTGATTTGTATTTATCATTATATATTGACAGTAATAAATAGTGTAAAAAATTGTAAAATTGTATTGGTTCTTTTTTTATTTTTTATATTTATTTATTTATTTTTTGCTTTTTGCAGATTTTGTGAGATGCAGCAGAAACTTTTGGGCTTCTGCGGTCATGCCTTCTTGAAATAGTTGAAAGAACTGGTTGTATAACTTTCTGTAAGAGATGATTTAGATTGCAAAACAATCCTGTCCTTGTAATTGGTCTTTCAGCACATCCAGTACATCCTTCTGAGAGACATTCAGTTTCCTTCCTTTCATTTCAGCATCCGAAAGCTACAGCGCTAATGGGACTCAAGAAGCTTGAGTGATTATTTTCTTCATTTTCTGAAAGCAACCACCTAACATTACTAACGTTTACCATGTTGAATGCTACATGTGCAAATTGACCAATTCAGTCAGATCTTTGCTGTGTGGCAATTATCCAGCATGCTTTGCTGCAATGACACACCAGACTTTGAGGTTCACAGAAAGAAAAATAAAAGCTTCTCTGAATGGAGGCAGACCTTGTCTCTCTCGGCTCTCTAAATCACACACATCTTTTGCCTTCTGGGGTGCTCTGACATTTTCACACACAATGGAAGTGAAACATTGACCCTGTCTCAAGACCTAGATGTAATGAAAGGCTCCAAGGTTGTACTCGATTTCAGATAGAAGCAATGGTTTTTCTCTGGCTTCTGTTAAACGTTTTATTAAAAGCATTACATATGCCATTATAAAATTATAGCAGCAACTTCATATCCTTACAGCCTTTTTATAGCACATAAACAGGACTTGCATTAAAGGAGAAGCCTTCAGATACGTAACTTCTCAAAGAGGGTTTTACAGCTGTCGGTGCCATTGCAGTGATGGTCTTTACACTCTTAGAAGAAAAGGTTTTATATATTCATATATAGAAACTTTTAGCGATTCTCATCATGAGATAATTTTATAGATTTCATTTTAATTAATTGATTTTGTTTTAATTCATTTTTGATTGTAATTAAATGTTATGACCTAAACAGCTTGTAAACGGTATCAAGTATGATCACTGGAATAAAACGAAATAATCCATTAAACATGAACATATAATGATCAAATATATAAAGCTTCTTTATTGGCATCAATGGTTCCATGAAGAACCTTTAACATCCATGGAACTTTTCAGTCGCACAAAAGGTTCTGTAGATTATTTAAATGTTCATCACAGGAATATATATATATATATATATATATGTATATAAACTCTAGATGGCACAAGCTTATAGGTCCTTAACCCTTTAAGACCTAAAGGGAGCGCCGGCGCTCCTGTTTGCGTGTCTCTGATTAAGAGCCAATAAAAACTGAACCCATATAGGTAGCACAATAATTCTTTTTGCATACAAAATCAGAGACTTTACATGTTCAGATCAAGCCTCCAACATGCTCCTGTTGCGTTATTTTCACCCTCTAATGAGTCTGAGTAATTTGCGTTTACAACAAAAACAGCACAGCCCCTAACTGAATACAAATATGTAGATTTCACGTACTCATGAAACATGCACAGATCATAGAAAATGGCACATCATTATTTAAAGCAGATTCTCACGATTAAAAGAACTTAAAATCAACATAATATATTGCGTTGATCACAAGAAATTACTCACAGAATGATGTGACATACTTGGCTAAAAACGTTGTCTCTCATCTTTCCGGGATGCAGTGTGTATCCAATGTTCCCGGAACCATCCATGTTCGTTTTCCAACGCGGAATAACACAAAATAGGTATCATAAACTCCTAATGAGTGCTGAGAAGTGCCTCTAAACCGGAGTTTACCGCCCGTGGGCGCCATCTAGCTGCGAAAAAATTAATAATACTTTATTCAACTATATGCTATCGCCACAAAATTTGAACCAGATGCAGCTCACATGTAGAAGAGCATCACCAAAAAATATTTTTTCTTATTTCCTTCCTGAGTTATTCCATGTCCAACTATTAAAAAAAAAAAAAATTGAAATTGAAATTGAAATTCATTCTCTATAGGACACAGCTGATTGGTTCCTGCTGTATCAGTAGCCAATGAGCTCGCTGCTCAACACTCAAATACTTGGTCAGCATTTGCTGTAGCAGTTACAGCGCTTTCAGAAACCCTCCACCTTCCCCAGCTCCACCTGTATAGATCTGCCTCGGGTAATTCATGTTCGCAGCTTTAAAATTTACTTAATATATTTAAATGTAAAATTTTCCACTAAAACAACCTGAGTACATAATGAAGTGAATAATCTCTCACAGCTCCATAACTTCTTCTATACCATGATAACACTGGCGTGTATTTGTGCAAATCACCATCTTTCCAATAAAATGCAAACTTTGCTGCTCAACTTTGGCAGCTCTCGGCTTCTCCTGCATCTGCTGGAGCTGCACACGGAGCGCTGAACATCAGCCCTGCCTGCCAAATGCGACAACACATGAAAACGAGTCCCAGACGGGGAGGACAAAGACGCAGAGAGACGTGCAGGTGGGTGGAGAGGGAAAATAACGGGTTAGCGCATGCAAACGCTTTCCCTCTCGCAGATGGCATGATTTAAAAAAAAAGAACAACAAGGGAGTTGGAAACAAGTAAAAACTGTACAGTAAGCAACAAAACATTACACAGCTGTTCAGAGAGCACAGAGGGATGATATTACTACACTAATAGATTGAAACTGCATTTCACATTCATCTCAGTTGTGTTTCCTGCATTTGTGTACATCAGAAATGACTACATGAAGGTTAAAGAAATATTTCAGGGAGGTTGTTTTCAGATAGCAGTAATAATTTTAACTGGCTTCTTCTGTACACTTTATTACAAGCTTGACAGATGCCATTACAAAATTATAGCAGCAAACCATCTAAACGTTGTGTGTGTGGTATGCTTGACCTCCAGCACACAAACACAATGACGCGAGTAGCGAGGCTTTGTGACACTTTGAATTAATTGAACCAATTTGCACAATGACTCAGGAAACTGCACACGGTGAGGACCTCTGCTGGTTAAAGTCGGCATGAAATGGAAGTTGCGATCATTTTTTTTCTCCCTTTCCACCTTATTTTTCATCTAAGAGCTGCATGGCCATTTGTAATTTTAATGTGTTTGGCTTCTGGTGTCATTTGCTTCCAGTTATTTTCAGCTGTACAAAACACTTCCTTTTGCTACTTGATATTGCAAACTGGTATTTCTTACCATATTATTTTAATGTATTGTCTTAATTGGAAACACACTGTTTTGTATTGCAATCAGTTTACAGTTTACTGCACTTTTCTATTCTTCCTGTTATTTTGCCTATAGCGGCTAATAAATCAGAAGTCTCACACATTTACAGAAAACTTACTTCTGCGTTGGAAAAATAAGGTGGATTGTGCTGTATCCGACTGAAAAAGCTTGTGGAACAAGAACAAATGTAGAGCGAGGCATGATTTAGTCCATCAGCTGTGCCCTATAGAGAATGATGTAATTGCAAGAAGGACCCATCAGCCTGTGCCATCTAGAGTTTCATGACAGAACTTTGTATAAGACAAGGGGTCATGAACTCCATTGTTTTATTGTTTTATAATGTTTCCTGGGGTGCACTTATAATGTTAGTATGTTTTTTGTTTTTTTTTTTTTTTACATCAAAAATGGTCATAATTTAGAAATAAAAGGCATTTTTCCTACCCTGATTTTAGCTCTCTGTTTTAAGGGGCGTGTCTGCTGTGAGACTTCAGTGTAAACGCCCACTGCTGTGATTGGCTGACATCTTTGCATATGAAATAGCTAAGTATTACTTTCTCAAACTTTTGGCACGTTTTTACTATTACAGCTCTCAAGGTTTACTAATCATGAAAAGTGTTGATTATAGCATTACATTTAGATCTATGGCATTATATTTAGATCGTGGCATGAAAGGTTGCAGTGATGAACATTGTAGTCGATCACAGACATGTTGTTGAGCTCATGAAAGCAGTGATCTCGTCATTGCAACTCAATTTCTGCACACTAACGAATGCTTTCATCATAACTAACAGTGCAAACACGACGTAACTAAGAGATTCGTTGAATAAAACGGGAGTTTTGGTGCGAGTCCAGAACTCAGTCACTGATAAACTCACTCTGTTTGATTGACAGCTCCAGCGATTGTAAAGGGAGCGTTCTTTGATCGCTTTCTATATATAATTTAATCACCATTTAAATAACAGACTATTTTCATCCTACTAAGAGAAACAAGGTGAAGTTGAGCGTTTAGTCACTGGTTTGATTTACTGACACAGTCAAAGAACATCTGACTGTACATGAATCATTAATATCAGATCAGGCATTAGAATGAACACAGTTACTCACATGTTGTTGCATTATTGTCGAGTCCATATCGTAAAAGTGTGTTTGCAAAGCAAAATGTGACTGATTTACCAAAGAATCCACAGTGAAATGTACCGAACACAAATAAATAAAGCTCAACTGAGACATTCACATTGTTGAAAATAAATAACCATATTCCTAGCATTAGGATCCTTTGAAAGGTAATGTTATTTTAGTCCTGTATCGCTCTTCTCTCCTCCTCATCTCACTAACACACCAGTGGGCGGGGCTAACGCTGCAATGATGAAGTAGGCGTTGATTTCTTCTGCGGAGGCGGAGCTTCACCTATCTATAGACACATTCCAGGATCAGTCGTTCGCTGGGTCTGGTGTCAATAAAAGCTTTTATTGGACTAACAAGGAAGTTTTCAGTTCTGAAACTTACAGGATATTCTTATAGTACGATGATCTCTTATATATCAAAAGCTCAAACTGATTTCTCAGTTCATGACCCCTTTAAGTGAAGCATTTCTCACAAGTACAAACAAAGCAGTCTGAAAGAATACTCTCTTATTTTTAGTTTAAAAGGATTTTTTTTTTTTTTTTTTTGGAAAGGGTAGCACTATTGAAGTCATGTGATTACACAAGCCTAAAACAACAAATATTGGCCAAACAAATTGACTAATCAGTACAACTCCTAACGATCCCTTACCATTCTGCCTCATCTAGCTGTATTGTCTTTGTGCCAATGCAGAGGCCCAATCCAGCTACCAAACTACAGATACAGCATTAAGTTGCACAGACTGACAATATTGTGGTCATCAATAACCTCCCTTGCCTGTCTTTCCTACACAGAAATGAATCACCTCTGTTGGACAGCAACATTGTGTTTGGCCACGATTATCCAACTTATAATTGCCCAGGGTTGCTCTGAAGTTGATGAATGGGGCTCTGCCAGCAATTCATAAATATGTTGCGCTTCATCACAATTTCCAGTCTGTGAGGGAACTCTAGCGAAGCCTGGCACTTTTAATTGAGATACTTAACATGCATGACAAATGAGGCAACTCTACACAAGGCAGGTTCATCACACTTAATTTTCCCCAATGGAAAGTATGACACATTACTCACATATTATAGGTGATATGAAATCAGGGTCCAAAATTTTTGGGGGGTATGCTGGAACCTGCATAATTAAGACTTGAAGGTAAGTGAAAACAAGAGGTTGGGGAGATTTATTCTCATTACAGCATACAGCATGCTTTAACAGTATTTTCCTACAATGCTTCATTAACCACAAAGTTAGTCATAATATGCAACAGTAAACTGTTTAATACACTAATAAGATTTGAAGTACACTACAAGTGCACATTCAAACACTTCTTTTTCAAGGTGCCAAAGACATTTCGGGTTGCCTTAAGACAAAATAAAACCAACTGCACCATGAAAATGACCTACAGATATCCATTTAAAAAATAAGTCAACAATCCTGGAAGTGGCTGTATATAAGGCAGAGCGTATGAAGTATGACAGGATGAATGGAGGACATTAGCTTGTGGTAATGTTCATTCGAATGCACCATTCATCAAAGCGCTGGTGCTGTCGCTCGCCCTCTCAACTTATTGACAGTTTCATATTGACAGTACAATGGGCTTTGAGCACAGCTGGAGACGCCTGGAGTGGAATTGATCGGGGGATTTATGGAGTGTTTGGGATAGTGCAGCTCTTCAGGGTAGCCTAAAGTGGACCTGTGGAGTCCACGGAAGTACCGGACTCACCGCGACGCTAATGGCATGTGTGCTTGTAGATGTCTGGGGAAAACATGACCTTAGACAGCTTGAGTCCCTCAAAAGCAGCGTCTAAATCATGTGGGATCAGCTTCTATAAACAGTGCGGTAAAAATCTATGAGCCACATAAAACCTGCAGCAGACTTTCAGGGATTGAAGTTTGGCTTGATGGCGTATGAATCATAGTGACAATAGAGATTCCAATAGATAGTAATACAAGACTTTAGTGCTTTGTCATGGGCCTGTTGCAGGCGAGTATTGATCTGAAAGCATTATTATCACAAAGGGCTGAAATGAGCAAAGACTTCTTTTTATATTACAAAGATCTCTGATGTAGGTCACCAAAACCAATTTACTCTAAAATCTGTTCATATTCATTGAATGGTATGGCTCAGCTCTATGGGATTTGAATGGCCATTTTATCACCTGCCAGGCAAAATTTGTAAGACTGCGAGCAGCATGATTCAAGGAATCAGTCCGTGGCGTTATGTGCCAAAGTTAAATATTTAGGGGTTTGTTCAAGTCACTAATTATAATAACTATGAGCCATATTAACTGTGATGATTGTCTTAGCATCTAATCAGCGACCATTAATAGTAACTGAATGCATTAAAATGATGAAATTATACCAGAATGCATAATATTCATACTAGATCACACACGTTAAAGATCTTTTTAACAAAAGAACCCCCCTAACCCTTTTCTCCAGACAGCACACAAACAGCACACAATCGATCACCATCTGGGTTTTAAATGCCAAGATACTCACATCCGCTAACATGCCTGGCTGGTAATGAAATAGACTAGAAAATAACAAAGGTTTTGGGACAGATCCATCCCATTGGTTTTAAGCCTTTAATAGAGTCATGTTCACTTTAACACAGTTGGGCAAACACTTTGTTGAAAGTTAGAGTCTTAAATTGATTACAGCTTTCATTCATGCAGTAACTGTGAATGTACTATATTTTGTTTAACATTTAATTGTTGCCATGATTTTCTTATGCTTCCTTGCAGAGATGTTCACGAGTCCAAGTCAAGTCTGGAGTCTTTATCACTGGAGTCTGAGTCAAGTCTGGAGTCTTTTGTCACGAGTCCGAGTTGAGTCTCGAGAAAAAAAAATCTCATACTCAAACTGTGAAAATACTTATTACTTATAATAATTATTAATAATTATTATTATTATTAAAAATAATTATTAAAAATACAAATAAATGTAGTGATTAATATGAGGTCCTAAAAATTGATTTACAATAATTGAATTATATATTAAATTTGCAAATAAAAGTCAAAACATCAGGTATAGCAATGTGAAAAAACAACAAAACAAATATTACAAATATTATGAAATAATTGAAATATGGATCACACTGTTTGAAATTGCTGGCCAAATTATTCTTGAGAGAATGTCACAAGTCTCATGCATTAAGAAGAGCTGTATTCCTGCAATCCAAAAGTGCATCTCAAATAGCCACGAAATCACTGCTACTCAATATCCCAGCAATGCACATGCATAAATTATGCAGATTACTCTTTGCTGCTTTTGTGTATGCTGCTGTTGTTGTTGTCACTAGGTACTTGTTATTGAGAGCTCATGTTTTATTGTTAGTCTTGGCTGTCACTGTTACTGTGGTTTGTGTGTTAAATTACGAGGTCTGCTCACCAATGTGAAACGTAAGCTAGTTAAAGTAGTAGACAGGTTGTTAGTATGTGTACTAGTGCAGAGATTCATCAGCGATCTTATCCGTAGGCTATTTTGTCACACCAGTAGGTGGTGACGTGATAATCATTAATAGTGAGTCATTGGATCATTCGCTTAACCAATTCACTCAAACACACTGATTTTTTTTTTTTTTTTTTATGAATGAAAATGTATTTATACATTTCCCAAATTTAGGTAACAATGAATATATATGCAATATAACAAAAATCACAATATACTGGAAAAAAAAAAAAAAAAATATATATATATATATATATATGTTTTTTTTTTCTTTTCCAGTATATTGTGATTTTTGCTATTGTAAGTGAAAACAAGAGGTTGGGGAGATTTATTCTCATTACAGCATACAGCATGCTTTAACAGTATTTTCCTACAATGCTTCATTAACCACAAAGTTAGTCATAATATGCAACAGTGAACTGTTTAATACACTAATAAGATTTGAAGTACACTACAAGTGCACATTCAAATACTCAAGCACACTTCTTTTTCAAGGTGCCAAAGACATTTCGGGTTGCCTTAAGACAAAATAAAACTGACTGCACCATGAAAATGACCTACAGATATCCATTTAAAAAATAAGTCAACAATCCTGGAAGTGGCTGTATATAAGGCAGAGCGTATGAAGTATGACAGGATGAATGGAGGACATTATTTTTTTCCCAGTATATTGTGATTTTTGCTATATTGCATATATATTCATTGATTTTATATATATATATATATATATATATATATATATGTTAAACTGCAAACTGTTTCTGCTGGAGGAAACAATCCACAATGACCTGCATGGAGAGCATGAACAACCACTAAAAAAAACATGGAAAAAAAAAAAAAAAAATCAATATTAAATCCAAGAACATTCATTATGGATGCATGTAGTTTGAGACTGAGAAAAACATGGGCAAGAAAGAATAAAACAAAACATAAACTTGCATCCAGGCCAGTAGGTGTCAGTATAAAGTCCAAGACCACCACTGACATTATTGGAATGAATAAAAACCAGATAAACAGAAGCAAAATCTTTTAAACAGTAATGTAATAATAGTAAGAGTACAGCGCAGCATGCAGCATGCATTTGCTTGTCTTTTAATAGTTGATTGCGTGATGTTTTGTTTTTCGTTCACTCCAGTTGGCAGCCTTCACTCATGGGTCTTCCCTTTGAATGTCATTTGCATAATTAAGAGGGCTCATTATTCACTGTGCCGTGTGTGATGTGACAGACATTTCCTGCGCAGCTGAGAACTAATTATTTTCCAGATACATTACACTGATATAATGTATTCCTCTGAAACTCCACTAATCACTCATAAAATGCATGTTTCCATCCTCAAAGCTGTTCTTTTATCCCTGCCATGATGTTAAGTACTAATTAAGCTTAATAAATCATTCACAACCTTAACTCAGCAAGTCGAAATGTATGTAAGCTGTAAAGTTAGAGTTTGATGGAACTATATAGGGCTGCATTTAAACACTTCAAATACTCACTCATTAGAGAGAAATGTAGAGGAGACAAGACTGTGTGAAATATAGGAGGATAAATATGCACAAGAGAGAAACAAGCTTATTACATACCATATATGTGTAATAATAATAGAAAAAAATATTTTTTTTCAGAATGATTTGAGGTGGTGATGATGATTTAACAGTTCGGTTACTTTATGGATCATCATTCTCCATGCTTTATGATCTTTGACAGCTTCTTTCAATTTTTTCAAGGGCATGTCCAAGTCGGCCTTGATTATGTCCAGCCAGCCTGTTCTTTGACTTCCTCTTCTTCTCATCCCACTGACTATGCCAAGCATTAATATTGTTTCCAAGGAATTAGCTCGCATTATATGAGCAAAGTATGAGAGTTTGTTGATGTTCCTCCCACTGATTTTCACACCATTGGTGATTTTTTCCAGATTACATCACCTCATGATTGTTGCAGCGTACAGATTGCACAGGGTAGAAAACCTTTAAAATCAAAAGTCTCAAGCTCATTAGTACAGCTCCAGGTTTAAAGACCTTGCTGTATCTCCTTTTGAAATGATTTATTTTTCCTCCTTAAATAATTTATTTTATCATCTGATTGCTTTTAATTAAAATGACACTGCCCCCCACTTGTTTAAAGGGGTCCTTGATGATTTGACTTTTTTAACTTTAGTTAGTGTGTAATGTTGCTGTTTGATCATAAACAACATCTGCAAAGTTACAATGCTCAAAGTTCAATGCAAAGGGAGATATTTTCTTTTACAGAAATCGCTGTTTAAGAACTACAACAAACGGCTGGTAGGGACTACAACAAGCTTCTTCCTGGGTTGGTGACATCACTAACCCTAAAATTTACATAAACCCCGCCCCCGAGAACACACAACAAAGGGGGCGAGGCCATGTTGGGCTGCTTTAGAGAAGAGGAAGAGTTGTTGTAGTAGAGTGTTGTTGACATGCCGTCATTTTACGCCGGACTGCTTCACAAACGAGGATCAATTCAACGCTGGATTTGCACAAAAGATTAACATGACGGCACATGCTAGTCGATGAGTTGAATCAACTCCACAGCAACTACATAAATTTATCCACTAACCATTCAGAAACGTCCAGTTGTAGTTGTAACTTCTTCCTGAGTCTCTCCATCAGTGTCGACTCCGGTTTGAACAATGTAAGGCTGAACACCGTTACTGACAATCCTCATTTTGGCTGCGTGAGATTCTCCAGCTTTGTTGTTGTTGAGCGACCGAAGCGCGAGCTGTTAAAGCTCCGCCCTCTTCTGGAAAGGGGGCGGGAGCAGCAGCTCATTTGCATTTAAAGGGACACACACAAAAACGGCGTGTTTTTGCTCACACCCAAATAGGGGCAAATTTGACAAGCTATAATAAATGATCTGTGGGGTATTTTGAGCTGAAACTTCACAGACACATTCTGGGGACACCAGAGACTTACATTACATCTTTAAAAGGGGGCATTATAGGTCCCCTTTAAAGTATATCTTGACCATATCTTAACTAGTTTAAGTCATGCGCAGCTTGCATCTTGTCAAACTAAAGTTTCTCTTCCTCTTTTGAAGGGGACACAGCTGTCTCCTAAACCTTCCAGCATTTCTTTTGATTCTTGAAGGTGGAGTTTATTTGCACAGGCTTGTATGACCTCTCCTCCAGCTGACAGCTGTATTAACTGAGTAACATAAAGGAGATTAGGAGTGTTTACTTTCCCCAGCGCTGTGACACGTCAATCCATTGAGAGCGGAGCATCAGAAAAGCTGCACACGCTAACACTCATGGTGCAAAGCGAGGTTCATATGCATTCTGGTGGAGCCCAAATAAAAGCAATCACAGGTCACTGTCCCCACTTCCCAAAGGGCACAGACATGACCACCTCATTCTGGAATGAAATTGAAATGTTAATGAATGCTATTCATCATCAGAGCTCAGAAATGATCTGAGAGGGAGAAAATGAGAGAAGGTGTTTCTGAGAAATGAATATAATCCTCTAACTGGACACAATATGGAAAGTACAACTATGGTGTTAGATTAAACAACGTTCACACTGTTTTACTTCTTTGGCAAAGATAATACAGCAATGTGTCAGAACTACGTAAATTTTCTGTAATGTACTTGCAACCGAGAACATAATTCCTTTACTGGCAGGCTTTTAAGAACTAATTTACTGTCCAATGAGAGAGAGAGAAAAAAAACGAAAAAAAAACAAAAAAAAAACATTAATCGCAACATGTCAGAAAGCTTTCATAAAGCCTGCTAATGATCTAATGCTTGTGATTTCACACTCTTAGTCCAAAGCATCATGACCATTTAGTGGTCCCTCATAATTTTTAAATGCAAGATTCATAATTATTGTAGGTCCGAAAACATTACATTCAGTTCATGCTTAAGTATATTCTTTTAAATTATATTATTTCCGTAATAACTATTCCTTTTAAAAGTATGATAACGTGTACTTTTTCACAAGGGTCATCTCATTCGAAACTCTAACAAACTATCATAGCGAAGCTGAAACCATAAGAACACCTTGGCATATGTTGCGTTTGCAATAATGACAAAAACAGCTTGGTTGTGAAAAAAAAGAAAAAATAATACTGTAAATAGCTTGTTTCCCCGAGGACATTTCAGCCAACAGCAGCTGTGGGTCTATCAGAAATGAAGAGGCAAGAGCAGTGTCATATAAAGGGCTTTGAGAAGTCTATTAATAACAGTCCAGAGAATGTGTTTTTGTATTGCAATAAAATACAGAACCAAAATTAAATAAATAATTGTTAGATATTAAAATAAAAGGTCCCAATGAAAAAGGGAATGTGAAAGCTCTAGTAAGGAATTGCAGCCAATGTTACTGCTAGGTGGTTACTAAGGTGTTACTAAGGAGTGCATTAGTGCCCGCCCACTTTTTCAACAGTGTTGGTTCCGGAAGTTATTTATTTATTTTTTTTTTCCATTAATTTCTCACATAAGGATCGTTAAAGCATTATAAGCCATGAACCAAACCAACCAGAATCACAACGTTACAAACTTTGATTTGAAGCAAACAAAAGTATTTGAAAATCGGTCAAAAAGACAAAATTACAAGACTGTGTACTTTAGTGATAGAAAGAACTACAATCCCATAAAGCATTGTGAACAGCAAGTTTGAATTAATAATGATGGAGAAACGATGGAGTGTAGGGAGATTGACTCGATCTCTTTTGGCGCATTTTGCTAGTTTTAAATCTATAATTGGTGGAATTTTCTGTACAGCATCATGGGTAATGTAGTTTTTCACCATGAATTCCACTGTTAAACATGATTATTTTAAAAATAAGCTGTAATAATGCAGGTTAACGGCTTCATCAGCAGCAAATAGCATCGATTAACAACCTTGTAGCTCACAGTAGGACTCTCTTTAAAGGTTTATAAGTTACCGTTAAAAATCAATTTAATGGAAGTCTATCTGAAAATCTCTCAGATTAGAGATTTTTGCAAAAGCAAACTTCAAGTTTGTATAATAACAATATGTTAACTGGGTCAAGGTCATATAATTAACTATCCTTAATAAACCTTTTGAAATAAAACAATCCAGACCATGCTTAATGATTTACAGTCAACGCTCAGTTACAGCAGAAGTGCATTTCTGTCTTATTATACTGTATCCATTTTTCAGTCTATAATGTATTAAAAAACACACAGATGGGCTTGTTGAGCTGGTGTACTTGAGCTGTGATTAACTCACCGCACTTCTCCAGGGTCCTCTGTAACCAACACGTCTGTCTTACAGCTGGCTATAGGGTTGATTGACAGCTCCACCGGAGGAACCACAAAGCTCTTGCTGACTGGCAGCCAAAGGCCTTGACCCAGACTGTAGGATGACCTGCAGCGTGAGTGACATCGACACAAAGAGAGTAACGTGTCAGCTGAATTTCAATGACCCCGTGTAACATGCTAGAATAAAAAAAGAGCTGCTTATTACAAGAAACCCACCATGACCCAGAGAGGAGATCTGTTCTTCATAACATGCACAAATGAAGACCATCAAACTAGACAGTAGTTGTGTGATAATGACATATGTAAAGGTGTTTGATAATAATAATAATAATAAAAAAAAACCAATAACTTAATAATAATAAACATAATAAACATTGCAAATATACAGTACGACAAGTCTGTAGAAACGATCCAATAAATGGGTCATATAATGGAGAATAGGAAGCAAAACAAACAAACAAACAAACACACACACAAAATCAATCAATCAATCAATCAATCAATCAATCAATCAATCAATCAATCAATCATTATTATAGGAAGAGACTGCAGATTGGATTAGAATGACACTGGAGTGAATAAACATGACCAGATTCTCACTTTAGGGAACTTTTCCTTATAAATACAGTAATATCATGTATGAATAAATGCATCATCTGTTTATCAGTGGCATCATTATTTTGTCCAGGTAACTGAAGAGCTTAAAAAAAAAAAATCTAAGCTAAACCAATATTAATTTTGCCAAAGAATCCACATTCTGGGAATTCAATTTGTATGAACCATGCACCCTTATTATCATATATCATGGCGATCTGACACGAGGGCTCCACCGCACCCCGAGCTCCGGTCTGAGCGTGCCCGGATGCTGACCTTGAGTATAAACAAGCACATCTGAATTACTCTGGATCAATGCATACTTCCACTCATAAATAAGACACCGATAGCCCAGGCCTTGCTCCAGCCCATCAATTGACACTTCAGAGGGCATCGATTGCTTTCCTCAGTCCACTATCAGTCAACTGCTGCCAGCTGAACTAAATGGCTTGAGTCGTCAGGTGGTTAAGAGTGATGACGGCTTGGGTGAGTAAGGAGAGAGTGAATGGATGATATAAATGTCATTTATTTTCGAGCCAAAGAGAAAAAAATCAGGTTCAGGCTTCTAGTCTGAAAATTAGGAAAATAATGAAATGTATTTGTGTTTAATTAAGAGACAGAGTTTAATTGGGAGAAGTGAGATATTGTCATTACATTATGTAATTGACCAGCATAAAGCACACATTTGTTTTAGCTGAACTCAATATATGCAGGTATTGGGTAATTAATGGTTTTTATATCAAATAACCATGTGTTAATGGTTATTTTAGATAATCATAATTGCTCAGCAACCAACTTTGCATCTTTCTCATCTTTACACATTTGGGACACACCTCTTCTTAAGTGTAAATAACTGGAAAATTACTGCCTACATTTACATATAATTCACTGCCGTTTCCAGCTGAAATTAATACGAGTGGCAGCTTTTGTTCCTTTTCACACAGGTTATGATTACAGGGGAAGGTTTATTGATTAACAAAGATTTATTTTCGCAATACTATCAAAACACTTTTACCATAGAGCATGATTTGTGAACTAATACATTTTGAGGTTTGCATCCCATAACCAGCTCCATTTGTTTGGCTTTTCTGATGTAGTAAACTTGCTCGGAAGCTCACCTGGTACAGCGTTGCTCTTGTGATGTGAAGCGCTCGAGTACAAGTCCCGTGAAACATGAGTCACGATAAATGAGACACATGGCATGGTTGCTTCAGCAAATGCGTTTTAATCTCACGTTTGCTTTTGTTAACACTATCGGTTAGGTTTAGGGTTGGGTTTAGCTATGTTATTTTCAAACGTATTAGAGCATTAACCTTTTTGCGCCACTCACCGGACATTTAATTTCAGAACTGCAGTGATATGTGCACTAACCAACATAATAAAGTGCTGCCACAGTCACAAAAATTGAAAACTGGAGAAAATTGTACACGCTACTCATCTCCACTCACGTTGAAACTTCCATGAAACAGCATTTTGCAAAAATGTACGATTTTTTTTCATGACACTGGACTGTTTAATAAACCAATCTAAATTTGCAAAAAAAAAAAAAAAAAATACCACTTATAGAGCCTCCTGTGGCTGTGTCTCATGAAAAGGGCAGCGAAATAAACCCGGAGCAAAGTATTTCAGGTTTTGCAGAAATATAGACAGAGTCACATATTTCCATTGAGCCTGCTTTGGAAATATCAACACACATCATTCAGATGGCAGTCAAGCTTGCTGCAATCCATGTGACGAGTTACATCAGATATTTTAAGGGCAGAAGCTTTACAGACTGTCACGCCCGCAGGACAGAAACATTGAGAAATCCAAAGTGACATGCTGCGGTTTGTGACCTGTCCTTGTTTCCTTTCTATCGCCACCATTTTCTCGAGCGCATGAAAAATAAATATATGGAGCCGTAAACATACAGAGTGACCCTGCTTTAAATCGGAAAGAGGGCCAGAGCTCCGGTAAAACTCCCTCCTCTTTCAGGTGGAACATGCCTAGGGCAAATCCTACCAGGAAACCCACAGCGCAGCCCGCAGGCGGTCTGTGAAGTCCTGTGTTCAGTATGAGGACAGCTGACAGCAGGTAGGGATGCCCTGCCTGGACTGGGACACCCCAGAGACTGTTGTGTTCAGCATGGGACCTTCTTTCAGAGGACAGACGGCCAGGCAGATCTGTTTTTGCTGTCGTGCTTACCTGAAAATCTTCTCTGGAGCCTGTTCCCCTGTGACAAGGTCATAACCTCTCTCCAGGTTTGAGTACGGCCATGGACTGTGGGTGGAACACACACACAAAAAGATTTGATGTGCAATATGTGCTTAAGTGCTTTATCTGACAAATGTGAAAAGCAGTAATAGCAATAATAAATATAGCTACACTCAGCTATTAAGGGGTCAAGCACAACAGAAGCAAACAAGGAAGCTAGCAGCAGACCAACAATGTCATAATGGACTATGACAGCAACTGAGACACTGCATGTCAATTTTAAAGTCAATTAGAGCAACAATACTGTAGTTACAGTTTTGTTCGATTATAGTACCATCAAGTGGCACAGTCCCACCACTATTTTTTTGTTTTGTTTTTTGAGTGTCCTCAGAGTGCCCCCATACATAAGTGTGTCAACTTTGGTGAAAAGTTATATAGACATTTATATGTATAAACACACAAAAAATGACCCACACCTGACTTCGATTGATTTTTTTTTACACTTTCAAAATTTTGACATTTGGCCTTTAACATATAGTCAACGACCTATGTTTCCAATTTTCCTACGGTGGTTTCATCTCGATCGGACTAATGGTTTCTAAAATATTCGCGAATGTTGTTTAAACTCTAAATCACAACATTGCACTAACTATAAGGCGAAACCTAGCATTGGACTTGGCAAGGATTCTCATGAAAATAAGTCAACCACATCCAAAGTTATAAGCATGTAAATATTTTTTTTCACCACTAGGTGGCACTGGTCCAAAACTTCTCACACTCCTTCAGGGCATTGTGCCAATGACCCATATCAAGTTTTGTAATGATACGTTTATGCGTTCGTAAAATACAACATTTTACTAGAAAATTAAAAATGTCGACGCCCAAAATGGCTGATATGGGAAATATATTGGATATCATTCGACTTGGCATGACGCCCCGAATCTAATGAGACCACTTTTATGATTTTTGGACAAACTGTTCAGAAGTTATAATTAAAAATAGTCATTTTCATATCTCCAGACCACTAGGTGGCGCTGCGCCGAAACGCAGCATGTAACCTCAGGCCATATTTGTGATGACATGGACCAAGTTTGGTCTGAATACGATGAAGTGTTGAGGAGATAGAACCTTACGTCTATTTTCGCAAGTGCTATGTAAAATTCGTTTGCGTGTTTTTTGAAAATGGTTTGACAAATCAACTGAGTTGTTGCTAGGGTGTTGCTATGCAGTTGTTAGTATGTCTTGGGTTATTGCTATGCAATTGCTAATTGTTCTATGTTGTTGCTATGCAATTGCTAATTGTTCTATGTTGTTGCTATGCAGTTGTTAGAATGTTCTGGGTGGTTGTGAGACAGTTGGTCAAGGTGTTAAAGGTGGTTGCTAAAGTGTTGCCAGGTAGATGCTAGGGTGTTCTGAGTTGTTTCTAGGGTGTTGCTATGCAGTTGCTAGGATGTTCTGGTCTGCGTGGTTTATTGGGTGTTCCTATCCAGCTGTTAGTGTGTTCTGAGTTGTTGCTAGGGTGTTGCTATGCAGTGGTTGGTATGTTTTGGGTTGTTGCTATGCAGTTGTTAGGATGTTCTGTGGGTTTGTGAGGCAGTTGGTCTAGGTGTTATAAGTGGTTGCTAAAGTGTTGCTAGGTAGATGCTAGGGTGTTCCGAGTGGTTGCCAGGCGGTTGATATGGTGTTCTGAGTGGTTGCTAGGTAGTAGCTAGGGTTATCTGGGTTAACTTAGGGTTAACTAAGGGTTAACCCCCTCGAATTAGGGATTTCTTGCCTGAAATCACCCTGAAATGCATGTAATTGTACTAAGGGTCAGATTTATCTTCCCATGTTGTCATGTTGAAGTGTAACACTGTCCCACGTTTTTAAATCTCAGTCTGGAGCCGCCGTCTGGGCCGAAAGTTCTGCCGCCGTTTTATTAGGCCAGCTGTTTGCTTGAGCGAGTTCATTAACATGCGCCACAAGAGTCAGGAAGAGGAGTTACTACACTTGGCATGAGGTGAGGTGATGAATCGTATCTCTCTGTGTTGCAGTCTTTCTCTTCTCCCCCTCCTCATCTCCCTCCTGTCCTGGCTTTTAGTTCGCCCTATTTGTGAGGCGTTGACAGAGTGGTTTGCAGCACTCACCCTTCATTGCGGCCCCAATCAGTGCGAACGCAGAGATGTTGATGCTCTGGGTCAGGGGCGTAACCTTCCAGACAGCTGCATTCCCCTGCAGAGAGCACAATACAGTGACAGATTATGTTCATTTATCCCTCTGGCAAATCAACCGCCGTGTCCATGTGGCACCAGTGCTGCCGGCGCACACACATGGATTCGGTCCAGACAAAAGGTTTTTAAAGTACAATTTGAGGTGGGAGTCAAGTGGGAAGAGTGACATGTGAGAGCTGGTTCTGTCTCCGACACCTTCGCTATCGGATCGCTCTTATCTTGAAAGGTATCACAGAAGTGCTCAGCTCTCCAAAGGTGATGCTATGAGCTGAGGATTCGGGAATGATACCAGGACTCGAGGGGGATTGTTGCGTGAATCCCACGGAAATATGTTCATATGTTCACATTCCACCCCAAAATCAAGTCTATTTTTAGGACCATTTTTGCAATGACAATTAGGACATTAAGAACTTTCAAAACAAATTTTTTAAATCATAATATTACATGGGAAAAAAAATAAATAAATAAAATAATAATAATAATATGATAGAATGAAATGAGAGTATGGAAGCTTGCAACTTGTTTTTTCACAATTTTTGTCTCACCACTTTATTTGGTGAAATTTTGAGTTTATATCTGCATTTCTGAGCCGTATTCACAAGTAATTTGATCTTACCACTAGGAGTCCTAAGAGTTCCTAGCTAGGATATTTGGCTTAAAACCTAGTGTATGTGTGTGTGTGTGTGTGTGTGTGTGTGTGTGTGTGTGTGTGTGTGTGTGTGTGTGTGTGTGTGTAACAATGAAGTATTACATCTACGGCTAATTTTATTCAGTTTCCCCAAATCAATTACACTAATTAATGGATATACATTATTTAAACCACATTTACAGTACACATATAGTGATGGATAATACAAAACCACCAAAGATAAGACAAAAAAAGGCTAACTGGACATTTAAAACTAAGAAAACACCTTCATGATACAAGTGATAACTTTTTAATAATATAATATATTTACTCTTTAACACTATTTTAGTGTTAATATGCTTTGTGGAGAGCGACACCCCTAATTTTTGAGAGTTGCTCCAAAATTTGTGCATTAGGAGCAACTTTTGGGCTTAAGATTTTTTTGCAAATACGACACTTGATTTTTTTCTCATAACTGCGAGTTTATAGAATTCTGAGAAAAAAAGGCTGAGTTTCGTGATGTGAATTATGAAATCTGAGAAAAAGTCAGAATTGCAAGATAAAAAGTCTCTTTTGAAATGTTGCTTTTTGAAAGATTACAGAAATATTTTGTAAAGTTCATGTCTAAAAGCAAATTAATTTCAACAATGGCAAAATGAATTGTTTAGTCATACTTTAACAGAAATCTGGAGAAACTTTAATATTTGTTTGCTGTCCTTTTTGTCTCTGTGATCCAAGCAGCCAATTTATCAAATTACACAGTTTCCATTGCTTTCTTTTCTGCTTCATTAATATGGATTCATGATACTTTCTGAAGTTGCCTGGAGTTTGCAAACTTATGATTCATAAGACAAAACAAACAAAAATATAAAACTGGAAATCGAAAAATGAAAACATACTCTTTAAATAACATTCGCTAATAAACATATACTCTTCAAATTAAAATAAAAATCAAATCTGAAAATCAATCAGATAAGATACAATAGTACTTCTCTTGAATATGAAGGATAATTTTAATACCAGCGCTGGCTGGAGGGGAAACGAAACAATGAGGAAAGTCATTACAAACCGCACAGGCAGACATTCATATTTCATGAGCTGGAGCAGTGAATATTAGAAATAATATGCACCCATCTGTACTCCTACCATGATAGTGATATTCATCCCATTTCAAGACTCCCATTTCACGGCTTATTCTTGAGAAAACAAGCACATTTAGGCGCATCTATTTCACCGGCACAAACAGAGTAAGTGAAGGAGACGGACAGGGCAACGGATGCCAACTGGAACTAACGTACAGTAATGACCAACAGAAGTCATCTATTGCAATTTATTACACAGCTCTCTGGGATACCTGAATCCATCACGGCATTCGCCGTTCCATTTTTTCATTTTGCAAACATTATGGGAACGTTACTTTTGAATGTTCTCTGAACGTTCTGAAACAAGTAATAACGTTTAAAAAATGTTAGACGAACGTCCAAATAAAACATTTCAGGAAAAAATAAATGAACGATGAATACATAATTTTTTTGTGCTAACATTTTGAGATCACTATTGTGTTCACATAAAATTTCAATGGTCAGTGCAGTGCAAAGAATACAAAAACCTTAGAAAGCTCATATTGTGTCACGGTGTGTTGCAGAAGAAGGCATGAAGATGATGAATGAGTTCCAACACGAAGTTTAATACAAATAATCCAAACGAGAAGAGTTACACACATTAATCGTAAGTGTGACCGGACAAACTCACACATGGGAACACACATGAACTTAAATACTAAAGATAACAAAGTCCTGTTTACAGACTTCGTAATATTCCCACACAAATGACATTTTGGGAAATGACTGCAAAGCATTTTGTGTGCAACTTGCATTTCAAAACTCTGAATATGCAAAAGAAAGTTATTTAGATGTAATAAAAAGAGACAGAGGCAAAGTCATACACAACCTGCCTAATATCAGCACTTAACAAAAAGAAATAAAAAAAAACTGGCTGGCAGTAAGACTGCACACGCAGACATAACAGAAGCAATTAGTTTAATAGCCAAGTGCTTAATAATTCATTTTCTTTGAGCGCATATGCATATGACAGATACCTGTACCATCAAATCAGCGAGGAAGCAACCCTTCTGTTGTACATGGCAGAAAATGAGCCTTTCCATCTTTTAAAATGAAGGTTCAAATGCACTAAAACGCTTCTGCAGCAGTAAGTGCTGGTCCTCCAGATGATGTGCCAATTATTCTGATTTAGAGGTTTCAATCAAACGGCTCTCACTGATGATTTGAACTATTTTGAAGGTAGATTGCCTATATAAATGGTCGTCCTTCGAAGCCCTGTAAGGTTATATCTGAAGCGAGTTTGTGTATGCGAGAACAAGTTTTTTTTGAACAAAGTTGTAAAGTGTTTTAAGTGACTCTCTCTGAAGGACTCCTTATGTTCACAATTAAATAGAGCTGCACAAATAAACATGTGACATTCAAGGGCTCTTTACACAGTATATTTTTATCAACCTTTCTGGTAGCCTTCATTCCTTCTATTCCCCTCAATAATGCAGGTTAACAGAATGGAAAGTGTCGACTGCATTATGAAGTTACTTCACTGCAAAGTTTGAATGTCCATTTTGATCTTACATTTTAAAGGGGTCATGAACTGCGTTGTTTTATTGTTTTATAATGTTTCCTGGTGTGCACTTATAATGTTAGTATGAATTTTACATCAAAAATTGTCATAATTTAGAAATAAAAGGCATTTTTGCTACCCTGATTTTAGCTCTCTGATTTGAACGCTCTGTTTTAAGGGGCGTGTCTCTGTGAGACTTCAGTGTAAACGCCCACTGCTGTGATTGGCTGACATCTTTGCATATGAAATAGCCAAGTATTACTCTCTCGAAAACTTTTAGCATGTTTTTACTATTACAGTTCTCAAGGTTTACTAATCGTGAAAAGTGTTGCATTACATTTAGATATGACATTATATTTAGACGTGGCATGAAAGGTTGCAGTGATGAACATTGTAGCCGATCACAGACACGTTGTTGAGCGCATGAAAGCAGTGATCTCGTCATCGCAACTCAATTTCTGCACACTAACGAATGCTTTCATCATAACTAACAGTGCAAACGTGATGTAACTAAGAGATTTGTTGAATAAAATGGGAGTTTTGGCGCGAGTCCAGAACTCACACACTGATAAACTCACTCTGTTTGATTGACAGCTCCAGCGATTGTAAAGGGAGCGTTCTTGGATCGCTTTCTATATATAATTTAATCATGTTTAAATAACAGATTATTTTCATCCTACTAAGAGAAACAAGGTGAAGTTGAGCGTTTAGTCACTGGTTTGAATTACTGACACATAGACAAAGAACATCTGACTGTACATGAATCATTAATATCAGATCAGGCATTAGAATGAACACAGTTACTCACATGTCGCATTACTGTCGAGTCCATATCATAAAAGTCTGTTTGCAAAGCAAAATGCGACTGATTTACCAAAGAATCCACAGTGAAATGTACCGAATACAAATAAATAAAAGCTTTTATTGGACTAACAAGGAAGTTTTCAGTTCTGAAACGTACAGGATATTCTTATAGTACGATGACCTCTTATATATTAAAAGCTCAAGGAAAAGTTGATTTCTCAATTCATGACCCCTTTAAAGTGTGGACAAAATATGAGTTGCATTGGATTATTCATCCAAAATTGGAAATAGTGTCATGTTATTCCAAACCTGTATGACTCTCTATCTCTCTCTCTCTGTGAAACATATTTTGTTTTTACACTACCATTCAAAAATTTGGGGTCAGCAGCTTTTACTCAACATGCCAGATTTAGGCTACTGTACAATATAACCACAAAATTCCTTATAACTTTATAACTTTATGATTAACATGAAGCTAAATAATAATACACAGTTGAACTGAAGTTGATTGGCTCTTTTACCTTAATCATGAAACTTCCTTTCCTTTCCTACAGTCGCTATATTGAGCATTAATACTACATGCACACATCGCATGAGGGATTCTGTGCTGTCAGAGCCATAGTTTAGCAATTGTATACAATTTAGCGGCACTTTGATCAAGAACATATGATTCATTCATTTCAAGTCTTGATTTCCATTACAAAGACCTCCCGATGTCCTTATATTTAACATTCATAACGACGCATCAGTGTTTGTCGATTGTGTGGATTCTGCTGACATGTGGGATTATTTGCACACTCAAACAACACTGGCATGGTGCCTTCTCTTTCTCATGGCCTGATGGCGAAAATAAAGATTCGAGCCGGATGATTCTGATCATTGAGGCTCTTTTTCTTTTTAATATCTGAACTCGTGGTGATTAATAGATGCTTTCATTAGAATGCTTCTCGCGAAAGGCCGTGCGGACAATTTTCTGATTTCAAGGTTCAACGCGTGGGCACGGGGAAAGAGATATTGTTGTTCGGATGAATATTTCCCGGTGTTACACAATTCTGAGGGAAGCAATTCCGCCTATGGACCTTGAGAAGATTTATCATGTTACACTCCCACAGAGACATATGGACAAGAGTAGAGCGAGAGAGAGAGAATAGGGCTGATAAACTCGGAACACTATGAAATGACAGAGCCATTTTGTCCTCTATTAGTTGTGTGTGTGTGTGTGTGGGAGAGAGAGAGAGCAAACGAGGAATATTTATAGCAGATGAATACAAGAGAGGCTTGGCTAGCTTTTATTAAGTCGTGAGCAAAACATATATTTCTGAAGCAGCCCGTGAAAGAGGAGAACAGGGCAGAGAATCGGAGCTGATAACCTTGCGGTTTAATCAAAAGCTGGTTGTGGGCCGAGATTGGGCTGGCGTCGGGCCCGGGCGGCTGAACGCTCTCTCACTGACTCAGAGTGTGTGGAAAAGAAAAGAGTCTTCTATCGGCCAATTCTCCATCTCGCTCGACACGGAGAGAAGCGTCTGATAACACTCAGCCGGGCTGCGGTCACGGCAGGACCTGCGAGATACGCCAGACATCGCACACCTCTTCGTTAATTTAAATTCAGTTATGAATTACTCATCCTCATAGTGCTTGTAATGTGCATGCTGTGAGGCTTAATATGCACTGAAATTACTCTCCAACGTATGTATATGAATTAGGGCTGTTAAATGATTAATTGCAATTAATTGCATCCAAAATAAAAGTTTGTTTTTACATAATATATGTGTGTGTACCGTGTATAAATATTATATATATATATATATATATATTAACACATGTGCATGTATATATTTAAGAAAAAAATTGCTTTATTTATATAATATATATATCTCATTCTGATTTGCTCAAAAGCAGCGCTCTAGTTAGTACAGGATTTCATTTCAATGTAAATATAAAGTTATGAAACTTAATATAGCCCTAAAGCCAAATCTATTAGCTCTGGAACAAGTAAAAGATTAATAAGACCAAAGATTTCCCGTTTGATATTCCCAAAATGAATTATACCTCATGTTTAAACACTATTGAAGAGCCAGCAGCAAATTCGCGAACGACTGGCCGAGATGAAGCTGTTCTCTGCGGGTACACGAGCTCTGAACGGTCGCTGAAGAGTTCACGTCTCCGAAAGCGTCTAAACACATCTTCTGTGTTTACATATAATTCGCATATCTGAGGTCTGAACAACTACATTCTCACCTAAAAACCTCTTAAAACTACATTCCGTTACAAAAATACAGTAGTATCTATAAAAATATGGTGGGTTTGCTCGTCCGCATGACGTTTGTTAAACTCAAACACAAACCAGACGTGACAGTAGTAAATTGATTTGTTTTCAGTTTAACCATTTCTTAGCATCTTCAGTGTCACATGATCCTTCAGAAATCATTCTGATTTGCTGCTCAAGAAACATTCCTGATTATTATCAAGGTTAAAAACAGTTGTGCTGCTTCATATTTTTGATTATATTTTTTTGTAACATTATAAATGTCTTTATTGGATAAATATTAAGTTCCAGTTTCTACATCATTCACGTGTATCAGCTGCTCTTTCACATCCACTGTTTATTTGTCCTGCAATGTCACTCTCTACTGCACTGTTTCATGACGTGTTTTTTCATTATTTACTATTCTGTGGCATGAGTTCGATTGTCCTGCAGCCGCGGTCTTATCTAGCACTCAAACATTTGACTTTCATTGGGTGGTTTTCTGCAGGATCACAGCAGCAGGAAATGAATTTAGATCCGGCTTCCTGTTTATGACAGCTCATCAGCGCTCCCTGCTCTCTCTCACTCCGGTGTTTGTACGTCTGTGAACCTGGAACTGTCTCTGAACAATCTGCAGCAATAAACAACGATAGCCTATGTGTGTGAGGGACTGATCGTGAGACATCAGAGCAGCGGTGTTTACCGTGTTTCATCTGAGATAAGACCATTGAAACAGGACTATGAGCTCCAAGGGTCAAATTAAAAGAAAATATCAGATATCTGTATCAGATATAGATCACACATGACGATTTTAATGTGATTAACGACAGCCAATAAGCTCTTTCATATATTTATTTTGGTAACACTTCAGTATGGGGAACAAATATTCACTATTAACAACAACTTTTGCCTCAATAAACTCCTAATTACTGCTTATTAATAGTTAGTACAGTAGTTGTTAAGTTTAGGTATTGGGTAGGGTTGAAGGATCTAGAATATGGTCATGCAGAATAATGCATTAATATGTGCTTTATGTACTAATAAACAGCCAATATCCTAGTAATATGCATGCTAATGACTCTTCATGTCCAATCAATTGCTCTCTAGAGTGAGAATGTACACAAACATTTGGGTCTGTATTAGACTTTTTAATGTTATTGTCTCCTGTTCACCAAAGCTGCATTTATTTGATCATAAATACAGCAAAAAATGTGAAATATTTTTTTACAGTTTAAAATAGCTGTTTTCTATGTGAATATATAGTAAAGTGTAATTTATTCCTGTGATCAAAGCTGAATTTCCAGCATCATTACTCCAGTCTTCAGTGTCACATGATCCTTCAGAAATCATTCTAATATGATGATTTGCTGCTCAAGAAACATTTATGATTATTATCAATGTTTCGCTTCTTAATATGTTTATTGATTCTTGGAAATGGAAATATTTTGTAACATTATAAATGTCTTTACTGTTAATGCATTATTCCTGAATGAATGATATAATTTTCATTTTTGGGTGAACTATCCCTTTAAGATACAAAATATCAAATCAAGTGGAATCTGTGCTCAAATTATGCTCAGAACTAATGCTCCTATTACTCAGATTCTCTGAACTAACTTTTTAAACTGACTTATACAACCGATTGGTCATTTTTCATGTATGTATGAAGTCAGTTCTCCTCAAGTTTACACAGGTGTCCTAGCAGAAAAACCACTGGTGTTGTTCAGTTTATTACTAATAAACATGCATGTTCCTCTAAGTTTGCCTCAATAAATAAATAAATAAATAAATAATGTTGTGATCTGTCTTAATGTCCCTCCAGATTCCACAGCTTTGTGCTCACAGTATGGAAAGATAAAAGTTTCCATTTCAGTGCTGTCCGATGCATAATTTGAATACCACACATTTTCTCCTTAATAACTATAATATAGTGCACACACTCAAGAGAACGCTGTAAACAAGTTGAATACACTCTGAGAATCCGAGTAAATGAATTGCCTCAAAGCAATTAAATGATCTCGCAAAATGTTAATAGGAGTTTTCCATCGCTGTGAAGAATAAAGACTGTAGTTAGATTAGAAACAAACTGTTATTACACAAAACAGCTCTGTAAGTAGTTTCAACTATATTAACCCTACAAAGCCTCATATTCAATACGCACATTTCAAAGGCCTCTAAATTATCAGTATGATCAAAACTTTACTGAAAAACCTGTTTTGTATACATACATCTGCATACATCTACTACATCTCATCTGACTGATAGTCCATACTTTAACAAGTAAAAGTCTTTCTGCTGATTTTTATAAAAATCATGCTAAAATATGAGTGTCAAATATGATCATCATATTTCTCAATCATCATTGTATTGTTTTAAAACTACAAAGCTTTAAATCATAAAACTAAGCATTTAAATATCATCTTACTAAGACGTTATTAGCAGATATAAAGTGACGACTGACATTTATATGCATTTTATGTAAGAAGTCGCTATTCTGTTATAAAGATCCAATTGATTTACATTACAATCGATGAGAATTTCATCTTACTTTTTGGCCATATAAATATTAGCAACTGCACCAAATTGCATATTTTGCACAGTTTGAATAAAACTTTTTTTCTGACAATAATTTCATATACCAGGCTTTACATTGTTAATGTATGACTGGAATTATATTTGTAGAAACAAAAGTTTATTCATTTGTAATTTGAAAGTTGAATTAAAATAAGCATATCATTTACAGCAAAACAATATCAACAACTTTAAATAGAGGCAATACCTCTACTCGTAAATTATATCAGTATCCATGATTTGGATAGTATGAGTGTTCAGTTTTCTGAAGTGTGCGACGTAAATGTAGGCTGCTTTAAGTACATTTGCATTCTCAATCCACAGAGTAAAGACTACTTGTGTTGAGAACTGTCAAAACATAAGTAGTGTCATTTGTACACAGTGCAGAGAGCATCAGGGTTCAGCATTTCCAACAGAGAAACAGAGGATTTGTAGAGAAACATTCTTCTTGTTCACTCACCCAAACACCCACAAGAACACAATCTTACCACAGGAAGATGCTGATAATCAAACACAAAAATCATCTCCTGCCAATTATCTCCATAATATGTTATTTCTGCATCTTCTGTATAAAAGCACAGCTTCGTGTCTTCGACTGTTTTATTATGCTGTAGTTGTTAAGACATGCCAAATATGTATATGGCATCATAATCTGATTTATACATTTATAATGAATATTATGATTTACGTATAGTTTATATAGTGTTTATAATTAATAAACAGTGGAAATAGTCACAATCGAGTCATATGATCAATATCAAAAATGTGCTTATTTGATTAACAACCTTGAAATGATGCAGGATATTAAATAGTTCTTCAAAATACAAATTTTGTCAAAATCTTTCTTTCAGTATTTAAAAATCCTGCATTTTTTCTATTTCTTTCCAGGTTTTACATCCCAAAGTTTCAATAAGCAGTGAGACTTCTGGACCTCAGTGCATGTAATTCATAGTTGTTTTGTTTTGTTTTAAAACATACAGAATTAAAAAAAAATAATAATAATAAAAAAAAAAAAAAATACCAGGATTTAATAGCAATTTCTTACAATAAAAAATATGGTATGCAAAATTTCACAGTGCAGGACAGGTCATTTTATATCATAAACCAACAAATTATTGAAAAAATAAATAAATAAAAACAGCATTGTGGGATATATAATAGTGTTAATAAACAATGGTTTGTTTGAAGTCACCATTATTGTGATCATTGTTCTCTGTGGCTGAGAACTTGGAGCTGATTTGCATGCAATTTTTTTGCTTTCAGCCAGTGTATTATTGTTTCAGCACACAGAAATAGTTGTATTTAACTACTGCAATTTTATTACAACCCCTGCTCTCTTAATGGCTATTAAAACACTATAGACATTACTTAATCACTATATGGCATAGTACTGTATATATACTGTGGATTCCATGTTATGACTACATTTTTCTGCTTCACTCATTTATTTCAAATAGTTGTGTTCACCCTGTAAAATAGTAAAATACAGTATTTTATCAAAAGAAATTGTGATTTACTCTTGTACAATCTGAGTGATTTTTACAGAGTGCATTTATTAATTTACACATCATGCTCTTTTTCCATTATCTGTTCTTGTACTGTAGTGTATCTGCTGTCTTCATGCACACACGGTTAAAGTGAAAAGCAAAAAAGAATCCCATTGTACAATAAATGTACATGTGCCAATAAAATACTCTGCTATCTATACATGGTACATGTAGAAACTACAACAATGAAGCAGTGACGGCTCCATCTGTCAACTCACATCTCCTGTCCCTTTATTCTGCTCCTGTTCTGATTAGACATCATTTCGTCAAGCCTGGAGTCTAGTGTAAATGGCTGAGTGAGCAGATGAAATAGAGATTCTAAGAGGACTCAACTAGTAGAAGATGAAGAGAGCAACGCATCAGCTCTTGACCGAGCGTTCAGCTGATGCTAAGCTCAAAATCGCTCTCTGTACTGAGCAGGAGAGATTAGAACTCTCTCTCATTAACATAACAATATCTCTACAGCTCCAGCGCCATCCTCAACACTTAAATATGGCGGGAAAAAAGCATCAGGCAAATCACTGATTTCACACTATCACTCCAAAAACGCTGAATAGAGTTTTGATTGCTCTCTGAACCACTGACTCCAGCGGCCTTTATGAGGAGCCCTCTTTTGTCATTTAAATACCATAAATACTGCATGATACAGTAAGTATAATGCATGTGTCACCATATGTTGATTGATTTAATAGGCTGTCTGTGTGTGTGTGTGCTGCTATTGATATACACTATGCTACTGTATAATTATGATTGTCATTGTGCATGTGTGGCACTGACTAATGTCCAGTGATAAATCTAGACTGAACAGCTCACATAAACAAGGGTTGGCCACTGTTAAACATGAGTGATTGAATGGCAATTCATGCACATGCAAGACTGTTTTATGGTCATAATATACACTCTAGCTATATTCATTAAAAAAAAAAAATGAATATGCAGTATCAGTATCAGAGATATGCGAGCTTTTCTAACAGCACATACTTTGCACATGTGCCTGGTATTGTTTGCACTCATTAACGGATCCACAAGGTGGCAACACTAGACCCACAGCTAAAGAAGAAACAGAACAACGACAGAAACTATCAAAAAACACAACAACAATGGACAAAGTACTTGAAAGTTAGTCTCAGCCACAGACGTCACGCCCATGGACAATGGCTGAACGTCTGATGCATATGGCACACACAATTGGAAACACTTCAGGAGTTTCAAAGTCATCATCTGATTGGATGAATTCTACAGGGGGACATGTGAGTCGCGTTCTTTAAGAATCCGCTTGGAAACAAAACCCCTCATGGAAGAAGAAAGCTGTAAGGCTGAACACCGTTACTGACAATCCTTTTGGCTGTGTGAGATTCTCCAGCTTTGTTGTTGTTGAGCAACCGAAGTGCGAGCTGTTAAAGCTCCGCCCTCTTCTGGAAAGGGGGCGGGAGCATCAGCTCATTTGCATTTAAAGGAACACACACAAAAACGGCATGTTTTTGCTCATACCCAAATAGGGGCAAATTTGACAAGCTATAATAAATGATCTGTGGGGTATTTTGAGCTGAAACTTCACAGACACATTCTGGGGAGACCAGCGACTTATCTTGTGAAAGGGGCATTATAAGTTGTACACGCTGGTCTGTTATAGAGTGCAACAGTCAGGTTTCGGAGGTAAAAACTCCTTTTTGTCCATATAGGAAAATTGATTTTGAACGATAACTTATAAGTAGTTTTATATTTCTCCATCTCTTTTAAATTTGATTATGCTGTTCGCAGTGCTTCATGGGATTGTAGTTCATTCCCTCACTAAAGCCCTTAAGTACACAGCCTTGTACCTTTGTATTTTTGTCTGACTTTCAAATACTTTTTTTTTTTTTGCTTCAAATCAAAGTTTGTAGTGTTGTGATTGACCTCGCAGCTGATGCCCTATTACCCTGTAATGGAGACTTTTTAAAAATCCCTATGGGAAAAATGAATGGAAACAATACTTCTGGAACCAGCGACGCTGATAAAGGGGGCAGGTGCTAATTCACTCTATTGTAGGGGCATCAATTTTACGAGCTCTTTTCGGTCAGTCAGACGGCCTCTGGGCAGTCCTTGGCCAATCAAAGCTGTGATAGAGTCCAGGACTTCCACCATCAGTCTGAAGCTCTGGCTATGCGAAAGTAGAGATACCTACTCTAGTAGTAACATGAAGACATTTTTACTGGTCATAACTACTGGAGAAAAATAGAACAGACACTGGCTGAAGACGTACATTTTTAGTGTGACCATCAGTGTTCATGTACACAATCAAAACGAGTATACTTTAAAACTTCTTATTACTTTTTTGTACAGTAGTATATTGGCAACCAGAGCTGCAGTACAATCAAACCAATGACCTAGGCATCATGCTCTACCAGTTGAGCTACTGTACAGGAACAAATAGACTCAGAGGAGGATGGCAATGACTGCTGGTGGCACATGGGACCGAGCTTCAGATTCGGCTACAGGCCCTGGCCTGCTCTCGCCTGGACTGTTGAAACTGACTACTGGCCAGCCTCCAGCATTTGCAATCAAACCTCTGCTGCTCATCCAGAACGCTGCAAGCCTGACTGATATTCAACCTCCCCAAATACTCCCACAGTCACACCTCTGCTGGACTCCTATTCCTGCAAGGATCGATTTGAAATTCTACGGCACATCTTGTCACAGCATCACCCTGTAGCCTCTATAGTGAGGCTGAGCACTTTGACATTCATATGAGAAGTAGAACAGTTACTGCTGAAATACTGCTTAAGGTATTCAGCCAACTTTAACAAAGACTGGTAACAAATAATGTGATATTGGAAAATTTTTAATGCATTTATTTGATCAAATATACAATGGTATTACAATTTAAAGGGGGCATATTATGAAAATCTGACTTTTTCCGTGTTTAAGTGCTATAATCGGGTCCCCGGTGCATCTATCAACCCAGAAAACGTGAAAAAGGACAACCCAGTAACTTTGTTTTGGCAAGCCTTTCTCTGCAAACATGTGAAAAAACTAGCTGTTCAAATTTCGCTCCCCTTGTGATGTAGGAAGAGGATCTTATTATAATATTACCGCCCCTCACCATTCGCCATTACCGCCCCTTACCATTCACAGCATTTGATAGCAGTCATAAACATTAGCCTGGTGTGTATGGCTCTGTTTGGCAAACAGGTACGCTATGTATAGTGGGCGTCCATACGGGTTTTGCACATGACGGCACATGCTAGTGGATGAGTTGAATCAACTCCACAGCAACTACATAAATTTATCCACTAACCATTCAGAAACGTCTAAAAGTTGTAACTTCTTCCTGAGTCTCTCCATCAGTGTCGACTCCGGTTTGAACAATGTAAGGCTGAACACCGTTACTGACAATCCTCATTTTGGCTGCGTGAGATTCTCCAGCTTTGTTGTTGTTGAATTTTCAGCATCATTACTCCAGTCTTCAGTGTCACGTGATCCTTCAGAAATCATTCTAATATGCTGATTTTCTGCTCAAGAAACATTTCAAATCACGGACATCTCAGATTACTAGTGGCGTGCCTCAGGGCTCAGTCTTGGGCCCTCTTCTGTTTAGTATCAATGTTGATTATTTATTTATTTATTTATTTATTTATTTTTTTGCTGCTGAGTATGTTTTTTCAGGATTCATTAATAAAAAGAAAGTTCAAAATAACAGCATTTACTTGAAATATAAATATTTTGTAACAGTATAAATGTGTCACTTTTGATCAATTTAGTGTGTCCTTGCTAAATAAAAGTGTTAATTTCTTACTGATGGCATCAGTAATTACCTGTATGTATTGCTCATTGGTAGTTCATGTCAGTTAATGCATTTAACTAGTGTTAACAAATGGACCTTATTATAAAGTGATGCCATTATGTCTTTGTAGACTTTTGTTGTTTGATTGTGGCTATCTGTGTTTTCACTTTGGCAATTGCATTTGGTATCTTTTAATTTCTCTCTTTGAAATGCTCTTGTTTAGCTTATGCGGCACTTTTTTAACTTGCCGTTCCTCTTGGTTTTCCAGATTCACCTTCACATTTATGAATCTAATCTGTAATGTTGATTTAGGTGTGTTCATGCGTCACCAGTGACATTAGTGATTCCACACGGCTCTCACAACATTATGTGCTAAAAGAAGTATACGGCTTTATACTCCTATACAGAACCATTCATATTATTTCCCTCCATTTCTTTTAGAGTAAGCCCAGTTAAAAAGAGAATAAGAAGAGGCAGATAATGCATCTAAATGTCAGGTCACAGAACACTGGCTTAGAGTTTGGAGCTTTCATGGAGGAGCTCTATTATTTGCTGCGTTTAAAAATAAATGCAGGCAACAGACCTATATGACGAACTAGAACTGTATTCAAAGACATTTACAATGACTGAGGACAAACAATGAAAGGAATATTATGGGTTAAACAGCACAGGCTCTCCAGACAGCCTCTGCATGCTGCTTATTACCACAGACAATAATTGAATTTCAGTTCATATAAACAAATGGGAAACATGTTCAGTAAATAAACTCAGCATGCATATACACTTAAAATACACTGTTTTATACTATAATGCTGTTATGAATGTAACATTTAAATATTACACATCTTAGCATGAGACAGGTGATAGAATCACTTACACTTTATATATACTGTATACGTGGCTGTGAGGAATAAGCTGTTATGGAATATACTGTCTGTTCGTCCATCATTGTGTCACAATCAAATTGACTGCATACTTTCATCCAGCTGTCTAAAGAGCACCATGTGTTACTGCTCTTCAGCATATTGCAAAAGAGCAGCTACAAAGACAGATTCCTAGACAATAACTGTAAATGTCAAGTGTGCTGCTCATAAGCCCTGGGCCCGAGACGTCACAGTGGGCTTGTGTTATTCCCATGATCCCCAGGCATTGGCACGCTTATCAAACTGACGCCCTGCAAACCGACTCAACCTGACTGAGACCTTGAGCGACAGATTACCACAGAAGGTCACGGGCAAATAAATGTGTTTCCCTGTAAGTGTGGAATCAGACATCCATACTGTGTGTGTGTGTGTGTGTGTGTGTGTGTGTCAGATGGCATATAATGCATGACAACTGTGAGGTGAATCTGTTTCTCAGATGCTGTAGCCTGACTTTACTACAATTAAAAATAAAAAACAACAAAAAAAAAACACACATAGTGGTTATTTCACTGGTTATTTTATACATTATTTATTTATTTATTTATTTATTAAGACGTAACAACAAAGATTGGAGTTTAATTAAATGTGAAAATGTGTTTCTTTGTGATTAATTTTTGAAATTTACTAGCAATTTCTGAGTGAAAATCTTTGTTTTTCAGTGCAGAAAACATGCTTTACATTTTTAATTTATAATGTATTCTGTTTAATTACGCATGGTAACGTAATCTAAATACTTCGGATCCCTTCCCTAACACTGGCAGATTTTTATTTATTTAGTGCTTTATTTAGTACAAAAATCTGGTAGATTGCTTAACAGTAAACTCTCTTGTGAAGATTTTTGGTAACACTTTCTATGAAGACCATGCTTATTATGAGTTATAGCCCCATTTATACTTATTTATAAGTAAGTATTACTATACTATAAATATATGTATAAAGACTCATTAAGATCTATACTGCATTATAAGAACAGTTATAGTTACATTTATATTATTTTTAAATGTATTTATAAGCCATGCATTGGCTTTTTCAATGCACATGGTCATAATGCATTATAAACTGATTTATAAATGATCAAGTATAAAATAGTTCCAGAGACACTTGTTTGCTGTACCAGTTACTTATTAATAATTATGTCTTTAACGGCTAATGTTTGGATTAGAGGTCATGAATGGTAATAATGGTAATATATATATATATATATATAAAATATATAGTTTTTTTTTTTTTTTTTTTTTGCAGTGTTTTGCTAAAACATAGCATTTTAAGTTTACTTAAAAACCCAGGGTACACAACAGCTAAATGTACTGATCATTTGTGGATTCTTTTCATAGAATAAAGCAGAAATATATATATATATATATATATATATATATTACCATTATTACCATTCATGACCTCTAATCCAAACATTATCTTTCTATACGATACTAATGGCTAAAGCATTTTTCAACATCCTTTACTCCAAACTCTTGTAAAAATAGCCAAGACAAAATAGTGAACCTGAAACAAACTAGACCATATTTTGTCATATTCTTGTATTTACTGGGCTCATGTTTCATCTGTCAACTGTAACTGTTTTCTGTTAAGCTATATGAATAAACCTCCTATAATTCCTCAGTGTGAAAGTTCCAGTGACATCATATTCACCTTTTCATTCATAACCGTCCTCCGTCTACTTGAAGGAACGTAACACACATTATGCAAGAGAATTTCATAAACACTCCAACAGACTAAATATTCAAATTGTAAATACTCTGTCAGTGTAACACTGGTGGGCAGGACCGTCGCTAGCGGGGCGAAAGGTGGTGATGATTCTAGAGGTCTCCGCGATTTCAACCGAGGGCTGAATTTGCATGATTTTATTTTTGATGGAAGGTTATGGAAAACTAGCCATATAAAGAAGTGTCCAAAACCTCTCAAAAACCAGCTTAACCAGCTATGACTGGTTTTTCAGTTTTTTGCACCATGTTTTAAAACGGTGCGTCAAGTTAAAAGTTCAACTATTGAAAACACGTCTCGACACCCTGCGCTCTTTTCCATTTTGTTTGCATTTTAAAAGCACAAGCCCGTTCCTTCATTTAGCTCACTGCAGTTTTAAAGCCCTCACTATTTGTTATAATATATATATAGACATAATAAATATGTACGCCTATGTCTATGGGACTGTAAGTCAACAAGTTTCAAAAAATCGTTATTGATAAGGTCATAATAAAGGTGTTAAACAAAAGTGTCACTGCGCTTTAGTAACTGTGTACACTTTACAATTACCTAAATGTATAGTTTAAAGGGTTAGTTCACCCAAAAATTAAAATTCTGTCATTAATTCCTCACCCTCATGTCGCTCTACACCCGTAAGACCTTCGTTCATCTTCAGAACACAAATTAAGCTATTTTTGATAAAATCCGATGGCTCAGTGAGGCCTGCATTGACAGCAAGATAATTAACACTTTCAGATGCCCAGAAAGCTACTAAAGACGTATTTAAAACAGTTCATGTGACTACAGTGGTTCAACCTTAATATTATGAAGCAACGAGAATACTTTTTGTGCGCCAAAAAAACAAAATAATGACCAACAATATCTAGTGATGGGCGATTTCAAAACACTGCTTCATGAAGTTTAACGAATCATTTGTTTTGAATCAGTGGTTCAGAGCGCCAAAAACCCATGATTTCAGTAAACGAGGCTTTGTTACGTCATAAGTGTCTATTTTGTCTATTTAAACGGGGAAAAATCTAAGATAACGATAGTTAATTATGTGAGTGCCGCAAGGATCTGTGTTAGGCCCTCTGTTGTTTTCAATTTACATGCTGCCACTTGGTAATATTATAAGAAAACATGGAATTAGTTTCCACTGCTATGCCGATGATACTCAGTTATATATTTCATCACGACCAGATGAAATCTCCAAATTATCCAATCTGACAGAGTGTGTTAAAGAAGTAAAACATTGGATGACTAGTAATTTTCTTCTATTAAATTCAGATAAGACTGAAGTATTACTTATTGGACCAAAAACCTGTACACAGAATCTCTCAGACTACAATCTGCATTTAGAAGGATGTACTGTTACTCCATCCTCGACAGTTAAAGACCTGGGTGTTATATTAGACAGCAACTTGTCCTTCGAAAATCATATCTCATATGTTACAAAAACAGCCTTCTTCCACCTCAGAAACATTGCTAAGCTATGGAACATGTTATCTGTTTCTGATGCAGAAAAGTTAGTTCATGCATTCATGATGTCTAGACTAGATTACTGTAATGCATTACTAGCTGGTTGTCCTGCTTCCTCAATAAACAAGCTACAATTAGTCCAAAATGCAGCTGCTAGAGTTCTTACCAGGTCAAGAAAATATGATCATATAACACCAATTTTATCATCTCTACACTGGTTACCTATTAAGTTCCATATTGATTATAAAGTGTTGCTACTGACCTATAAGGCTTTAAATGGTTTAGCTCCTGTGTGCTTAACTGACCTTCTATCGCCCTACAATCCTTCACGCTCTTTAAGATCACAAAACTCTGGACTTCTGGTTGTACCTAGGATATCTAAGTCCACTAAAGGAGGGAGAGCGTTTTCACATTTGGCTCCTAAACTCTGGAATAGCCTTCCTGATAATGTTCGGGGCTCAGACTCGCTCACCCAGTTTAAATCTAGATTAAAGACGCATCTCTTTAGCCAAGCATTCACATAATGCATCTCATATCAGATCAATTGCACATGACTATCTTTGCTTAATGTTATGAACAGCAGCTACGCTAATTATTCTCCATTTGCTTTTCTGTTTTATCTCGAGACGCCCGTCCCGAGGTGACTAGAGAGTACATCAGCTTCAGTTTGGATCCAGCCTCTAAGACCTCAGATGACCAACACCTTTGAAGAGACGGCGCCAACTCCTGCGAGGACTTCAGATGACGCAACATCTGGATCAACATGCACATTCCCAAATTTCTATATATCCTAATTATTGTTAATATGTAATTCATTATTTCCAGGAGCTCATTGCTTCTACCTTCAATTAAACTGCTAACAGTGATTGTAAATTAAATTGCCTAAATTATTACATTATTAGCTAACTGCATCCTCTAAATTGTAATGTTGGCATGCATTCTCTGTAAAGCTGCTTTGAAACGATATGTATCGTGAAAAGCGCTATACAAATAAATGTGAATTGAATTGAAGTGTTTTGAAACTTCAATAGTTCACGTGACTTTGGCAGTTTGATACACGTTCTGAACCACTGATTCGAAACAAATGATTCGCTAAGCTTCATGAAGCAGTGTTTTGAAATCGCCCATCACTAGATATTGTTGAATAAAGTCGTTATTTTGTTTTTTTGGCACACAAAAAGTATTCTCGTCGCTTCATAATATTAAGGTTGAACCACTGTAGTCACATGAACTGTTTTAAATACGTCTTTAGTAGCTTTCTGGGCATCTGAAAGTGCAAATTATCTTGCTGGCAATGGAGGCCTCACTGAGCCATCGGATTTTATCAAAAATATCTTAATTTGTGTTCTGAAGATGAACGAAGGTCTTACGGGTGTAGAGCGACATGAGGGAGAGTAATTAATGACAGAATTTTCATTTTTGGGTAAACTAACCCTTTTTTAAAATAAGTAAAATGCAGGGTATTGAAGTCATTGATGGACTTATTTTTTTCTTAGCAACCCCCTTGAACTGTTAAGCCCATGTTTTCCATGGGGAAACAACTTATAAATCATACTAAGTGATGCTTTTTTGATAATGTAAAAATGCAGGAAGTTTTCTTTGAAGGGTAGGGCTAGGGGACAGTTTGCACAGTATCATTATGTCTATGCAATGTCGCCATAAAACATGAAAACCCAATGTGTGTGTTTGCATGCATGTGCACGTGTGTGTGTGTGTGTGTGTGTGTGTGTGTGTGTGTGTGTGTGTGTGTGTGTGTGTGTGTGTGTGTGTGTGTGTGTGTTCACTCACCAGTGTCCTGGTCACAGAGCTGTTCACAGGGGTCAGTTGTCCTCTGACCGCAGTAGTCTCTCACCCACTGGGTGGAGGTGTTGGTCTGGTAGTACAGGGTCAGTTTGGCTGGATTTAACCAGTTGGAGACATCCAGATAACTGCCCATGCTCACCACAAAACTGCTTCCTATATCAAAAAACACAGAAAAAGTTTCACGTTTAGATCTTTTGCACATGACCATCAAGAACAGCACACATCAAATGGTGTAAGATTCATGTTTAACCAATTTTTCACTCAGAAATTGCAAGTAAATTTAACACCTTGAATTAAAAGTGACATTTTAAAGTGGAAATACTGAAAATAGTATTTTCTTGTAAATCATATTCCAATATTTTTTTGATTGATTTTCTTTTTACAGTGTAGTTGTCAGGCACAATAAACAAACTGCAAATTTCCATATGAGAAAAAAGTATATAAGTGACTGTCCAACAAAATTCACATTAAAACCAGATCAGAATCTCTTGAAACATCTAAAGATCTCCAGGCGTCTCTCGCAAAGACTAAAACTAGTGTTCCTCCATTATAAAAACACTGAACAAGAAAAGACAGAACAGAGGAAGATACTGCTCTTCAATAACAGTGCTGTCAAAGCCCAGATCTCTCCCTAAAGTTTTATAAATTTGTTTCCCCATCAGTTTTGCTCAGGGTGACGTGTACACCTGTCCTGTTCTGCTAATGTGTGAATTCAGCACTTCCCAAAGATAAGGGCGACTTAAATTAAATTGCTTTGCTGCTTCATAATCCTCTCTGTCGTCTTAAACCCGAGAGCAGAGGCTGAACGGGACGTGTGGACTCCTGCCAGCCTGACACCCACTCAGGGACGGCCAGGAGCTGCGCAGAGACACAGGGATTTAACACGGCGTGGCAGCTTTTGTGCCTGAACTTTACTACTGCCAATATGACGCGATGCAGCAAGAACAACGCTTCTGCTGGAGAAGAATAACAGTCTAGCTGAACATTCAACAAATATCTGGGGGGAAAAAGCAACACATAACTATACAACACACAAAATTGTTTTGTTGGCATACACAAAATGAAGCAACATTGTGAATATCAAATTATTTTATGGTTACACTTTATTTCGATGGTACACTTTAGACATTCTACATATAAGTAACTTTTCAACTCCATGTTAACCAGCACTCATTAGACTATTAGACCGTCTGCTTAATATCTGCTAACACTTTATTTTGATGTTCCTCAACAGATATTCTACTGACTATAAGTAACTGTGCAACTACATGTCAACTTTTTTGCGTGTGTCCACATTTGGAGAAAAAAACAAAAAAAAATCTGATGACCTTCTGAATACACGCTAAGAAACGATCAGCTGCAGAACGTCAGTGAAGAGTTTAATTAGAAACCTGATGCTGGTGATGACTGCGACCTCTTCAAATCTCACACTAATGTAAGATATTTAAGTTGATATTAATTATACGACGGTTGCAGTTATATGCAAAGTGTGGTCTAATGCGAGCGATTTAAAATTTTAGATCATTTGCATCATTCTAAAAAAAAAAACAACAACAAAAAAACAAACAAACAAAAAAAAACACAACAGATGGAGCCCATGACCCTCAGCAAACCTACCAGAATACATGTGACAGATCACCTAGAAAACATGCTCTCTAAATTAAGATATTTTTAGGTCCTGGAATGCATGTATAAGTGTGTGTATGAGAGAGATAAAACCTCATTTTGGAGAGCTCCTCATACGCATGGCTGTGTGTTAGTTCACTGCAAAAAAATGCTTTCATTAGTTAGTATTTTTGTCTTGTTTCCAGTCTAAATATCAAAAAATTCTTAAATCCAGATGTTTTTTACTAGATAAGTTAAATGATATAAGATTTTTGCTTAAAACAAGCAAAATTATGTGCCAATGGGGTAAGAAAAATAATCTTGTTTCTGATTGGGACAGAAACAAGAAACAAAATTTCAAACAGAAACAAGGTTATTTTTCTTACCCCAATGGCAGATAATTATTTAATTATTCTTGTTTTCTTACCCCAGAAAACAAGAACTTTTTGCAGGTTATGTGTGCGGAAAAAACAAACTAATATCCTGAAATTTCATGACAACCAACTGTGTGCGTGTGTGTGTGCGTGTGTGTGTGCGCGTGTGTATGTGTGTGTTACTCCAGTCTTTAAAAAAATAATCACTCAGTTCTATAAAACAATAACCCTCATAATGAGTTTCCAGCAAGCAGGTAAAAGGAACAATGATACAGTAATAATATATGGCACATATATTGTGGAGGCTTCCATTTTTTGTTGGCTTGTGATTTCAGTTGCAGTAAACTCCCAATCAAGCTCGGCGATTTTCATAAGCAAGCCTTGGAAGCCTGTAAGCTTACCTTCTGCCACAATTTTTCCCCTCATGGAAGTATCAAAAAAAATCTAAGATTGGTTTGACAAAGGTGTAACTTTTGTCTTAGATTTGTTAAAAAGGGATGGTAACTTCTATTCCTATTCTGAATTTACAGCAATTTTTGAAGTGGGATACCTCATCTAGAATTTATGATTGGGTTATTAAATCTATTTCACCTAAACTGGTATATCTGGTTAGGGCATATTGTAGTTACAGAGTATCAAAATGTGAAGTGCCCAAATTGTCTACTGGAGGTCTGGAGCTTTGCAATGTTAATTTTTGGGATTGGAAGAATCCTGATTAAGAAGTTCAGCTGTCACCCCAAAGCATTTTTTAAATGGAAAATAAATTATCCTTTATATATATATGTGTGTGTGTGTGTGTGTGTGTGTGTGTGTATAATCACAGACAGATCATCTCACAGCTTTTATTAACAGTAAACAGTTCTGTACTGTATATGTGTGTGTTTCGGCCATGTTTATTCTCTGAGGGTTAAAGCAGCTGACAGATGGTCCAGCATCTCTGGGCTGCAGCATCAGCATCACATGACTTTAATTGTGGGTTTCTGTAGGACAGAAGCTGAATGTCTTCTGACCTCTGCTCTCTCTCTCTGTGACACACTGCTACAATGAAGCAGATTTTACAGATATCTCTGTTATCAGATATCTTAGTTCATCTAAAAATTAAAATTCTTTCATCAATTACTCAATAAACCCATATGACTTTCGTTCATCTTCGGAACACAAATGAAGATATTTTTTAATGGAATCTGAGGCACTGAAAATCTATTTACACAAAACTCTGACGCTTCAAAACATTCATAAAGAGTTCGTAAAATAAATCCATATGAAGCGAGCGGTCTTCTGAAGAGATGCGATAGATTTATGTTTTTGTACTGCTGAAGTGAATCTACTGTAATGCAGTAAAAATACCAAAGGGTTCCTAATGGTCTTAAAATAAAGTTCATGACATTCTCGAGAGGTTTCATGAGATGCACCAATAGATTGCTCACCGTCAGCGATGAAGTGTTCAGGAACGTGGAGCGTGACCTTGACGGTGAGAGGACAGGACGTCTGCGTGCCGTACACGACCGCCACCACACACGTGCAGACGGTGATCAGTGTTAACGTGGCTTTGCTCATGGGACTCTGTGGGCAGCCTGTGGGAACAGACAGAAGAACATGATTATACAGATCCGTCTCATGCAGTGATTTCACATGACGTCTCGGCTCTTGCCCACTCACCATCACATGCACCCCTCGCTGAGCCCTGTACCTTCCACCATCATCAGACAAGCTTGTGCTCTTTCTTTAATATACACTACTGTTCAAAGTTTTGGGGTCGGTAAGATTATTTTTCAAAGACGTCATTTATGCTAACCAAGGCTGCATTTATTTGATCAAAAAAACTGTGAAAATGTGAAATATTATTACAATCTAAAATATCTGTTTTCTATGTGAATATAAAGTAAAGTGTAATTTATTCCTGTGATCAAAGCTGAATTTTCAGCATCATTACTCCAGTCTTCAGTGTCACATGATCCTTCAGAAATCATTCCGATATAATGATTTGCTGCTCAAGAAACATTTATGATTATTATCAATGTTGAAAACAGTTGTGCTGCTTCATATTTTTGTGGAAAATGTGATGATTTTCTTCCAGGATTGTTTTATGAATAGAAAATAATAGCTTCTGTTTCAAATAGAATGTATTTATAACATTATAAATGTTTTTAATGTCACTTTTGTGCAATTTAATGCATCCTTGCTGAATAAAGGAATCAATTTATTTTAATAATGATGATAATGATGACAATAATTTAAAAATAATATAAAAATATAGATGTGAGCAGCAATTATCGGGGTTCAAATGCTTGCGTAAAAAGGTGTAATGTTTTAATTAGCAAGCCTGTAACCACCTTGATCATAGATGGAAAAGACCATTTACAGCCAATACAGGCAGTTTACCATAGGAAATATATGATTTATAAAGCTTTTTAACAGTTACTGAGGTTGAGCCAAAAACCTAGGACCAATTTATCCAAAGTTGGTTTTTGGAATAATCTCCAATATTTAACAAATGATTCAATGGACAGCGGCGGTCCTAGAGGCAAAGTTGCTCAGAATGAGGAGTTTTACCATGTGGTACGAATGTTGTGGACGAAAAAATCGATCCTCGATACATGATCCTTTACGCATGTGGAAAACATGAAGGCGCCCCCTGGTGGCCGATTTCTTTCGAATTTCTCACAGGCCTCTAAGGACATGAGTCTAACAGGCCCAGTGAGTTTCGTTTCGATCGGCCTCCGTTAATCTTGTCTGATAGCTGCTCAAACTTCACTGGCTGATGGCGGACATTTTTTGAGATACGATAATGTCCTCACAGACAATCATGGCACCTCGGACGAAGACACTGCATGACAATTTTCAAGTTGATCGGACTAACAGTGAAGTAGTTCACGCAATCACAGAATGAGCTCTTACATAGGTGTGCTGAGTTTGGTGAAAATATCTCATTCCGTTCTCAAGTTATAACCATTTTAGTAAAAGTGGCTTCACCAACCTCGAACATTTTGGTGGCCCTTAGGGATCGTGAATCGGAATTTCAACTTTTTTTGATAACTACTGACAATCAGACTCCAGAGAATCTCACTGCACTGGTTTGGTTCCGACTGGGTCAAAAACCTAGGACTAGTTCACAAAAGTAGGTTTTTAAAAGAAATCCAAAATACCCCAAAATTTCAATGAGCAAATCTGAGGAATTCCAACGATATAAGACACTCGAGCCTATGTCTAACGTCTCAGAAGTTATGAGCGATTTCATACTTTTGAGCGCTTTAGCGCCCCCGTTTGGCCAATCCGGGCGAGCCTTGGTGACGTTGTGGACGTTGTGAGTACGACCAGCCCTCAAAGTTTCAAGTCTCTACGACTTGCGATTTGGTCTGCCCGATCACTTTTAGGGGAGAATGCTGATCCTTGGAAATTTTTACAATTACAATAGGGTTTCAGAGCTACACACTTGAACCCCTAAAAATACAGTGATATACAGTTTATACATTGAGCCCCTCTAATGTAACAATAACACGAGGAAAAACAAGCGTCCCAATGTTGTCTGAGGACAGCCTGTCTATAAATTGAATCCTCGAGCTCCCTGTAGAGTGGACGTGGGAGTGAGTGTTTATTCCCATGTCTCAAAGCTCAGTGATGACGATCTGATTTATGTAACATAGAAAGAATAGCTTAACAGCAGCGATTCATCTGAGAGACAGAGGTTAAACTAAAGCTCCTGTCCTCCTCTGTGTGCTGAAACCTCCACATCTACTGAGAAATGACAAACAGGGTTTGACAACCTCAGTGGAGATCAGATGCTTTGGATATCCTGCAGGATAAAGTCAAAGAACAGCCTGTAATAATGAACAGGTAACAATTAATGCTGGCACCAGCTCTGAGAAATGTTATTCTTATGAACATATTGGAGGCCTTCACAAACAAATAAACTTTCTATTTGTTTTATTCTTTAATTAGTGTAGTTTAAAAGTCCTTGTTAAGACTTGACTGATTTCTTTATGCGGAGAAACAGATAATGGGTTTTCATCATTATCCAACATGACTTAGATATCAGAGTTAGCCTAAAAATAATATATAATAACAGTTGCTTGGAAACTATGTGTTATAGAGAGCTTGGTGGGGTGAAATAAAACGTGGAAGTAACTCTCTTTAAGCAAACTTCAAGAAGCTGAGATTTCTGTAGGCTGCATCCAAACATCTCACATATGCTTGTGTTTGTTTTGTTGTCACTCCTCTGAGGGGTCACACCTGGCTCCTTCCTCACAGTGAAACATTCACAGTATCCCACATCTCTTCCAGAACAATCTGTTCCTAGATGTTGCAGTCAGTGTACAGCCCACGATTATTAGCACAATCTCGACTGGAAATCAAGAAGATATTTTCAAAAACCAGATGACGGACGCTGACCATGTAGATTAGAAACAGTTGGGTATGGACACAGGTAAACAAAAGTAAGCAAAAATAAACAAAAATGAAATAAGTTACCATCCGGAAGAGGTCTTGAACTCATGAGTAACTGGGCCGCTTTCAGACAACAGAAACATGATACTGAATGCACATTATTTCATAGATCTTGGTGTGTGTGATGCAAGGTATAATAAAACATTATTTGGTAATACTTCACACTAAAGTCCCATTAGTAATGCATTAACTATCATTAACAATGAGCAATACGTCCGTTATATATATATAAACGGATGTAAACTGATGTATGTATGTATGTATGTACTGTGTGTGTGTGTGTGTGTATATATATATATATATATATAGTTGATTATAAAAATACAACTATTCAATTTTTGATTTTAATGGTTGACATTAAAAACTGAGATTAATAAGTGAATAAATTATCAGCGTGTTAATTAGCATGTTGAAAAAAGAGAGGAGTGATTTATTGAATCTTTCTTGAATCCTTATAGTATACGTGTATACTTTATTTTATGCATTTTTAAACAACCGTTACATTGTTACACCTGTTTTTATGAGTGAGTCATTGAATTATTCACTTAACCAATGTGTTCAAAAAACACTGAATCATTCAGGAATAAAACACCTTTACTGTGTGTTCTTTGGTGATGCAGTGATTCTGTGATTTGGGACTATTCTCATTGGCAGTATAAAACAATGTGGCAGCACTGTGTCTAAAATGTAAGTTACTTAATATTAACTTACAGACATGCTGTATAGAAGCTATTTCACTCAATTGCGCTGCATTATTGTTACTATCCTATAAAAGATCTGAAGCAGCCCAGGCCATCATTGCTAGTTCTAAAGATTTTCTTTTTCCATGTTGTCTTTTGTTAAGTTATTCATAAAAAATGCAGTTATCCTGTATGTTTTTCATCTACTAAAAATAAGCAACTCATAAGAGTCATTCTTTGGGAATCGGGCTCACACTGGCCACACTGTATGTTTTCCTCTGTAGATTTGGTGTTGCAGCATCATTGCACAGTCAATTATTAGTACAAATTAGTCTCTTACACACTGGCAAGAACTGTTCTAGTACTTGTTTTCTTTTTCTTTTAATAAGAGCCAAATTCTGAATAAGAAACCTACATTAATTATGGATAAAGTGATGTGGCACAAAAACATTTAACAGGATTGTTGTGAAATGGTTTATCAATATGTTCTTCCAATTACAATATGTGATTTATTAAAAGAAACAAACAAACAAAAAAATTGAATGGTTTAACCTATTTTAATTTTAAGTACATTCCAAAGCAACTGTGACAGGGTTGAAATAATATAGTGCATTTGGGTTTGTGGGGTTTATATAGCTATTGGTACCCACAAATTTACTGTAGATTTAGGGGTACTAAGAATCATCATTGAATATCACATGTTTATTGTCCACTAATCTAAGATGCACCCTCTGTTTCTTTGTTTGCATAGTATTAGCTGAAATGACTCTGCTGTTTGAGTGAAAAAAAAAAAAAAAAAAATTCTGAGATACTTTTGCTAAAGAAATCCCTTTATACTAAAAAAAAAAAAAAAAGTAAAGTAGTATTTAAATAATGATTCATAATACATAAAGAACCTAATGCATAATGGGAGGAATATTGCCGTGTTTAGTCATTTAACAGTCACTGAAATAATGGGGTACAATGACACATCTTTAAACGTGAAACAGGCTACAATCACTGTTAAAGACTGCATTAGCATATGTACCAACACAACAGCATATGAACACAAGCACTCTCTCTCTCTCTCTCTCTCTCTCTCTCTCTCTCTCTCTCTCTCTCTCTCTCTCTCTCTCTCTCTCTCTCTCTCTCTCTCTCGGGTTTCAGAAGTGAACGAGCAAGTCCTTGACGAAGCTTAGCAGAGCTTCACACTTGTGTGTCCTTCACACTTTCATGCTAGAGAGCATCTTTCACACAATCCTCAGCAACACTACTGGCTGTGCAATGATACACTCATGCATACACAGAAAACATGACAACCACTGATTGGACAAACAAACACATATAAATATACACATAAAACTGTTCGCTTTCTGTGTCTGTCTGCAAAACAATGACCTAAGTCTGTCTAAGGGCTGTTTATGAATGACCATTTTCAATCTCACATTCAAAATGAAAACCACTGTTCAACAAGAAAACTATATATATATACACACACACACACACACACACACACACACACTTTATATTATGGTCTCTAGATTCAGCTTGGATTTAACGTTGGTCTATTTTTTTTCCCCCACCTGTTTTATCATCCTCCAGATAAAAATTGCAAGCCTGATCATTTAAAAAAGTATAACAGCACACCTCTCACCAGCTGTATGATATAAGGTCTCATTCATGTCCATGGCACAAACAGCATGGGAAAAGCTGTGACTGAAGTGGGTGGAAGAACTATGAGCAATAACAATAGTGATGCTTGCCCTGGGAGGAGGTCTATAACATCACAGTCTCAAGCCCTTTACTAGAGAAAACTATAACATAAGTCCAAGACTTTCAAGAGCTTTAAAAAACTAACAGGCAATTTAAATGTGTTGCCTGAAATAAAAAAAAAAAAAAAAAAAAAAAAAATATATATATATATATATATTTCAACATTCATATAACCATCAAATGAGAAAGATGCTAACTGCCTGCAGAATGATGTAGTTACTGCATCTACCACCAGGGTTAACTGCACCTGCTAATCAGTGTTGCCAAGTCTGCGGTTTTCCCACGGAATTGGGCTACTTTAACACTGTTGCCGGGGGTTGTTTTTCATCCAACCCTAAATAACATGATATTTAGCCCCTGGAATGCGAATTTTACCAAGGGAACCCCATCAAAAATGCAGATTTTACCCCCCGGAACACGATTTTTACCGGGGGACCCCCCTGAAACATGATTGGGCTAGTTTTGAGTAGCAACTGGGTGTTTTTTGTTGTGAAAACCTGGCAGCCCTGCTGCTAAACAGGGGTGAGTTTCCCGAAGCCAACTGTGGTCAAAAGTTCCGTCATTACTAACACAATTCAGCGGAACATGTGACCACAGTTGGGTAACAATGCTTTTGGGAAACACACCCCAGAATGTGCACATGCTAACCAGCCTTGTGACTCTCTCTCCCGGTTTCACAGACAAGGCTTGAGCTAGTCCTAGAATAAAATGCATGTTTGAGCTGTTTTAACTGAAAGCGACTTGTTCTGACAGATCTTAAAATATGTCAGTGTCATTGTTTTATCTGAAGATTCAGATTTCTTTTTTTTCTTCTTTTTTTTTTTTTCTTGTGAACGTTTATAAAAGCTACTTAAATATACTAATTGAACTAAGGTCTAATCCTGGCTTAGGCCAAGCCCTGTCTGTGAAACCGGGCCTTTGTGTTTGTTTATTATTTATTCATTTATTTAATTAGATAGTTAGTTAGTTAGCTAGTGAGTCAGTTAGTTATATTAAGGTCAAATTAAAACCATAAAGTCTTGGAAATTTGTTACCATGCCTTCATTATAAGTTTTAAAACTACTCTTAGAACCAGACAGTCAGTCTTAAACTAAAAAAAAAAAAAAAAAAAAAAAAAAATATATATATATATATATATATATATATATATATATATATATATACGTAATTAAAGGATATTAAGGTCATTAGAGTTCTCAAAAGAAAAGTGTGAGTGAAGTCAGTGAAGAGCGTATCCTATTTTAAGAAGATATGTGGAAAAAAATAATAATAAAAAACTCTCTGTGTCCACTCTGTGACTATTTCTTGTGTATAATTGCCAAACAAATTATGATTTAATTTTGGATATTCAGGAGTATTTATAAATGTTAGCTATGATGTTAGTTTTAGCAGCACAAATACTTGTCAGTAAAAATAATAATAAAACAAATTATCCACTACGTCAGTACACAGTAGGCTACATAATTTGAGATGTGATGGGAATGGCATGAGGTGGAAACAACCCAGACTCATTGGAAAAACATTTCTGCATTTATATTGCTTCTTGCACATTTTGCATCACTTTCAAAGTGAAATGTCCAGTGAGTGGTGGTAAAAGCGTTTCAGGTTTATCCGACACAGATGAATGTGAATCTGGCAATGTTTTATGGCTTTGTTTCATATCGAGGCAGTTTGGAAATGAAATTAAAATAACGTACCACCTACCCTAAACCTGACTGATAGTGTTAACAAAAGCAAACGTGAGATAAAAACACATTTCCTGAAGCAAAGATGCCATTTTAGCTGCTTGTACATGTCCTTGATCTCTTTTATCATGACTCGTGTTTCACGGGACTTCACACCACAAGAGCAACGCTGTACCAGGTGAGCTTCCGAGCAAGTTTACTATGTCAGAAAAGCAATGTGATACAAACCTCAAAATGTGTTAGTTTACAAATCATGAACTATGATAAAACTGTTTCAAGCTCATAACATAGTATTGTGCACGAAAAAAAGGCTTAATCGATAATCATTTTTTTCAAAAATGTACTGTAGGTAGAGGCACGTATTTCTAATAGCCTGTGTTGAGTGAAAATGTTCATGACTTTTAGAAAATATTTATTTATGCATTTACAATCCTGTGAAAACATGTGCTGTCTGCTGCAGGTAGGCAGAACTCTGGGTTTGGGAACACAGTTATAGTTTATATGGTAGATTTTGGTATTAAATTCACCATTTTGCAATGAAACGGTCTGAAAGTGATGTCAGTGTGAACAGTGATGTGCGTCTCTTCTGAGGTGCTGCTTTGTGCATCGTCATAAATTCTCAGCGGGCCGTTTTGAAAGCTGGTGATAGATGACTGCGACTGCAGGACTCTGACGCTACACGCTGAGCTAATCATCTCTACCAGGAGTTGTTTGTCTCTCAAACCTGATAAAATAACAACGGGAAGTGACTGATTTTTCCCTCCTCCGTTTATGTAGACACGGTGAGCTGCTTTGCATAGACAGACCTTTGTTCCAGCCAAATCCATTTCCAGTTTGGCTTCACTTATTTATGCGATGCAAACTGCTGCATGAATTCATGAACCTCAGTTTTAACATTAAATCGTGGACGTTTAAACCAGTGTTGTTTTGATATCATTGATTTACTATTATAGTTTTTGTTCATATATATTTTTTTCTTTTTTTGTTAGTTTGTATTTATTAGTTTTACTTCAAGTTAAACTATACAAAAATGAGAAATATTGGCAACTAGCTGAAATATAATACATTTTATTTAAAGTAACAAATACGGTTTTAGTTTTAGCTAACAGTAATGATCCTGGTTTAAACCATATTAAATCTGCAAACCCATTCTGCTGCATTTTGAATCATAATTGAAATGGTAGAAACCAAGGTTTTAAGCTGCGTTTAGTCATGTCCGTTATTATGTTGACAGTGGAAAGTCTGGCTTTGTGAGAATAATTTGGCTATAATAAACCACTAAACTGTTGCTCTTTTAATGTCTTTGCTCATTTCAAAGGCTTTTGTCAAGCATTTGTGATTCTAGGACCTTGTTTTTGAGAATTTCATACAGCCTTGTCATTCTTTTCATGTTTCTGTCGACTGTGGCTTTTGATTTGGAAGTTGCTGAGGTTGCTGTAAATGTTTGTCTTGTTATATGTATGACTTTCATTGCATACTTTCACATATTTAATCTTGCTTTCGGCACACGTACATTTTGCAGTATGACTGTTATGTGCAATATTTGACTGAGCAGAACAATCACACATATTACACACAAACATATTTTGGCTGACTATTACTGAAAAAAAAAAAAAAAAAAAACTCATTAAAAGATTTGTTGGTGGAAGGTGCCTTAAGATGACAATGATTTATGACTCAAGAGATACAAACGAGATACAATTTTTTTTTTTTTTTTTTTTTCGACCTTAACCCTAACATATTTTATTTATGTGATATTTCAGTGTTTTGGAACTCATGCATTATGCAGTAGCTGAACGTCTTTATTACGGTTTGATGTGTCAAATGACTGGTGTGAATAAATGTGGTTACCTTTGCTGCGGCGACGGCCCCTGTGCTCCGTGTAGAACTTGAGTTGTGTGTCGTCATCCATTTCTGATCCAGAATCTGGCTGACGGACAAACATGCCTCCAGCTTCACACAAAAACACAGAGAGAATTATGTCATCTCACAGATCCATCACAAATCGTATTTATTCATTCAATCATTCTTGCCCTGGCAAAGGCTACTAGTTATGGAAGCTTGTTTCTGCCATGAAATAAAAAATAAAAAAGGTAATTGCGACTTTTTATATCACAATTCTGACTTTTTTTTTTCTCACAGTTGTGAAATTCAAAAATTGCACAATATAATGTCAGAATTACATGTTATAAAATCAGAATTGCAAAATATAAACTAAATTGAGAAAACAAATCTTTATAAGACACAATTGCGATATCACACAATTTATATCATGCAATTCTGACTTTATAACTCACAATTCTGAGATATAAAGTCAGACTTGCGTGATATAAAGTCAGAATTGTGTGATATAAAGTCAGAACTGCGTGATATAAAGTCAGAACTGCGTGATATAAAGTCAGAATTGCGTGATATAAAGTCAGAATTGCGTGATATAAAGTCAGAATTGCGTGAAATAAAGTCAGAATTGCAAGTTATAAAGTCAGAATTGTGTGATATAAAGTCAGAATTGCATGATATAAAGTCAGAATTGCATGATATAAAGTCAGAATCGCGAGTTATAGTCAGAATTGCGTGATATAAAGTCAGAATTGTGAGATATAAAGTCAGAATTGCGAGTTATAGTCAGAATTGCGTGATATAAAGTCAGAAATGCGTGATATAAAGTCAGAATTGTGAGATATAAAGTCAGAATTGTGAGTTATAAAGTCAGAATTGTGAGATATAAAGTCGGAATTGCGAGTTATAAAGTCAGAATTGCGTGATATAAAGTCAGAATTGTGAGATATAAAGTCAGAATTGCGTGATATAAAGTCAGAATTGTGTGATATAAAGTCAGAATTGTGAGATATAAAGTCAGAATTGCGTGATATAACGTCAGAATTGCGAGATATAAAGTCAGAATTGCGTGATATAACGTCAGAATTGCGAGATATAAAGTCAGAATTGTGTGATATAAATTCAGAATTGCGAGATATAAAGTCAGAATTGCGAGGTATAATGTCAGAATTGTGTGATATAAAGTCAGAACTGCGAGATGTAAAGTCAGAACTGCGAGATGTAAAGTCAGAATTGCGAGAAATAATGTCAGAATTGCGAGATATAAAGTCAGAATTGCGAGATATAAAGTCAGAATTGCGAGTTATAAAGTCAGAATTCTGAAACATAAAGTCAGAATTACGAGATATAAAGTCAGAATTGCGAGTTATAAAGTCAGAATTGCGTGATATAAAGTCAGAATTGCGAGATATAAAGTCAGAATTGCGTGATATAAAGTCAGAATTGTGTGATATAAAGTCAGAACTGCGAGATATAAAGTCAGAACTGCGAGATATAAAGTCAGAATTGCGAGATATAAAGTCAGAATTGCGTGATATAAAGTCAGAATTGCGAGATATAAAGTCAGAATTGTGAGATATAAAGTCAGAATTGCGTGATATAAAGTCAGAATTGCGAGATATAAAGTCAGAATTGCGAGATATAAAGTCAGAATTGAGAAAAGTTTATGACACAATTCTGACTATAACTCACAATTCTGACTTTAAAATGTGCAATTCTGACTTTATAAGACACAACTGTGAGTTTAAATCTCATAATTGTGAGGAAAAAAAGTCAGAATTGTGAGATAAAAAGTTGCAATTACCTTTTTTATTTATTTATTTATTTTTAATTTAGTGGTGGAAACAAGCTTCCATAGTTAGTAAACAGAAACTGCTACCAAAGCACTAAACAGAGATACTAATATTTCTTGATGCAAACAAGAGTTGTGTAGTTATATTCATACTTTGACAAAGACTATCCAATGTCACCTTGGATTTCAACATTTAATGACCCTAATGAAACAAAACGACAGTTGTGAAACTATTATCCGTGATTCGTCTGTGCTTAATGAATGTTGTGACATCCATAAAGCCGTGTGATGTGTCAGTACATGTTGTGCTGCTCTCTCGTCACTCACTAACAGCTCACCGCTCCATAGAGACGCCATCTGGACTCTTATAACGATAGACATTCAATTTCAGGCACTCAATACACGTGTAACACTTCCCATTCAGAGACCATTTGCTGAAGTGAACCTGACTTGTGTTTAGGGAGACGCGGGTCTCGTGGTTAGTGATGCCTGTTTTAATTAGTGATTAGTGTGAGCCAGATCTTATTTGGTCAGTTGGTTCGTCAGCGGCATGATACGATACACATTGTGTCATAAAAAAAGCATCAATGGTTTGCGATTGAAATTGAAAATCTAATGTATTGATGGGATATTGTGAGAAAAGAGACATGAGATGTAGATTTCAGAATTGCATTGAGAACCTATTTTTTAAATGCATGTTATAAATATTATTGTGAACAATTTATCTGTTAACAATTTATCAATTTATCACATCTCAACTTCTAATCAACAACCGATGCACAGAACCAAGTTCCGCCCTACTTTTTTAAAAATTTTCTTTACCGTTTGACATTGTATGTCAAAACACGAAAAGATCCGTCACTATGACTTTAAACTTTAACTTAGTCTGAACTGAGGTAGCAAAATGTGGAATTTAAAAAAAATAATTTGAATTGAGTTCTTAGAGGCGTAACAGTACATGTATTGATTTCTGGTACGGGTGTTTTGATTTGGCACAAATGAGTACTGAATGAATGCAGCGTTGTTTTAAATGCTACATGTGATGAATGTAATTTGTAATCACTGCACGAGTGCTGGCAAACATGCAGAAAAAACATTGACAGACTTCGCTCAAAAATTACAATTATTGAAATTATCTTTGTTTTTAAGTGACGCTGAAACCATGAATGCAATGTCAGTCACTTTATGTTTAATCTATTGACATCCCTAGATTTCATACAGATATCTGAAGACTGCTTGTTTGTGTCTTTGCTGATATTTCTGGTGTAATTCTGTGTAAATTCAGTGTCTTTCGTGATCACTGACATGACCTCTTGTATGCACACAAGTATCTACAGTAAATGTTTGATAAATCACAGTAAAGTTGGTGAAATAAAAGAACTACTTCATGTCCGTGTCATGATTTGTTTGAGGACTGAGGAATATAAAACTGCATTCTGCCTGCGACTCAAGGACCCCAAACACACTCACATGCTAATAAAGAGAGAGCTGGAGCGTTAAACCCAATTACAGAAAAATCCACCCTGATCTCAGACAGGAGGCCGACTGGTTTAGTCGTGCGTTAGGAAATCTACTTGAAACGTAGGATCAAAGCTACTGAATTCAAAGTCTTAAAAGAGGAAGAAAACCTAGACGGGGAAATAGAAATGAAGATGAAAAGAGGAGAATGGATAAATAAGAAAGGTCACTTCATGAGAGGTTAACGTCAATGAACAGAGAGAGACTACAGAACAGCCGCGTCTTGTCTTTCTCATCTCAACAAACAGGTTTTCTTGTTTATTCAGCAAATAAATTCTGTTTAGGAAAACAAAATTAGCATGTGTGATGAAACGAGGGAGAAATTGCTCCTGAAGTTTCCCTTTCTTTCAAGGCTTGTAGGATTATTGAGCGTCTGGAATTAAAAGAGTGGTTTTGCTTGATTGCATTGCATGCTGGGAGCGCACACTTCACAGAGCTTTATGGAGTGCAGGGCACTCGAGAGGCGTTCTCCTAACGACAGTATAGAGCAATCACAGAACACGTCAAACGGATGATGAACAGCCCAGGAAAGAAGAAAAAAGCTCAGTGAGCCACTGCAGGACTTCATGAAAGCGTTTACATCACATCCTCTCAGCGGGGTACAGCCACTTCCTGCTGCAGCAGAACAATCAACACACAGATTTACTCTAAATTATATACTGTACCTCTATAACTGTACAGCGCAATGAGCAAATAAATCTCAGTGAAGAATGTGCCGATAGGATTTTGACAAACTATGTTTCTATGGCAATATTGTAGTGCAGTATAGGCAGCTGAATCTCCATTATTCCACATATTTAAAAAAAAAAAAAAAAAAAAAGACAATGAAGCCTCTTTGATGCTGTAAGACAAAGTTCATCTTCTGCTCATTACTGTAATACTGTAACTGTAAAATACACTGGAAAAATGCAATTGTATGAACAGAAAAACAGGGTAACATTTAAATTCAATGGTTTTATTTAAATCAATTTTATCCCTTAAAACTTATTTCAATAAAACTCAATCACCAAAATGACATATTTAAAAGTTTTTAGGGGTGAATCCCTATTGTAATTGTAAGGATTTTTATTATTTTTCTTCCGCCGTAAAAAGAAAATCGTGCCCAAACCGTAAGGCCTAGAGACTTGAAACTTTGCCAGATGATAGTCCTCAATTTGGGGAGAACCTCAGAAGTTATGACCCCAATTGGCCAATAGGTGGTGCTACAGCGATCAAAAACATGAAACGGCTCATGACTCATAGACTGTTTGTCGTAGACTCAAACAAACAAAATGTATATCTCCGATTTCACTTCCGGTATGCAAATTTTTCCGCCATTTTGAATTTTATTCAAAACCTACTTTTGCGAACTAGTCTTAAGTTTTTCGCCCGATCAGAACCAAACCAGTGCAGAAATGTTCTCTGGAGTCTGAATATCAAAAGTTATCAAAAAAAGTTGAAATTTTGATTCACAGTCGCTAAGGGGCGCCAAAACGAACGATGAGGGCCACTTTTACTAACTCGAGAACGAAAAGAGATATTTGCACCAAACTTGGTACACACGTGTACGGGCTCAATCTTTGGTCACAATAAAAAAAAAATAAAAAAAAAATCGCGACGATTGGCCACTAGGTGGCGCTATAACTTGAAAAAAAACATGAAAACAGCTGTAACTATGCAACCGTTAGTCCGATTGACTTGAAATTTTGCATGCAGTGTCTTGGTCCAAGGGGGCATGATAGTCTATGAGGACATTGGCGTATCTCAAAAAACATGGCCGCCATCGGCCAATGAAGTTTGAGCACCTATTAGACAAGGTTAACGGAGGCCGATCAGAACGAAACTCGGTGGGCATGTTCGACTCATGGCCCTAAAGGTCTATAAGAATTTTGAAATAAATCGGCCACAAGTTGGCGCTAACGAGTTATACTCCTCAGTAATCACGTGGTGTTTCAAAGATCCACACAATATACATATCATTTGATAGATCTCCTCATGCTTAATAACTTTGCCTCAAGAACCAATGCTGTCAATCAAATCGTTCATCAATTATACGCAAATATGTGAAAAACCTACTTTTGCGAACTAGTCCTAGGTTTTTCGCCCGATTGGAACGAAACCAGTGTAGGACAATTCTATGGACTCTCTAGATCAATAATTATCAAAAAAAAGTTGATCTTTACCCTTTGGGTCGCTATAACTGGGTATATTTAGAAAGTGGGCGTGGCTAAATATACCCAAAAGCCTATAAAGCCTAAACAAAAACTCATGAAAATAGGTGAGCTCATGTAGCATATGACTCTAAAGAAGCATGCCAATTTTTGTGTAGATCAGACCATAGGTGGCGCTATAATTGTGAAAAAAACTTTTAAAATATATATATATATATAACTTTGGATGTGGTCGACTTATTTTCATGGGAGTCATGTCTTTAGACTCCTGAATCCTTGCCGAGTCCAACGATACCAAACATGGTAGGTTATACCTTATGGTTTGTGCTACGTTGTGATTTAGCGCTTAAAAAAACGTTAGTCCGATCGAGACGAAACCAGCGTAGGAAACACGAAAGGTGGTTTACTATTTGTTACTATTTGTCAAAGTCTTTCATGGGTCATTTTTTATGCTCTCTTATATATAAGTGTCTATAACTTGAGCTATTTTCACCAAAATTGGCACACATATGTATGGACACACTCTGAGGAGCTCTTTAAGGTATCAGTAGCAGGTGACCACTTTTTGCAGTGTAGTTAAAAAATAAAAAATAAAAAATAAAAATAACTTTGCATCCAGACAGAAAGATTTATTACTATATTACAGTAAATCCATCCATCCATCCATCCATCCATCCATCCATCCAACACAGACTCAATGGCGAGAGGGGAGTATTAAATGTGAACAGTTTATTGACAGAAAGTAAGTGAGGACAGATGAAGAGAATTAACAACTAGAGTGATGGAAGTGGGAATGGATCCAAACAGGTAAGTTGCACCGCGCACACCTTGATGACCACTGAAGTTGATGATAATGTCTCTTTATCTTTGTAGGAGCCAAAAAGATGATAATGGAGGAGATGGTAATCCAGGGAAACAGGAACACAGATGAATGGAGCACAGGAAGATGATCAATGTAAGTAGATGCAGGTAAGTAGCAATTAACAATACAGGCAGTCCAAATTCACCAGACGGTGACAGTTGATGAGGATGATGGCAGACAGGTGTGTGATTGAGAAGTGCATGCAGGTGATTAACAGGGAGAATTGTGGGAAATGTAGTGCACAGAGGGAACAGGCATGGTGAATGGTGATCCTGAAAATAAACATGTCACAATTCAATGTATTTTAAAAATAGGCTAAGATTAATGTAAGTCTTATGTAATGTAAGTTTTTTGTTTGTTTTAAATATCACTAGAAATATCTTTGTAAGATTCACCCAGACATGTCCAGGTCAAATGACATGAGTTTCACAAAAAAAAATCTTTTTCAAGGACAAACTTTATATTATACTTCTTCTAGCTCTATGTTTTCATTTGTGTGAACAAAATCTGATTTACTTCAATGTCATCCACTCTATAAATCACAACTATAAAATAACCTCCCTATCAAAAAACAAATGATTTAAGTCCAAATGGAGGATGTCTTTAACTGTTTAATTGTCTATTAACATAGAGGAACACTTATGACTGGAGAGAGAAAACGTTATAGAGCTCTTTTCTGCTCTTCTCTAGATTTGGTTTCTCTGGAGGGATGAGCGCAGTGGTTTGTGGTTGCAGTAACAACTTCACGTGGCCTGTGGTTGTTCCTCCTTCTAAAACGGTCCTCCTGGACCGCTGTTAAGCACTGTTCTGACTTAGATTGGCTCGGTGTAATAAAATAAAGGCACTCATTAACAAAGCTCTTTGCTGTTCAGAAAGGCAAAACAAGAGAGTGACCAGACAGACAGACAGATTAAATAGATTTTCCCCATGAATGATTAAGAGATTAAGGCGACTGATCCCCAAGATCAAACAGTCAAAACACACATCAGAAAAGCCCGTGGGAACCTCTCAGACCGGAGACCACACAGAGGCGGTTTGAATGAAACACGTTTCAAAGCACTGCAGATTTAATTCCTTTCATGAAAATGAGGTCAAGAAAAGACAAAAATACAAAGTTTCTTCTGGTAGCATAAACTCCTGAGATGTCTTTGACTCAAACCACTCAAATGAACACACTTCTATCAGCGTCGTCTCTGTGTGTCAGCTTCCCTCTCTAATCCTCACTCACCTTTATTACTATTGATCAAATAGGGTTATTTGAGGGAAAAAAAAATAAATAAATAAACTGAAAGTACTGAGCATGTAAGTCGTCCCTGAAATTGTGCTGCTGGATTGAACATCACTCAGTGAGTGAGTGAGTCAGTCAGTCAGTGAGTGAGTGAATCAGTGAGTGAGTGAGTGAGTCAGTCAGTCAGTCAGTGAGTGAGTGAGTGAGTGAGTGAGTGAATCAGTGAGTGAGTCAGTGAGTGAGTGAGTCAGTCAGTGAGTGAATCAGTGAGTGAGTGAGTCAGTCAGTGAGTGAGTGAGTCAGTCAGTGAGTGAGTGAGTGAGTGAGTGAGTGAGTGAATCAGTGAGAGAGTGAGTCAGTCAGTGAGTGAGTGAGTGAGTCAGTCAGCCAGTGAGTGAGTGAGTGAGTGAGTGAGTGAGTCAGTCAGTCAGTGAGTGAGTGAGTCAGTGAGTGAGTGAGTCAGTAAGTGAGTGAGTGAGTGAGTGAGTGAGTCAGTCAGTCAGTCAGCCAGTGAGTGAGTGAGTGAGTCAGTCAGTCAGTCAGTCAGTGAGTGAGTGAGTGAGTCAGTCAGTCAGTGAGTGAGTCAGTGAGTGAGTGAGTCAGTGAGTGAATGAGTGAGTGAGTCAGTGGGTGAGTCAGTGAGTGAATCAGTGAGTGAGTGGGTGAGTGAGTGAGTGAGTGAGTGAGTCAGTAAGTGAGTGAATCAGTGAGTGAGTGAATCAGTGGGTGAGTGAGTCGGTGAGTGAGTCAGTAAGTGAGTGAGTGAGTGGGTAAGTGAGTGAGTGAGTGAGTGGGTAAGTGAGTGATTGGGTGATTGAGTCAGTGAGTGAGTGAGTCAGTGAATCAGTGAGTGAGTGAGGCAGTGAGTGAATCAGTGAGTGAGTGAGTCAGTGAGTTAATCGGTGAGTGAGTCACTGAGTGAGTGAGTGAATCAGTGAGTGAGTAAGTGAGTCAGTGAGTGAGTGAGTGAATCAGTGAGTGAGTGAGTCAGTGTGTGAGTCAGTGAGTGAGTGAGTGAGTCAGTGTGTGAGTGAGTGTGTGAGTCAGTGAGTGAATCAGTGAGTGAATCAATGAGGGAGTCGGTGAGTGAGTCAGTGAGCCAGTGAATGAATGAAAGAAAGAAAGAAAGAAAGAATGAATGAATGAATGAATGAATGGAATGAATGAAAGAAAAGAAAGAAAGAAAGAAAGGATGGATGGATGGATGGATGGATAGATGGATTCAATGGAATGAAACAAAACAAAATGAAACGCAGTAAGAAGGCAGACTATAGTTCTTTTTTTTTTTTTTTTTTTTTTTTTTATTATTAATAATCCATCTTGCTTCAGAGCAGCTTTAAAACAGCAAAAAGCCCCAGTGAGCAAGCCAAAATGTGACTGTGGCAAGGGAAAAAAAAAGAAAAAAAAAAAGAAACATAAGATGTTTGGGTGGTAGACATCTGCTGGACAAATAGAGCTCAGAATAGCAAGAAACTCACTTCACTCAATAAAACAAACAATCTCTTGTCTGGTGACTGAAGAAACAGCTCTTTCTGTCACAAGGCCTGCAGAGTTCCTGTGTTATTTGCTATTGGCTATTTAAAGACTCATATTAAGAACAGCAGGACAGATGGGCAGCGTTCAGCACAGAGGGAGGCTGGGACATATACGCTCTGTGTGAGATTACACCTACAGTATTCTGGGGAGAAAAAAAAAAATGAACCTTGTATTTACTAAAGAGAGTATTAAACTGTGTTAAACATAGTGTGCCACCAAAATAATGGACAATGTTACCATAGTTCAGTGGTAACACTTTACAATAAGGTTCAAATTGTTTACATTACTTAATGTGTTAGGTATCATGAACAATGCTTAACCAAGATTTATAAAAGTTGAATACATTGTTATTGTTATTTATAATTGTTTTATTGTTAATTCATGTTCTTTCATAATACTGTACATTACCCAATGTTAATTTATACTGTTAAAAATGTATTTGTAAATGTAAACATAACCATTTTCCAAAATGAATAAATGATGTAAAATATTGCTCATTATCAGATCATGTTAGCTATTGCATTATACAATATAAATATGTTCAGCTTTATTGCCAAGTGTTACACTTCCACTTCACTTACTGTTAGTAGCATATTAAAAATTACATGCATTTCACATCGGCAATGCTATTCAAACTTGAAACAGCAATAAATTACACAGACAGACAGATAGATAGATCTATATTTATATATCTAGACCTACAGTATTTAAAGTGTAAAAATAAATAGCTCATTACATAATGAATCAACTGCCTGTCTGCTAATCCTCAACATGACTGCATGGCATATTCATTTCTGAGTGCGCTCATATCTTTTATAAGAGAAGTCATGGACAATTTTGTGTATGATTCATTTCTAGTGGGATCTGCACTTGGTGACTGACAGCTGTAAAACTCTGAAAGCAATTCAATGTTTCCAGAGCAATAATATGATTTCTTGGCAAAATTTCAATCATTCCTCAGATAATAAAATACAGATCTGTGTAATAAACTAACCATAAATCGGGTTTTTGTTTCTTTGACAGATGGCTGTGAAAATACGCGGTGCTGAGAAATGCAGTGGAGTCTGTGTTTATGTTCCATTGAATGCTTGAGTTCTGTCGTTTTCCCAGCATTCAACAGCCGATCGAATCCAGACATTGGCAGTGGGAGCGGCTGGTTCTTGGCAGGCAGTGACCCAGCGGGTACAGCTGAAAATCAAAACACACCTCTGGCTTCTATTGGAGGCTGAAAGTATCAGTCAGTAGTCATTTCAGATTAAATGACCTCCTCTGTTTGGCTCTTAACACCTAGAGAGTTGATACTTCATTTGAACCTACATGAACAGCAAAATAAACCATTAAACTGCATAATTTGCTCTGTGTGTGTACTATACAACATTTTATCACTTTGTTTGAATATTAAATTTTGATCATATCAATTTTAAAGCTTTTTTTGTACAGTTACAGTTATGGATACTGATTGGTCAATACAGTATTGCGATTTTGTAAAAGCAAAAATGCATTCTGCCTTTGCACTATATACAGTAGTGCCACTGTATAAATGAATAAAATGCACTGTTATGCATGGCTCTCAGTTTAAACAAAGAGCAACATCTACCTTAAGGAACAAAAAAGCAAACATGTCCACATCTCTTCTTGTATTATCTGCACTCTCCGTTTCCTACTAATTAGTGCAGCACAATCTGTCTCCAACAGCATCTTTAGTCCACAGGTGATCTCCATCCAAATACACATCCAGATGTGGACAGACTGCAGCTGGTCAAATGACTCCTCATCTGCCTGCAGGCCTGTTGATTCGCTTCACACCTTCTCCCTCTCTCTCTCTCTCTCTCCGGATCAAAGTCTGTCACCCTCACACCTGTCCATTTCATCCAACAATGAGTCCATGTGGTCAGAAATGGGAGCATTCTCATAGAACAAAACAAACAAAAAAAAACAAGCAGAGTTGCTCCGCTCAGATTCAGCACCATGGACAGTGCTCCTCTATAGCTTCTCTACAGCTCTACAGCCTCTAAAGCAGTACAGATTCCTCTATGTGGATAAACGACTTTTGGCAAAACCACTTCTCAGAGAACTACTCTCAGGACACCACCGCTAAGCTACTCCCCATCATCGATGAGCCCCTTGAAACACTTTACAAGTATCTATGTACAAACCCGATTCCAAAAAAGTTGGGACACTGTACAAATTGTGAATAAAAAAGGAATGCAATAATTTACAAATCTCATAAACTTATATTTTATTCACAATAGAATATAGATAACATATCAAATGTTGAAAGTGAGACATTTTGAAATGTCATGCCAAATATTGGCTCATTTTGGATTTCATGAGAGCTACACATTCCAAAAAAGTTGGGACAGGTAGCAATAAGAGGCCGGAAAAGTTAAATGTACATATAAGGAACAGCTGGAGGACCAATTTGCAACTTATTAGGTCAATTGGCAACATGATTGGGTATAAAAAGAGCCTCTCAGAGTGGCAGTGTCTCTCAGAAGTCAAGATGGGCAGAGGATCACCAATTCCCCCAATGCTGCGGCGAAAAATAGTGGAGCAATATCAGAAAGGAGTTTCTCAGAGAAAAATTGCAAAGAGTTTGAAGTTATCATCATCTACAGTGCATAATATCATCCAAAGATTCAGAGAATCTGGAACAATCTCTGTGCGTAAGGGTCAAGGCCGGAAAACCATACTGGATGCCCGTGATCTTCGGGCCCTTAGACGGCACTGCATCACATACAGGAATGCTACTGTAATGGAAATCACAACATGGGCTCAGGAATACTTCCAGAAAACATTGTCGGTGAACACAATCCACCGTGCCATTCGCCGTTGCCGACTAAGACTCTATAGGTCAAAAAAGAAGCCATATCTAAACATGATCCAGAAGCGCAGGCATTTTCTCTGGGCCAAGGCTCATTTAAAATGGACTGTAGCAAAGTGGAAAACTGTTCTGTGGTCAGACGAATCAAAATTTGAAGTTCTTTTTGGAAAACTGGGACGCCATGTCATCCGGACTAAAGAAGACAAGGACAACCCAAGTTGTTATCAGCGCTCAGTTCAGAAGCCTGCATCTCTGATGGTATGGGGTTGCATGAGTGCGTGTGGCATGGGCAGCTTACACATCTGGAAAGGCACCATCAATGCTGAAAGGTATATCCAAGTTCTAGAACAACATATGCTCCCATCCAGACGTCGTCTCTTTCAGGGAAGACCTTGCATTTTCCAACATGACAATGCCAGACCACATACTGCATCAATTACAACATCATGGCTGCGTAGAAGAAGGATCCGGATACTGAAATGGCCAGCCTGCAGTCCAGATCTTTCACCCATAGAAAACATTTGGCGCATCATAAAGAGGAAGATGCGACAAAGAAGACCTAAGACAGTTGAGCAACTAGAAGCCTGTATTAGACAAGAATGGGACAACATTCCTATTCCTAAACTTGAGCAACTTGTCTCCTCAGTCCCCAGACGTTTGCAGACTGTTATAAAAAGAAGAGGGGATGCCACACAGTGGTAAACATGGCCTTGTCCCAACTTTTTTGAGATGTGTTGATGCCATGAAATTTAAAATCAACTTATTGTTCCCTTAAAATGATACATTTTCTCAGTTTAAACATTTGATATGTCATCTATGTTGTATTCTGAATAAAATATTGAAATTTGAAACTTCCACATCATTGCATTCCTTTTTTATTCACAATTTGCACAGTGTCCCAACTTTTTTGGAATCGGGTTTGTAGTAGTGCCACTGCACACGTCTGGTAGGGAACATGAATATATCTTGTTTTTTGTAGACTACGTGAGCCACTATCCAGTGGGGGTATGTCTACACCCTTGTTGTAGACATATCAATAAATATAACCCTGAAGGAGGTGGTGTAGTTTTAATCACTCTTCCAATGTTTCTGGAGGCACACCTACAGTATCCATTTTCAAGCTCTTCCTAATCAAATACACCTGATTGAACTCATCAGCTTGTTAGTAAAGACTGCTTGGGTCAGATAAGAGAGACACCCAAAATGTGTGCCTCCAAAAGCCATCCCCTTAAGGATGGCCTCGCCTGAAGCTTTTGCTGAAGGGATAGCCCTCGTGCTTACTGTGATTGAGCCAAATAGGACATTCTCCTGAATCAACATCAGCCCAAATGCAATGTCATGCTTGCTTGTCAACCTATGTATTTGCATATCTTCGAGCACCCTGCCCGTGCAGATATAATGTCATGAGGCTATGTAGAGTTATAGACACACTGAGCGCTGCAAACAAACAATAGCCACCTTTTACAGTTGATCCTGAACCAAAACAAAAAGTTTATGCTGCGTTCACACCATGCCGTAATTACCGTAATTATGAGATGGTAACGAGATCCTCAGACTCGGATTTATGAGTTTCTATGGCAAAACTATCAACACCGAAATTAATCTGCAGCAATCAGGTGGTACAACTTGTTTACGTTCATTATTATTGTAATGTTATGTGCCTCTCGTGACGCTCTGCAGACTCTGCTCAGGCTCTGTGTGTTCATGTGTTTTGGAGGATGCATGGCTTTAGAGAGCTCTCATGCTTTCAAAACTAGCTTGCTATTTTTAGCCTCTACGGAATTGCCTACCTTTTACTGTTTTTAATAATATTCAGATTTTTATAAGTAGTTAAAGGTTAGAGTGTTGAGTACATGGTTAAGACTATGTTTGTTTGACAAGAATGCTGTGAATGTTCCAGGATCAACAAAATAATCCAAGAACACGTCCTACTTTACAGAGTCACAGTCATCCCATCACATTGATGGGAGTTTGATTTACATGTTCCTGGATCAGGATACGTTTTTGGTCCTGAAAATAGCACACCTTATCAAACAGCTAAATATCAGACACCGATCCCAACCTTACAATCCAGGGGTGGACAACTATGGCTCTCAAGGTCCTGCAAATATCAGCCCCACCCCTAAACAAACACTCCTGGAAAATCTAACCAAAGTCTTCAGGGTTACTTGAGAATTGCAGGCAGGCGCGTTTGATTAGGGTCGGAGCCAAACTCTGCGGGACAGTGGGCCTTGAGTCTGATTGGAGAGTCATTTAATCTTGCTCCTGGAGGGTCAAGGTCTTGAAGAGCTCAGCTACAACCCAGGAAATTCAGGATTACTAGAAACTTCTAATCAGGAAGGTTGGAGCTGAACTCTGCAGACAGGTGGTCCTCCAGGAGCAGAATTGGACACCCCTGTTGTAGACATATCCCTAAATCTCTATCTGGGAAAAGATGACTTCAGAAAGCATATGTATGACATCACTTTGTAGGCCTATCAGCAGATAGCATCACACTAGTTCCCTCGACAAAAAAACCAATAGGATTTTTCTATAGGCTTTTGGATTATCGCAAAAAACAAGCTCTGTGATACTTAATTTTCACAACTTTTATGAATTTTGAAACCTAAATGCAGTCGCCACAAGTAAAAAACTAAAGGTAGGCTATAAAGGAACTACACCACAGTCCCACGACTTCAACGTCACCATCCCTAAGCTTCCGACAACTCTTTCATTTTTTATCTAAAAACATTTTCCCAGAATGTTTGAGATAGAATAGTTTATAAGAGCACAATTATAAGCATAATGAGGCTGTAAAAGCAGACTGATGACGTTTAATGTCCGTGACAGTCTCTGTAGTCCCATTTAGCCATTTGTTAGCAACCGCCTTTTTCAAGACACATAACAGCTTCAAAAAATCACGAGTGGGGTATTGCTGATGTATTTGTCGTAGAATAAAATGTGAAAGTGTCTTGAGTTTGTGTTCACAATGGACCTTATTTCAGCCATTTAACCAAAAAACCCAATGACTAACCAGAAGTGCTAAAATGCTAACTCGTTTCCACATTTTGGCCTACAAAGTGATTTCATACCTGTACTACTCTATTGGGTTGGGGGAAACGTTTCATCACAATACAGGCATGAGTTAAGGCAGCGTTCCCCAACCCTGTTCCTGGAGACACACCAATAGTAAACATTTTCGGCGAGTTACACTGCATTGTCCAATCAGATTTTTTTCTCTAAAATGTTTTTTCTAAAAGTAGAACAATTGAAGGCTGACGAAGGCACCCTATTTCCCTACCCTACGTTCTTATTAAGGCTGATATGAAGTATTGTACACATACAAAACAAGAATGTACAAAGCAATTTCTCTTGGAGCAATATACACAAAATATGATCTGACAGAAGCCACTGGATTCTGCTAACTGTTGGAACAATACAGTATATTATAATTGCTAATTTTATCTCCCATGATACTTTAGTAAGAAAGTGTAATATTCAGAATAGATTGAGACGACTTGCAATAAAAGCAAGCACTTCAGGCCAGGGCCAGTGGAGTGGACTACAAATAAGCCTGACACATTTTATGCTCCAGAATCATGGGTTCACATTGCTGAGCTATTTGCAACGGGTCCCAGAGAGCAGGTGTGATGTTTACGGCTCAGCCAGGCTCCATTGGCTCCTACACCACTCATCAGGTTTATGCGTGTCCTCAAACTTTGATTAACGGCTCGTTTAGGCGAGCAGGCATATTAATGCACCGGTCTGTTCTTTTCTTATTTTCTACAGATGGATGAAACATCAAATGCACTCTGCAAAATGCACTGACAAATATATGACTGACACTCAGCAGTAATTGACTGTGCACTCATTCAAACAGCCGAGCTGCATTTGAATAAAAATTGTAAGTCTGATTGCTTAGAAAAGAATCTCTCCTCTAAAAGCTGCAATATTTGAGGTGTCACTCAAGTCTGTAGCACAAACTCTGCTTAGCACAAATTTTAATACCTTTTTTTGCTTGTAATTCTTATACTTGCCCTATAGTACTGGTAATGCCTGAGCTTGGAAACACCATTAATAAATGTGTTAAATTATTACACAGTTTTTTTTTTTCTTCTTCTAGTTAATTTAGTGAAAAGTATTTTTTTAGTTTATTTAGATGGCTTGGTTCTGTTTATTCCAGTGGGCCGCAGTGATGCTTGTCCTGGCTCAGGAGGACCACCGGGGCCAGAGTGACACTCTAATTATAAACCTGCTGAGGCACGTTGAGTCATTGCTCTTGGCTATTTGTGCATACATATGCACTCTGTACTGTGTGTGTGTGTGTGTGTGTGTGTGTGTGTGTGTGTGTGTGTGTGTATGCACCAGTCTGCACAAACACATGCAAACAAACACACATACAGTAGTCACTTTTGCATACAAGGACAGTCCTTTCTATGCTTTCATTGGAAAAAAAAATGGGAACACTTTACAATAAGGTTCCATTTGTTAACACTAATTAACTGCATTAGTTAACATGAGCTGAAAAAGAAAAACAATTCTAAAGCATTTATTAACCTTAATGCTAATTTCGACATTTACTAATACCGACGTTGGGGAAAGTAACTTTTAAAAGTAATGTGTTACAATATTGCATTACTTCCTAAAAAAGGTAACTAATTGTGTTACATAGTTATTTTTTATGAAAAGTAATGCGTTATGCTACTTGCATGTTACTTTTTCTCACCCAAACTGGGTTTGCTTGTTTGTTTAAAATAAATAAATAAATAAATTTGGCAAATGTAAAGGCCCTTTCACACCTAGGGCCAGATTTCCTAACAGCTTGCGCCAGCGCAAACCCTCTACTGTCGGGATTTACTAAAGACACGCAGTGTAAAATTAGCTCTGAAAAGGCGTGGACTGAGTTGTTTTGGCGGCTGACCTTATTGCATATGCATTTGTAGGAGTTTCCCTTTCAGATGCAAAATTTATGAGAGGAGAGTATTTAAATGAATCACGCAATGCAATTTACTAATGTTTGTGCTAGTCTTATTTGCGACCCAACGCTAATTTGCGCTGCTCTTGGTAGATTGCGTTGGTCATTATGTAAATGATTCGACTGAGTCTATGTTCTTTAATTTGCATGTCAGCAGTAGATCACGCGCAAAACTTGCCGCTCCCATCAGTGCATTTGTGGAATTGCGGAATTAAATGCAAATTCACGCCTGTACAATAGAGGGCGCAGCTCAAACAAACCTTTCATTCTGGATTGCAGAAGAATAGGATGCAGGAGAAAAAAGCTCAACACTCAGCAAGAGGGGAAAAAAAAATAAATAAAAAAAATTGTATGGTTGAAATGGATCATCAAAGATCAGCAGCAAAGATAATTTTGTTAAGTGAGATTAAATACAAAAAGTATATTTGTATTATTTAACATATTTAAGAATTGCAAGTTTGCGTAATATTCTGACTTTGCATTTCACTAGCTGTTTTTTAATATTCAAAAATTAATTTGAATAATAAATTAAATTGTTTGTTACATTGCAAGATCATCAGTTTAGCAGTGCTGCTGCCAGTAACTTTCCAATAAACTTCAAAACACATGCATTTTCACTAGAGCTCATAGACTTTTGAACCCAAGAATGTACTGTAAATAGAAACATGTTTTTAAAAAGTGTGACTGAGGTTTTGCAGTAACAGACGTCTCACTCACCTCCTTCAGGGCTGAAAACAAAACACTCACACAGCTGTAACTCAGCCGAGAGCTCGCGATAGAACCTGTCTGGCGCTCTGAGCTGTAATCACAGTCTATTGTCATAAAAAAAGATTGAAATGTGCCTGAGAAACCTGCCTTTCTCTTTCACACATCATCATCGCCTCTCCTCTCACGGCCTCTGAAACTCACATACACTCCAAACTTTCATGTTTAAGCTTCAGACAACTCCAATTAACACAGGAGTAGAGCAAGAAGACAACCACATGACTATCTCATGTAAGAGGACCTGAGAGAGACATCTGAACAGGTCAAACCGGTGGCTGAGAGGCAGATCAGACCGCGTAACAGCTGACAGAGAAAGATCACAGAGTAGGGGTGGGCTGTTAGGGTTGTTTAGGGTTATAGGTAATAGTAGGGCTATTTCAGGATATGAGAAATTTATTTTGTGTTATTTTATCTCATTTCTGTTATTAAAAATAAGAAAAAAATAAGCAAAATACAAAAATTAGGACAAATACAATATAACAAAAATATGAATTAAACAACTTTCAGGTACAATTGGTTTATTTGTTTTTATTAATGTATTTAGAATTAGTTCAGAAATGTAATAATCAAATGTAAAAGTAAAATATTGCATAATCTTCACTGTATGAATTAAATATAAATTTATTATTATTAAAGCTAAAAAAAGTTATTCAGTCAAGAGCACACTCTAAAAACTAAAAAACGAAGGCTAAAAAATGAAAAACAAAAAAAAAAAACTAAAAAACGAATATGACTCAAACAAGAGAAAATAACTTACTCTAAAAAATACTGTAAAAAAACTAAACAAATTTACACAGTAAAATACAGTTTTCCATTGAAACAGTAATATACCATAAAAACAATGCATTCTGGGTAATATTATTTGTCTTTTTCGAGAAAGTAACCTATAGGTGAAAGAAACTGAGACACAGCTTTCTGCGCATGCGTTTACTCTGAGTGTCAGTCAACGCGGCACCGCGTTGAGATCCTTTTCAGGATATATTGCACTTATAACTCTTTTTAACATCAAGCACATTCCACTCATTATATTCTAACTCATGCATTTCATCACTCTGAAGTGTCAGTAGTGCTATATATTTACATACCGCGATATACATGATACAGCAAAATCTCTAATGATAGACATTTTATACCACCCAGCCCTATCACAGAGGTATATGAAGATAAGCAGAGCCAAGTGTGTCCAGGTGGACAATAAGATTTCACAAATGGTTACTAATTCTGTTGGTGTACCCCAAGGTTCAATATTGGGTCCTTTGTTGTTCAGTTTGTATATTAATGACCTGCCTGACAAAACAACCTGTGGCATGTTTCTGTCTCCTTATATTTAAAGTCATTTTGTATTTTGTGTTAATATGCTCTGATTATGGCTATGTTTACTGGAATGTGTTTTTTTTTTTTTTAGGTTTTATGGACTTTTCATTACCACCAACCTGCCAGGAACTACAGATGAAAATTAGCCTTTACGGCTAAATCTGGCACATTTACACGATAGACTTCAGTGCTCATGTTAATGAATGTGCATTGTCCCTTTTAAAATAAAATAAAGAATAAAGAGTCAATGAGTGAAAAATAGCAGAAGAGCATCAAAGCAAAGCGCAAGAGCGATCTGAACAAATACAATCAATTTAATCTCTGATCTGCAGCTAGTTTTCAGGGTCAGGTGTATAGTATGAGCTGAATATTACTCCTTATTTTATCAGTGGTGTTTCATGAGCCAGTTTCACTATAGCTCATACCAGTTAAACTTAAGTGTGCTGTGGACATGAATGACACCTCAAATAGATCAATATATAGATTTGTGTAGGTAAACCCACAAGTTAGCATCACCTTGGGTCCCATGACAAAAAGCAAACAGTTTTATTTCCATTGGCTTTTGCACAACACAGGCTCAATGTAAAAACATGCATCTACCTAAACTTATAAAACATGCTTAAACATACAATTCACTGCAGTTTCCAGCTGAAATGAACATTAGTATCATTAAAACACCAACAACATTTATTCCTTTTCACATAGGTTTTGATTACAGGGACAGATTATAGATGCAATTTATTTATGCATGGTTTCTTACACAGTACTATACATTTTTACCATAGTGCATGACTTAATAATACATTTGAGGTTTGCATCACATGACCAGCTCCATATTTTGGGCTTTTCTAATGTAGTAAACTTGCTCGGAAGCTCACCTGATACAGCATTGCCCTCTTGAAACACGAGTCACGATAAAAGAGCTCAAAGACTTGTAGAAGCAGTTAAAATGGCACGTTTGCTTTTGTTAACACTATTGGTTAGGTTTAATGTAGGTGATACATTATTTTCAAACATGATAGAGCACCACTCATCGGACATTTCATTTCTGAACTGCCACGATACGTACAGCAACTAATGTAATGAATCATTGCTGGATTCACATTTATCTGTTTAGGAGACAATTTAACTCACTGAACATTTCACTTTGAAAGTGTCACGAAATGTGCAAGAAGCAATGTCTTAAAATCTACAAGTCTGATCATTTGAGAGCGTGAGCATAAACACAACAAGGCTGTGAAATTGTAATTTTGTCTAGAAAGGAAGTAGAAGCGCACACAATGCCTATAAAGCAGCATCCCTTAAGATGAAATATCACTGCAGTCATGTGTTGTTCACATACAGCACAAGTCGCTTATTAAATGTATTCATAAACCTAGTGCTTTGTCAACAACATAGATCTGTTCAATTCATATTTGATTGTGGGCCTATTTTTCACAGAATCTATTTACTGGCAGCAGAAAAAAAAATATGGCTCTGTGATATATTTCATTTGTCCCTTCACAGTGGCACTGAATTGCACCAGCCTTTCATCTAAATAATATATAGATATAAGCTCAGTTACAACCCCAGTGCTGTTTACTACCTATATAGGCTTTTCCTTCTAAAGGACCATTCACACAAAACTTTCAAATAGTACTTATTTAAACTAAACATAACTATACTTTGTCTACTTTTTTTGTATTTTGATATTTAACAAAATGAAATTTGATTGAGATATACTTAAGAAAAGTATACTTAAGCATTTTAAGCTTGTTGTTGTGTTTACTGTTTTGATACTGCAGCATATGTACATACTGTATTACTACTACATTGATTTTAGTATACTTAAAAAATGTTCTTGAACTTTACATAAGTTTACTTAACATAAACTTGAATTAGGCTATACTTCTTTTTTGCGAGTGAAGACACATTGTTGTGTTAGACCAGAGGTCCTGCTTCAGCACAACTGAATTTCACACCAATGTGATTTTCAAGTGATCCCAAAGAGCTTGGCTGTGTCCGAAATCGCCCCTGTACCCTTAAACAGAGCACTATTTGAGGGGATAGCTGTTTGTAGCGGTGTCCGAAACAATAGTGGACATTATCTAGTGCACTCATTAAATCCCACAATGCACCAACTCAAATAACATCCATATTTCCACTGCCAACTGTCCTATTCCTCTCTTCAGCCTGTGACAGAGGCCGTGAATAATTAGTGTCAGGAGTATGAGTGCTCGTGTCAGACCTCTCGGCTTTGGACACAGATGGTGTTCTCCCCTGCAGTGGCGCGGGTCACGTTAGCATAGCTAATCACTGTCAGAGAGACACTTCATATCTGCGCCTGCCAACACACTTACCATACTGACACCAGCCGAGAATGCGCTCGCTGTCTTGTCATGTTTGGGAAAATTATTCTGATTGAATGGCGTTAAAGATCCACAATGGTAATTGATTGACTCCGAGGGCACACAAATAGAAACCTCACGCTGAGCTTAATCAAGCTTATTGAGAGGAGCAAACTGAAGAGTCTAATACATTTTAAGGTATAGTTCATGCAAGATGTTGAATCTGAAATCATTTTCTGACCCTCGTGTCATTCCTCTTTGGTCCATAACACTTGTGTTATACTAAAATAGCTTTGTGCGTGAAAGGATCATTTACGATCTTCCCATCAGATCGTACACAACAAGAAGTACGCTTAATTGTACTTAATGTGCTCTTTTAGTGTACTTCAAATCTTAAAAGTATATTTTAAAAAACTGCACTTGCAGATAATATAATATGAAATAAAAGGCCACTTAAGTGTACTTAAAGAGAGTTCACTTTCAAGAGTTTCTTTTAAAAAAGTGCACTGTAATAATGTCAAATTAAATGTTTACTTTAAAGTGCATTGTTTTTTATAATCTTTTGTCATGCTTAAAAGTACACCTATTTTGATGTGTCTACAATATGACAAACAAGTTTTAAAATTTGACATACAAGTTTCAAAAGAAACAACATTCAGTTTACCATAAATGCTTGTCAGTACTTTCAGCAGTACACTTTAAACATATTTCAAAGACAATAGAAGTAATTATGAAATTACATATAAAGATGTACTTACTGTAGTGAGTCAGAAATGTTCATATAATTGCATTTGTTATAAATGTAAACCATAAAACATTTCCATTAACCGTCTAAAAAAATATTACATTTAGTTACACACTTAAGTATATTCTTTAAAGTGTATTATTTCTGTAATAAGTAGGCCTACTCTTTATAAAAGTATGTTACTTACTTTTCACCAGATCAAACTTAAAATTTGTTTGTTAATTGCATGTTTATGCGGCTCTTTTATCAGTTGTTTTGGAACAAAACGAGTGTGAGAACATTGAAATATTCCTATAAACCGTTTGCAGAAGCCTCCAGAACTTCTAAACCAAGCAAATGTGTTTGGCATCTCTGACCTGGCATAAAACTGGCATAAGCAGCTCCCCTCCCTCAACCTTTCTGAGTCTTAATCTACTTAAGAGACCAACCCCGCGTGTAAATCCATGCAAATGTGCAGTGGGAATTGTGTGGAAAGCAAAATCACCAGCCATGAATCCAAAAAGAGAATTTCTCGACACAAAATGCAGCGTCAGGCACAGAGGTATTACCGTATCATTCTGACCCCCATCTCGTGTAATATTTGACCGTGCATTTGATTCATTTGGTTCCTTTTTATTTCTGGAACGGCCTAATCTACTCGTAGCGGCCCGATGAACTCTTACTTCCTCTCGGTTTAATTGAGTTCCATTATCTTGTTTGTTATCCTCAGTGGATGCAGGGGAAAAAGAGTTTTGAGCTGAAGGCACATTTTCTTGTGGGCAGTAATTAAAGGTCCTGGGAAAAGATTTTATTTCGAGGAGTCCAAGAAAGTGAGCCTGTGCGGTGAGGAGTTAAAAAATTAAGGCTAATATGGATTCTTTTCACGCTTCTGTATTCTAGCGCTGTGACCCGGCAGACTATGCACTCGCTCGGGTTTAATTTCAGGGTGGAGACTCGCGCCGGTAAATTGAGGCTAATGGAATAGGATGTTTTTAAACTTTGACCTGATTGGGCGTCAGTGGCGTGTTGTGTATTTATGAAATTATGAGGATCTTCTGTTTTTTTTTTTTTTTTAGATCAATGCATATTTATGTTGTATTTTAATTTGATGTTTGCACAGTGTTAATGGAACTGTGCATACGTAGAGAAAATGGAAAAATTGAGAAATGACAAGTGGGACACTGTTGGATGTCATGGTCATTATTACATATTACGTAATTACAGAATTACATATAAAGATGTACTTAAGTCCTACTTCAAGTGGGTTAAAACACTAAAGCTCAGATGATTGCATTTACTACAAATGTAAACTATAATACATTTCCATTTAATTGCAATTATTATGCAATTAAACATTCAAAACATTATATTCAGTTCACACTTAAAGTATATTCATTTATTTCTGTAATAAGTAGGCATACACTATTTAAATGTATGGTAAAGTGTACTTCTTTTTCACTTAAATCTGTCAGCACATGCTTCATATGAAATACTTTGTGGTTTAATGATGATCTTTTAACACCATTTACATTATAATATCAAAAAGAACCAATACTATATTTGTTTAGTTTAGGGTCCAATTCTCACTATTAACAAGTTGTTTATTAGCTTGCATAATGGCTGTTTATTAGTACTTATAAAGCACATATTAATGCCTTAACATCCCTTAATCCTAAACTTAACAACTACCTCACTAACTATTAATAAGCAGTAATTAGGAGTTTATTGAGGCAAACGTCATAGTTAATAGTTAGTTAATAGTTGAGAACTGGACTCTAATCTAAAGTTGTACTATATATTTATATTAAAATGCTATTTGTTAAAACAAAATCAAGTTAAAAAGCATGTTTTGTTTTCTATTTTTCTGACCATAAGTCATCAGATACTCTGTAAATGCAGTTCATTCACAGATCAAGTTCATTTTGGTTTTAACATGTGGTTTACTTTGTTATTAGTTTGTCCATTTCCACTAGTTTGAATCATTCGGACTGATTTGCCGGCTGTTGTGACGGTAATGAGGCAGTCACATGTGATGGAGGCCTCCTCTCGTGTGACTTTTCACCTGTGTTTCAGTCTGTATTTCCTCATTCTCATTCACAGCACACACAATGAGAGAGGCAAAAGAGGCGCTGCTGATCTCATGAATAATTGCAGCCACAGTTATAATACATTATAATATTTATCTATTCAGCTGTTACACCTTTAGAAAGTATAATGCGTTAAAACACATGACAAACAACCAATTTCAGATGTAATGCCAATATTATAATTTAACTTTGGTTTACAATTATCATTTAACTTTGGTTACAATTATTTATGAAAAGATATAATGGATTATAACGTACATTAAAAATACTTTTATATTATATTCGTTCTGGTTCTCGAATCTGATTGGCTGAGAGGTCTTTCCAGCCATGTGTTATTCTACAACTATCGCCATATTGTTTTTATATATACTACTACTGTTTTTTGTAACAGAATGTAGTTTTTTTGGTGAGAATGTAGTTGTTTAGACCTCAGATATGTGATTTATATGTAAACTATTTAAAAATTTGTTTAGATGCTTTCAGAGATGTGAGCTCCAGGCCGTCAGCGACCGTTCAGAGCTCATGTACCCGCAGAGAACAGCTTCATCTCAGCCAGTCTTTCAGGAATTTGCCGCTGGCTCTTATGTAGATAGTGTTTAAACATGAGGTATAATTCATTTTGGGTATATCAAACAGGCAATCTTTGGTCTTATTAATATATTACTTGTTCCAGAGCTAATAGATTTGGCTTTAGGGTTATATTAAGTTTCACTTTATATTTACATTGAAATGAAATCCTGTACTAACTAGAGCGCTGCTTTTGTACGTTTGACTGAACTGTTTGCTTGTGTTTATTTCCTATTTTACTTCTTATACTGTTATAATGGCTATTGTTGTTCATTTAAATATTACTGTTCAATAAATAATATTTTATATAAATAACATGCCGTATTTTTTGGTATTGAGAAAGAGTCCGTTAGTGATTTCGACTTCAGTGAAAGTTACATTAGATGGCGGTAAAGACTGTCTTTATGAGTGAGTCAGTCAGTCGCAAAGACTTTTATATTGAAATGGACTGAAACAAGGAAACAAGGACGTTTTTACTTTAAACATCTTATGAGACGTAACTGACAAATGCATTGACTAGCGCTGTTAAGGGAAATCCTCTTAAATGTTAAAAGGACAAAGACAAAGATATCGCTTTCCTCAGCGGACATTCAAACTGATTTTGTGATTATGAATATAATATTGACCTGAAGAATATCAGCTAGATGCAGGTAATACACTTACTCAGGTGATCTCTCTCTCATAATAATCTACATATTACAAAGCCTGATGATCATATTTGAACATGATTTTTTTGATGTACTGTATGGATAATCAAGTAAACCATCTTGGAATATTACTAACAATATAGACGTTATTCTTACGTTTACTTTATAAAAATCAGTAAAGATTTGACAGCAAAAAGACTGAAGGTGGACGTTTGTACAGTTATACTAAAAGACTTTTACTTGCTAAAAAAGAATAATCTATAAATTCAGACGACAGAAGACATTAAGCAGAAAGTAGAAAGTTTTGATAATTTGAGGACATAGAAATGTGTATCAAATATGATACAGCAGGCTTTATGATTGACATTTGTTTTGCTTTATTTTGTGAATCCTCAGAGAAAATGGCAAAATTAAGAAATTACAAATGGCAAGTGGGGCACTCTTTTGGACTTCAGGGACATGCACACACAGTGGACATCACTTTTCAAGTGGGCATTTGGGACAAGGCCTCAAATTCTTCTAAGGATGATCTGAGCTGCTGTCCACGTTTATTTCATAGCTGTTACTGATGCCAACAATGGAGAGCTGCAATAATGAGGTATTTTTGTAGGCCAACCTGTAACTCAGCATCACCCTGGTGCCCTCAACTAAAACCCAATAGGATTTTTCCATTGGAATTATTACAAAGAAACAAAAGTTTGTTTTGTTCATCATGATAATCATCGCAAATTAAGATAATGTAAATATAATCACCAGAAGTAAAAAGCTAAAGTTAGTCTAGGTGGAAAGTTTGAGATAGAATAGTTTGCAAAAGCACGATTATAGCACAATGAGGCTGTGAAAACGACTAGTGAGTAGATGAGTTTGGTGTGATGACGTTAAATGTCCTCGACAACCTCTGTAGTCCCATTTACACTTTGCAGCATCCACATTTTTCAAAACAAGTAAAAGCTTTTAAAATCACAAGGGGGTATTAGTGATATATTTTTGTCATGAACACAAATCTTTTTGTTTTCTGTCCCTCCATTGACAGTCTTTGCAACTACCACTTTCAAGCCCCAGAAAGGTAGTAAAGACATCATTATAGTAATCCAGAGGTTTAACCTCAATGTTAGGAAGCGATGCGAGTGCTTTGTTTGTGCAAAAACAACATAATTCACCGCTTTATTTACCAAATATTAATCTCCAACACACGAGGGACAACCTCATCCTTCCCTTCCTAGTGCACTAGGTTTGGAAACAGATCTAACGGTGATACGTCAATGAAACATATGCGAGACATCTATTAGGTCATGAGCTCATGTTTGTGTCAATGCATTGCAAACCTCTGGTGTGAGTTTGTCCTCTCTTCCGGCCAGTGGAGGAGCTGTGCGTAACGTTCTGGAAGTGTGTTATCTCCATAGTGGTGTTGGTCCGGAAACTCTCTTTAAACCTCTGCATCAGGGCCTCTACGCTCTCTTGATCGGGATCCAGCGCTGAAACACACACACACACACACACACACACACACAAACCTGTGAGACACAGGAAGACACACACCTCTGCTGAAAGGCGTTAGAGGGCAGCGCATGATTTACTACATGCTGAAAATGCTGAAGTCATGGTTATCTATTCCTGTGTTAAAAAAAAAAAAAAAAAAAAAAAAGATAAATGAGCGTAAAGGTTGTGAGATGATTTACTCAGTAAACGGTTTGTCCTTAAAAGAGAAATGAGGGCATATGAGTTATGCACAGAACTTCATTTATCCTGTTTTAAACACACTCTCCTTTCCTGTCCACTGTCTTATCTCTCCACATCACCTCTCTGCTCTTATCGTGAACAGGCATGCTTTGATGTGTGCATTTTGGAAAAAAGGATTAAAAAATGTGGATTCAGAGAAAGTGGAGGCCGTAAGGGAAATATGATTCCTCTTCAGCAGACTGTAAAAGTAAAAAAGACCTTTTCTTCACAGCATGAGAGTAGTCGTGGTGTGCCACAATCCTGCCGAGATGGTTTCCTCCTGTAGAGTCAAAGATCCACAGAAACAATCCTTGAAAAATGTCTAAAACGTCCAAAATAAACTTGCCAGTGAATTAATATAACTACCTGGCCAATAGTATGTGGACAGCTTTGACTGTATTTGTTGACCCTTTTAATTTCAAACCCATGGCCACTGAGATGGACTTCCAGTGAATGCTGGAACATGGATGAAGGGATCTGCTCCCATTCAGACACAATAATGTCAATGAGCCATCAATCAAGCATGTCTTGCAGTCAGATTTCCAATTGATCGGGAAGATGTTCACTACACTTCAGGCCAGTCAAGGTCTTCCATGCCAGATAAACCTTTTTCATGGTGGAATTCAGTTTTTTTGCACTTTTAGTTCATGCTTTAACTTTGCATCAGATACAACTAGCTGAATGTTAGAATGATTTTTTGACATAATTTAGGACTTAAGTACATCTTTATATTTAACTTTAATACATTATTTTTAATTAATTCTATTGTCTTTGAAATATGGTTAAAGTGAAAGTGAACATTTATGGTAATCTGAAATATACTTTGAATGTACTTTCTATTAAAACTTGTCTGTCATTTAAAACTATTTGTAATTGCACATTTGTAATGATGAAGTTGCAGTTTAGTACATTTAAAAATGTAATATCACACTAAAGTTAAATTTATAATCCAGTACTTTGCATGTTTTAATGAGGCGATTTATCAAAATAAGTGGTAACACTTTACAATAAGGTTCATTAGTTAAACATTAGTTAATGTATTAAACTAACATGAACTGACCATGAGCAATACATTTGTTACTGTATTTACTAATCTTCGTTAACGTTAGTTAATGAAAATACAGTTGTTCATTGTTAGTTCACAGTGCATTAACTAATGTTAACAAGATATTAACAATGCATTAGTAAATGTTGAAATTAACATTAACAAAGTGTTGTATAAGTGCAGTTCATTATTAGTTCATGTTAACTAATGTAGTTAACTAATGTTAACTAATGAACCTTATTGTAAAGTGTTACCAAATAAGTGTACTTCTTTAAATATTATTAAAACTCAATTTAAAATGTACTTTAAAGTTTTTGTATGTCGCAGATACAAAGAGATCGCAGATTCTACCTGACCTAAAAAGCCTAGGCATCCATCTAAAATCTCTATGAACAGGAGCATGTTAAAACATGGATAAATCAATTTATCAACTTACAGTTTGTAGGCTAAAGGCTGATTTATACTTCTGCGTCGAACCTACACCATAGCTGTGTGTAGCCTGACATGCACCTCTCCAAAAATGTAATGCATCAACTCTACGCGGACCGCAAGTGCTGTGATTCGTCTGCTAGAACCCCTCCGTCGGGTCAAAAAGAAAAATTGACAAAGACAACGATGCAGTAGCGTCGCATAGCATTCAGTGTAGAGGCTACGGCGTAGTTCTGATGCAGAAGTATAAATTAGCCTTAAGTCTCTTCGTCTACCATTGTAAATTGCGCTCGCTCCTGTTCCGTGTCCTCAATCTGGCAACCCGCGTGAGCGTCGAGTCTGAGGCTTTTTAAATGTGCACTTAAGGCAGTCATGAAAGTGAACTCTTTAAGTGTGTGTAGATCAAACAGTTAAATCAAATGTAGGTGTCCACATACTCTTGGACATAAACCTTTATTTTGAATTATTTCAGGTTCAGGGAGTCACGCTATTAAAGTCATACTATAACTCTTACAATTCGACTAGAACCATGTGATGTTACAGGCCAAATGGAGAGTAACTTTATTGACTTGCCAAAAACAATTCGACGCAGGTGGAGCGCATCTGGCCACCTTCACATGTGTGTATTGTAGTTCATGCAGGGTCACTGCATGATTTGAGTAAACATCTTTGGCCCCCCGTTTGGAAATCAACAGCACTTCCAAACAGGGGGCCAAGGAAAGATGGACAGGGTGGTGCGATGCCCACAACGCTGCGATGTTTGTATTGTGTTTCCAACTGGCAGCAAATCAGAATGCCTCAGGGGACGCCGCTGACCCATCTGAACATGTTCTGGCCCATTTGCACCACAGCAGAGGCATAATATATAAAAATAAACTTCCTCTTATTGTCTGCTCCAGGAGTGGGAGGAGGTGAAACAGAGATGGAGTGGGATGAGATGCCTCAAAAAGTCGCAAACAATTTATCTCCCACCTCCATTACAAAGACCCACCGCTACTCCCTACGGCCAGTGCTGCATCACAACTTCAATTAACTTGAGATATGTAGAGGGCCGCTCTCTCTGCAGAGGCATAATGGCTCTGGACAGGGGCGATTTCCTCCCCGTACCGTGTGGCTTTATGTTGAAGGCCCCCTGACAGAGAAGTTTGCAGATGGATGAGGCTGTGGTCCCTGTAGTGAGCGACTGGTTATTTATTCAGCTGGGTTTCACTGGTGTGTGCCATTCTGTCTAATTAGCAGCTGCTTGTTTAATGTAAGTGTCACACTCATGTGTGGATACTGTTCACAAGACACAAGATCAGTGTGGGAAACAATCTTATCACTGAATATACAGGATTAGTCATCTGGTGTTTTTCTTTTGTATGAGTGTGGAACCAGCCAGCCAAAGATAAAGGTGAGTGTCTACAACCATAAAGTTGCAGTCACATTTAACGGTGTTTGGTGAATTTGCAAAGACGAAATCTGTTCATTAAAAAAGGAATCTTTGCAATCAGGAATTTTGTGCAAGTTCACACAAAACAGGTTCAGATTGATCATGCAAAGATTTATCCAACTTTATTCATATGCATTCATTCAGTGCACTCAGTAAAGCGATATATAAAGCAAATTTCAATTGCCTGAATTTTTTTTTTTTTTTTTTTCAAAACATAACTATATTATTGCCCAGCTCTTTATTAGTTCCCAAGCCCTGAAAGGGCAAAGGCCCTATTGTTTTCCTTAGGGTTTTTTTTTCTTTCTTTTTTTTTCAGTCTTTCGGCCACTTTTGGTTCCCTTAACATGCTCAAAAACTGCACCACCAACTGGCAACAGGAAGTGTGTCACTTTCAAAATGCTTTGAAATCGCCCTCTTATTTGTACCCAATCCGCTTCAAACAGAATAATGTCAAGACATGGTAGATGTAGACCTGTGAAAGGATTCTTGATATCTTAAATACTGTTGCCATGGCAACGCATCAAACTTTTATAATATTCTTGGGTGTTTTTGAGACTCTTAGCATGCTTCAAATTGCATTAAACTCGACAAGTTGTCGGCCAGTAGATATGGGCAAAGCCTTAGAAATGGGCAGGGAGGAAGGGCTGTATGACAAAACTGTGAGGTTAGTCTTACCTACAGTCACCAAACTCAGTACATATATCATTCTCATCAAGCTGGACAACTTTCTAATTTACAGCCATTAGCTCCAACCAACAGGAAGTCAGATATTTTGGTTTGAATGTGAATTTTTTGAATAATCAGGCTCTGAGATTTTAAGTACTCCTCGTAGGAGATTCATCGCCACCAAACTCGGTCAATATGAAACAAAGACACTGAAGATGCTAAATTGCAAACGATTTTAGGATATATAGAACAGTGTTGCATTGGTGAGGAATTAAAGTAATGACAAAAAAAAAAAAAAAGGAAACAGGAAGTGTCTCATATCGTGTAAAATAATTGTTTGATTTAAATTAAATTAAGTTTGGATGTTGCTTGCCATGCACAGGTTTCCTTAAGCCACCGGATTGGCGGCGGTGCCGGGGCTTGGGCCCGTCATCGCTGCTTGCAGCTATATTATAAAGTTGGATATAGAAGCATATCCAACTTTATCCACATGCATACAGTATACTAAGACGATATTGTTACGTGTACATTCAGTTTGGTATCGTTTTCACTGTGTTCTGTTCCCTGTGTTCCCTAGTATACAGCAAATCTCAACTGCTTGATTGCTTATATCGTCACAAAATGCAAACCATATAGCAGCTCTAATATGCTAAATGAGAAATAAGGCATGAAGATATTAAGATATTATAAATATCAACATCATGATTTTCTGTAAAGTGCTTTGAAACGATGTGCATTGTGAAAAGTGCTATATAAATAAATTTGACTTGAGTTGAAATCTTCTGGATATGGCCTCCTTCAGTGTCTAATGGGAAGTTTTCACCTGTTTTATTGTTCAGTGAAAATCACAAAAACATGCAATATAGTTAAAGATGTTTTCCAAATATCTTTTCTCTCTCTCTCCTCCCTACAAATGGTTTAGTCCGATGGTTATTAATTATGTCAGCTCAGTAAGCGGCGAACAGCAGAGGGATCCAATAAAATCGCACGTCCCACCCCAGCTAGTGAACAGAACCAATCACAGTTGAGGCTGCTTCAAGAACAGTTGAAGTTAGTTACAGTGCAAGTGAGACTGACTGAAAATGTTGGGGAAAAAAATCTGGGTACCAGCATCATCATGAACAGGAGAGGGAAGCCAGGAGAACTGCTTAATCAGTCTATCAAAACCTTCTTTAACAACACAGGTTAGTGTATTGCAGGGACCGTGCCCTGATTTTTTCGCTGCTCGATTTAATTTCGCAGGAATAGGACACCTAATAAGAGCTGCAGAGGTTTTTGTGCTATTGTGTAGTTTGTATAACATACAGAAAAATGGATATCCCTGTCACAAGGATTACAGACCTGCTGGCTGTTGATGTGTAACAATACTGTCAAGAAAACGCCAATACGACTCACTGCTCTTGATGGATACATTTATTAGCTTTATTTGATAAAATAGTAGCACATTATCTTCATCAAAATGAAGACAATGAGAAATTTAAGTGGTTTTATTTGACATTTGACTGCATTCTTTTTAATTCAGTTTGAACGTGCTCTGTCAGTGTCGATGCTGCTGAACTCTCATTTGACTAATCTGGCCTACAACACTACTGCAGAAATGCTAATTTGTATGTATTTGGCAGTCCAGAAGAGGGTAACATCCTCTTTTTATTGACCAGGGTAAAGCAGAACATACCAGAATAGTTATAATAAAAAAATCAGTTTGGCAAAGATCACATCTACAGCAGAAGTTCCAGACGCTCATGAAGTTAGCACGATTTGTGTTGATGCTCTTTGGAGATTTAAGATGTGAATTACAGATTAAGTGCAACAGTCAGTAAACATCCCATCCATTTTCACCATAGTGCAATATATATTTTAACCAAAAACCTTTTGATACACACCAATCATAAGCTCCGAAATTATAAGCACTGATCTATTCACTGAACTATTCAGAATGATTCTGATTTCAAGAGATCCACCGTTACCATAGAAATGCAAATTATGGCAAAATAGCTCATCAGTGGCTGTCCGTTCCCATGAAGCATTGCAAATGACATAAGCCGGTCTCCTTACACTGTCAAACTACTTCTGTATTTATGCAATACAACATGATCAAACGTGCTTAGTCATGCCACCTAAAACTAATTCCATTGTATATTTTATTACCACTCTTATATGCAGTGAAGTCCAAGGTTTTGTAATGACCATTTTGTGGTACGGTACTGATTGATGCCCCTGAAAAAACTCAAAAGATATGATGAACTTTTCATTTTTGTAAATACGACTCATCATTTACATCATTTATAGTTCGTATAAGTGTATGAATAAGATTTTTCCCATGGTCTAGAGTTAAAGGGTTAGTTCACCCAAAAATGAAAATTCTGACATTTATTACTCATCCTCATGTCGTTCTACACCCGTAAGACCATTTTTGGTATATATTTTTTTTTTATTTTTTCAATGAGGCTAATCTCATTCAGTAATTATTGATTACCTAATAAGGAAACTATCTCAGTGATAATTCTGCTATTTCTAACTGATTAGTTAATCTTGTTTCCATATTAGTTATTATTAATGTAATATTACTCATTTGTCCTGCATAGTTACCTATTAACAACAGAACATTATTCGGTAACACTTTCTATGAAGACCATGCTTATAATGAATTATAGCCCCATTTATACTTATTTATAAGCGAGTATTACTATTCTATAAATATATTTATAAAGACTCATTAAGAACAGATTTATAACTCATTTACTCATTTATAACTCATTATAAGAACAGTTATAGTTACATTTATATTATTTTCATAATTACTTATAAATCATGCATTTGCTTTTCCAATGTGCATGTTCATAATCCATTATACACTGATTTATAAATGATCAAGTATAAAATAGTTCCAGAGACACTTGTTTGCTGTACCAATTGGTTAATAATTGTCTTTAACAGCTAATGTTTGAATTAGAGGTCATGAATGGTCATTTTGATTTGTTAAAATCTATATCTCAGCCATATGGCATTGCTTATAGCAGTTTGGAATTACAGTATACTTTAAAAAATATATTATTGCAGTGTTTTGCTAGTATGTAACATTAAAAAAAAAAAAAAAAATAGTTTCAGCTGTTTGTATTGTTTTTTTTTCATTATTTTATTACAGAAATTATTGTTCATTAGTTACACTTACAAGTAAACAGCTTAAAACGTATAATGAGCACATATTCGTGATTTCTTAACATTTTCTTTGGGGAAATTGCATCCTGTGTTTTCACTTTACTTAAAGCCATCAATGATGCACTTATAGAGGTTAGTAACTGTATTATTACTCATATTTATAAGAACACAACACGGCTATTAATAACAATATATTCAATTATTTGACAGAAATGAATCTGAATTACTAAAAAGTCATTGTAACTATAACGTAATAACATTATAGCGATGCAGGTTGCATGTTTATTAATACATTCATGGAACCATACGACTGACTAGTTAATACTTATAAATCACTATATAATAGATTATAAACATGTGCATTGAAAAAGAAAATGCATGACTTATAAGTAATTATGAAAATAATATAAATGTAACTATAACTGTTCTCATAATGCAGTATAAGTCTTAATGGGTGTTTATAAATATGTTTATAAAATAGTAATACTTACTTACAAATAAGTATAAATGGGGCTATAATTCATTATAAGCATGATCTTCATAGAAAGTGTTACCCATTATTCTAAAGTGTTACCAAAATACTTTGGTAACACTTTATTTTAGGGTTCAATTCTCACATTTAACTAGTTGCTTATTAGCTTGCATATTACTAGTATATTGGTTGTTTATTAATGCCTTATTCTGCATGACCTTATTCTACATCCCTTAATCCTACCCAATACCTAAACTTAACAACTACCTTACTGACTATTAATAAGCAGTAAATTAGAAGTTAATTGAGGAAAAAGTTGTAGTTAATAGTGAATACATGTTTGTTCCCTATACTGAAGTGTTACCAATACTTTTAGAAGCAAAGCATTGAAAAAGTGGACGGTCACTGTCATGGTCTATACCAGAAGACCGAGAGCGAAGGGTCGTAAAGGCGTGGTAATGCTCGGTATTCCCTGTAGTGTCTTTGACTGTGCTCATGGCTAATCCAGCCGCAGCTAACCAAACAAATGGAGGCTGAGCAGGATCCACTAAAGACTCGACCTGCCGTGACTGAGAAGGACCTGCTGCAACATGTGAGGTTAACTGCTCCATGCATATTTCATGTCCACGGCCCGTGTTTGTTCTGTTGGGAGTCGGAGATGAAATCTTTAAGGCTGCGGTCTGGTCTGCGCTGATGGTTTGCTGTATGTCCATCTTGTCCATGCTGTGACAGTTTATTGATTGGGTGCTTGTAAATGCAATCTGTTGCCTTTCAAGGGCCATTCTGTCATTTGTGTTTAAATGGGATTTGGGGGTTTAGTTGGGCGTTATTCTAAATGTCCACTCGTGAAATCACTCACGACAGCCAAGATAGGACAGCCAACCCAATTCTTACTGACCGCACTAAACACAGAACAATAAAACGTACAACATTTGTTGTACTGCATAAAAACAACAATGATGTTGAAAATGACAAAATATTTGCAGGGCCAATAACCAGGTCAGCACGTAAACAGAATCTGGCTCTTGTGTCCTAGTTCAGTGAGTAACCTGAAGAAATTGTCTCTAATGATTTACCCTTTAACTTTGCTGTTTTAGAAACACACAAAGTTTGAACTGGGTCGTCCGGCACCCCGTGACTGTCTGGACTCCTATGTGATATTGATCACACATCACGACTGGCACAAACAAATCCACTGCTACACCCTGCTTGATTCACCTTAAAGGGGACATATAATACCCCCTTTACAAGATGTAATATAAGTCTCTGGTGTCCCCAGAATGTGTCTGTGAAGTTTCAGCTCAAAATACCCCACAGATCATTTATTATAGCTTGTCAAATTTGCCCCTATTTGGGTGTGAGCAAAAACACGCCGTTTTTGTGTGTGTCCCTTTAAATGCAAATGAGCTGCTGCTCCCGCCCCCTTTCCAGAAGAGGGCGGAGCTTTAACAGCTCACGCTTCGGTCGCTCAACAACAACAAAGCTGGAGAATCTCACGCAGCCAAAATGAGGATTGTCAGTAACGGTGTTCAGCCTTACATTGTTCAAACCGGAGTCGACACTGATGGAGAGACTCAGGAAGAAGTTACAACTTTTAGAATGAAACTGGACGTTTCTGAATGGTTAGTGGATAAATTTATGTGGAGTTGATTCAACTCATCGACTAGCATGTGCCGTCATGTTAATCTTTTGTGCAAAACCCGTATGGACACCCACTATACATAGCGTACCTGTTTGCCAAACAGAGCCATACACACCAGGCTAATGTTTATGATCGCTATCAAATGCTGTGAATGGTCTAATATTTTTTTTCCAAAATATCGCTCGGACAGATACGCTCCTTTTTTAGCAATCGAGCTTGCCAGGGTCAACTTGCCAGGGTCAACTCTAAATAGTGTTCAGTGCTCGTCTGTACAGCCAACGACAGAACAGTTAACATGCTTTGCTCCAACTTTTGTCATGGTGTTAGAACTGGTGCACCGTTTTCACTTGCGAAAACAAAATGGCAGCGCCGTGGGTGGAAACGTGCAGATTAAGGGGCATTAATATTATAATAAGATCCCCTTCCTGCGTCACAAGGGGAGTGAAATGTGAGCGGCTCATTTTTTCACATGCTTGCAGAGAAAGACTTGCCAAAACAAAGTTAGTTTTTCATGTTTTCTGGGTTGGTAGATTCACCAGGGACCCACTTATAGCATTTTAGTGAATTATTTAAAAGATAAACACTTCAACCATTCTTGCGTTTTTCCTTTATGCATAAAAATGAATGGTAAAAGTTTACAAAAAGGTTTAATTTGTTGACATCAGATAACTACATTAGTTAATATGAACTAACAATGAGCAATACTTTTAAAGCTTTTTATCTATAGTTAGTTATCAATAGTTATAATTTTTTTAATAGTTAATATTAAAGAGTGACTTCCCCCCAAAATGAAAATTCTGTCATCATTTACTCACGCTGGTGTTGTTCCAAACATACAAGACCTTCCTTCATCTTCAAAACACAAATGAAGAAGTTTTTAATGAAATCTGAGAGATTTATGTCCCTCCATTGAAGGTCTATTCACTCAAAACTCTGACGCTTCAAAACATTCATAAAAATAAATCCATATGAATCGAGCTGTTTAATCCAAGTCTTCTGAAGAGACACAATCACTTTATATGACAAACAGATTTCATTTAGGCTTTTATTCTTGGATTAAACCACTCGACACATATTGATTTATTTATGAACGTTTTCCAAGGCTTTGGAGGGACAGAAATCTATCAGATTTCATTAAAAATATCTTCATTTGTGTTTTGAAGATGTAGGAAGTCTTATGGGTTTGGAACGACATGAGGGTGATTAACTGATGACAGAATTTTCAATTTTGGATGAATTAAACCTTTAATTTCAACATTTACTAATACATTATTAAAATCAGAAGTTGTATTTGTTAATATTATTTAATGAACCCGAGCTAACATGAACTAACAATGAACAGTTCTGTTTTTAATATCTAACGTAAATTCTGTAACAAATAATAGCTAATGTTAGTTAATGCATTACCTAACATTTATTATGTGAGGTGTCACCAAATAAATAAACAAAATGAGTGGTGAAATACATGGAAGTCTGTAAAAAGACTGAGTGAGATTAACAGCAAGAGCATCAAAGCACCGACTCCTTCATCTTCATAACTGCTGCCACCGGGAAATGAAGAAAGAGGTATGCATGGGTTTGAAAAAGAGATCTCTCAAGAAGATGAACAACTTAATATCAGAAGTATGAGCATGCCTGCTTTTTATCTAAGGAAAGATACATCTTTTATCTGCTCTGCCTAGCCTGAAACAGCAGGAGTTCAAACATGGAATTAAGACTAGAGAAAACTACAGGAAGTCAAGGAACCCAAAACTGACCAATCCAGAACACTGAAACTCGTGGCCACAGGAAGATAGTTTTGAAAGAGTCTCTTCTGCTTATGAAGGCTGCATTTATTTGATGCAAAAATGCAGTAAAATTGTGAAATATTATTATAGTTTAAAACAGCTGTTTTCTATGTGAATATATAGTAAAATGTAATTTATTCCTGTGATCAAAGCTGAATTTTCAGCATCATTACTGCAGTCTTCAGTGTCACATGATCCTTCAGAAATCATTCTAATATGATGATTTGCTGCTCAACAAACATTTATGATTATTATCAGTGCTGAAAACAGTTGTTCTGCTTCATATTTTTGATACTTTTTTTCTTCAGGATTCTTTAGTGAACATTTAAAGCATTTATGTGAAATAGAAATGTCACTTTTGATCAATGTAATGCATTCTTGCTGAATAAAAGTATTCATTTAATAAAAACCTACACTTATTGTGTATTGTATTTAAATGAGTTTATTTGCAGAGTGACCAGGCCACTGAGTTTTCTGTCAAATCACCCATTATTTCAGCCAGTAATGGTTTTATACACCTTGATTTTGTTTGTTTTGGACCCCTGCCACGCTGTCGAAAAATGACATTTTTAAAAGCAATAATTTGAAGACTGTCCAGGAAGCGTGGAGTAATGTGAAAATTCACACCTGTCACCTTTGCTGCGAAATTATTTCTGTCATAAGCACCTGTCAATTATTTCTGCGTTCACAGATAAACACAACAGTGATCTGCATGATTTTGACGAGTGACCGCAACCAAGGCAAATCCATTCGCTCGTCTTTGGCTGGATGTGTGCAGTCATCTGAAGCCCTGCGCCCTTTGTTTCTCCTTCACTCTCATCTTATCTCCTCGCCTCCCTTATCAGCAGAGACAGTGGGTTAACAGTGTCTTTAGGAATTGGACACAGCCAATAGCAGTGTGTCGAGGTCTGGAGCTTGATCTCAGTGGAGTGATGCCAGCAAACCCTTCAGATAATCCACCAAACTCTAGGGGCGCATGATGTTTGTTCGAGCTTAAGTGTTGTGTACACTAGTGTGTCTATTACATGGGTCCCGTGTGACACAGGAGAACGAGATAAAGGAATGCCAATTACTCGCTTGACTAGTCGCTGAGCACTAAGACATAAGAAGCAACAGCCGACTATAATTCAGAAAGAAACACTGTCAGGGTCAAAGTCAGTTACAATCTGGAGAATCACTCGTCTAACTGCCGTTGTGTACAGCAGCCGCTCATAAGAGCACGAGAGCTGTAATAAAGAGAAGATCGGACTGACACAGCGAGCTATAAACGCCTCCTCGGAGAGCTCGTCGACGGACGGTGACAGACGTGGAGGTTAGAGGCAGATCTGTGTCCAAATCTGACAGAGAAATGGCCAGCGTGACAGCGGCTGTGGTCACAAATGTTCATGTTTGCTGTAAGAACATCAGGGCAGAGTAATGGAGTGTTTTAAGCTTAAATTCAGCATGAATTGGATGTCTTTACTTCCCTGTCACTCACATGAGATCCACCAATGTCGCTGCAAGTTACAAGTCACATGAATTTTAAGGGCATTTTCGCACCTGGCTCGTTTGGAGCATTTGTTTCGGAAACTAGTGCATTTTCTTCCCGGTTCGTTTAGGCATATATGAACTCGGATCCGCACCAAAACAATCGCTCCAAGATCGCCTGAACGAGGTGGTCTCGGACTGATTGAAAACGATCTCAGGAGCGGTTCGGTTGAGGTGAGAAAGCAATTCGACTCAACGGACCAACAAAGCAAGCGCTATCATAATTCATAATGGGAAATGTGTTACGTATATAAAAAGCAGCAGTGTCTGATTCTGTGAGTTTTTGTGGTTGAGAACCAAAGAGCTCCTCTTCATCTTAAAATGTTGTGTAATTACTCTTCTCCATGCACTGCAAGAATGATGTCCCGACAAAGCCTTGATTCCTGCTCTAATTGCATAATAATTATATAATCATGACAGCTACAGATAAAGCCACATGAAGCTTGCAGAGGGAACTTGTCAATCTTGATGGATGATGCAGAGGAACATAAACAGGTGAGACCAATAAGAGGACAGTTTTACTCACATGTGACTTGCATAAACACATTTTTGGTGTTGCCTTGTGAAAGCCAACCGAACCATGAAGAAAATGCAACATTGTAGCAAACGATCTACAGATCTGAAAATGCCCTAAAAAATGGTGTGCATAGATAAATCATTTATAATAAATATTGCAATATTCAATAAAAAATCAGAATGGTCCATTTGGATTTCATGGTGACTTTAAACCTTATTAACTTTTGTTAGATTTGTACTTAAAGGGTTAGTTCACCCAAAAATGAAAATAATGTCATTAATTACTCACCAATCTGTTTATGTGAATTCAGTGGTTCTACCTTAATATTGTAAAGCGACAAGAATATTTTTTTGTGCACCAAAAAAACAAAATAACGACTTTTTAACAATATCTAGAGATGGCCGATTTCAAAATACTGCTTCAGAGCGTTATGAATCTTTTGAGTCGAATCAGTGATTCGGATCACATATCAAACCGCCAAACTCCTGAAATCATGTGACTTTGGTGTCCGAACCACTGATTTGATTCGTAAAGCTCTGAAGCTTCATGAAGCAGTGTTTTGAAATCGGCCATCACTAGATATTGTTAAAAAGACGTTATTTTGGGGGTTTTTTTGGCGCACAAAAAATATTCTTGTTGCTTTATAATAATTTAATAATATGTACTCACATGAACTGATTTAAAATATGTTTTTAGTACCTTTATGGATCTTGAGAGAGGAAGTACCATTGCTGTGAATGCAGGCCTCACTGAGCCATCGGATTTCATCAAAAATATCTTAATTTGTGTTCTGAAGATGAACGGAGGTCTTACGGGTGTAGAACGACATGAGGGTGAGTAATAAATGACATTATTTTCATTTTTGGGTGAACTAACCCTTTAAGACAAGACCAAAAAATTGCCAATTCTGAACCTTTTTTTCTTTTGTAAGAAAAATAGCCATATTTAAAACTTTATTAACCATAATAACTATCTTCCGGTAATGGCCGGTAATGCTGATCACTTTCTTCATTACAGACGGCTCATGTTGTTATGAAAATATTCACATATTGGAATGCTCAGGTAACAACCTTCTGTCTGTGTCTTCTTGACCTCTTTTCGCTCGCTTTCATCACTTTCACGTGCACTGACTCGTTGGCTAAACTGAACTGATCTCTCTTAACTAGCCCGATAGACGCTCACTGACGGCCAATTGTCGGCTTGGAGTGTCACGGCCCTCAGTCTTCTGAAGGTTAATGGGATGACAGAAGGACAGTAAATTTCACAGCAACCGGGCTTTAGTGCATAAAGTCAAAATCAATGATAACGTGGATGAAACAACAATTACAGCCTTCGAAGAGATGAAGGTCCACCAGGAAGCCAATTCAATTTCTTTCCAAATCCCTGCTGCATTTGTGTTCAGTGACTCCACAGGGAGGAGAGACTCTCACAAACCCCCACCACTCTCTCTGTTTATATCCACCTATCCTCTCCTCCGCTGGCCCACTCTGAAGCAAGAACAGAGGGCAAGGTACTGAAAAACAAGCTGGATGCTCGGCAGTGTGTATTCCCTCGCTGATTTATTCAATTTGAGAAAATCTGAGAGAAGCAGCGAGAGCCGGTTCTCAGGGAAAGCGTCCAGTGACAGCTCTTCTTCCCAGCATGACGACAGAACAAGCGAGAGGCACAATGACTGGGCAATTGATCACCAAGGGAGAAGAAAATAATTAAAATACACTCAAAACATGACATAGTCATGACAAAAGGATCTTGCGAAGGCTATAAAGGATGGCAACCTACAGCATATACACATACACGTACAGTGTATTACACAAAACAATCAAGCTGTGCATGTTGAGTCTCTAATAATGTTTTTTCGTGTTTTAATTGTTTGGAACTTTCCATTACAATGTTTGTTTACAATGAAATGATAATTATTGTTAAAGGCCATAGTTAAAGATTCAGTTTTAATGCATGCTCATTACTCAGAGCCCAATTACACAGAGAAACTGGGACTATTTCCTTATAAAACACTTTCTCTTTCATTAGTGTAACCATCATTTTTCTGTTGTTTTATTAATGTTTTCTTCCCCATTACAAACAAATTGATTTGTTATAGACTAATTTTCTGCTTTGTGTAGACGTTCTAACTTTGGGATTCAAAATACCCTTCCATTATTGTTATTCCTTCATCTTCGATAATAATCAACTCAATATCCTTCATTATAAATTCACAACCTTGCTCAGGTTAGTTGTTTACCTGAAACGATTCACTGATCGATTATACTAAAATATACCTCCCATCTAGCTACAAGTTTCCCTACATTGAAAAATATTGGTTTTCTCCTGTGTCCTAGTTTCTTGTTAGATTACCTGCTCTGTTTTTTGTTTATTAATAAAGTAGATCCACCTCTCCTTCTCCTCTTCCTTCGCCTGCCAAGCCACAGCATGTGTAACATACAAGACTAATCTACTATTTCAAATGCATTTATTCTTTCCATTCAAAGAATCCTTTTAAAAAAATGTATGACGGTTTCCACAGAAATCTGAACTGTTTTCAACATTGATAATAATCATAAAGGTTTCTTGAGCAGCAAATCATCATATTAGAATGATTTCTGAAGGATCATGTGACACTGAAGACTGGAGTAATGATGCTGAAAATTCAGCTTTGATCACAGGAATAAATTACACTTTACTATATATTTACACAGAAAACAGCTGTTTTACATTGAAATAATATTTTGCAATATTACTGATTTTATTGTATTTTTGATCAAATAAATGCAGCCTTGGTGAGCAGAAGAGACTTCTTTCAAAAACATTAAAAATTTTACTGACCCCAAACTTTTATTAACAATAAATAACGTCTCAGGTCACGTATGTAACCATGGTTCCCTGAGAACAGGGAACGAGACACTGCGTTTGAACGCATATGGGGAACGTCATCACGTGAACCGGTGTCTGAAAGCAATTATCAAATCTCACCAATCCTATTGGCCGGCGACAGCCTATGACATCATAATAGACGTGACCCGGAAGTATAAAAGGAGCGCCTAGAGAAGCAGTCAGTACCTTATCGTCTGAAGGGACTGTTCAGCAGGCAGCCCCGATGCATGGCAGGTAACGCAGTGTCTCGTTCCCTGTTCTCAAGGAACCATGGTTACATACGTAACCTGAGACGTTCCTTTTCGAAAGGGAACTCAACACTGCGTTTGAACGCATATGGGGAACGATATACCCACGCCGCCATGCTTGAGGGGAGTGCATGCCAAAAAATGGCTAGACAAACGTCAGAACTAGCAGTTTCAACTGAAATGCCAGAACCATTCCCCCTACGGGTCACACATAGGCTGTCAGTGACAGCATTCCCTATGGCCAACAGCCCAAGCTTTAAGCCTCAAAGAGGCCTTCCACAGAAGGCCTACCAAGGCCACTCAAAGGCTTCTGGGACCAAACTTCTTTTCGAAGAAAAGAGGGTACCTTTAAGGGAATGTAGCCAGGGGGCCCGAAGGAACCCTAGCCAGTCACTTGTCAGGGGAATAACGTCAACCCTGAATGTCACCAGGGAGGCCGACCTGGTCTAATTAAAGCAACCTAGTCTTGGCCAGCGACCTGTCTGATCACAGAGTCTCAATTCACATTCTTCAGAGAAGATATCCAGTAAGAGGGACTGCAAAGAGGCAGTAACCAACTCAGACCAGAACGTAGAGACGGGCATCCTGGAGAGCAGGACTCAGCTTAGCGCTTTTTACCCTTACCAATGAGGGGAGTAACACTCTGCTCAATCCTAGGATCTACTCAGCGCCTGATTATTTGCACTGAGGAGGCTGTGCACTCTAAAGGGACCCAAACAAGGGGAGTACAACCAGCCTAGGGGCTGATCTTCAACAGGGAGGCCTCAGAGAGGCCTTCAACCACTGACCATACTGTAGTCAGTGTAGGCACAAAATGTAGGCACAAAATCATGGAGGCCCAGGAAGGGCCTGCAACATGACATAATTCTACATTGTGTAGAATATATCACAGCAGCCTTGCAAAAGGCCAAACATGTGAAAACTACATGCTTAATCTGCTTAAAAGACACCTAGATGTGGGGGGAATAGCTTACAGGGCGGCCTGTGAAGGCCACACACTTAAAGCAGCTCAATTGCTGACAAAGCAAGAGCCCACAAACATGGGAACTCGTTCTGATTGAAACCGAGTTTAACTAGCGGATAAGACTGTAGAGTGCCCACATAACAGTCTACCTCAACACATTCCAACAAGCAGTGTACTCAGTAAAAACACTTTTTACCATTACAGTAAGGGGAGTACAAAGAATATATGCTGCCATGCTCTGAAGGAGGCCAGCACCGGCCTACTACTTCAAATGATCACGGGCATAAACCTGTGGCAGTGCTAGATCTAAGTGAGCAAAACTTGTGATACAATCAAGCTGTGTACTCTGAAGGAGGCCCAAAAACAAAGCCTTCTACTCCAAACAACACAATCAACATCTTGTGGCAGTGTTTAAACTCTAAAAGGGAGCTACATAGGAACCAAACTGAATAGTGAGGTTCACTAAACAAACTCAACCTGAGCTATGCATTCCAACAGGCCATATACTCAGTAAAAAACACTGTTTACCCTTATAGTAAGGGGAGTACAAACTTAGTCACCATGCTCTGAAGGAGGCCAGAACAAAGCCTACTACTACAGAAACAGGTGCTAACCTGTGGCAGCAATAGAGTTATTGGGCTCACATCGTGTAGGGCAAAAAAATAGAACTAAAGCATTAACAACCCTGAGAAACAGGGGAATGCTTCGCTTTTCATTCATACTACCCTGAAATTGTGAATTTCAAGGGCGGGTGCTTTTCACCAAAGACAGAGACATCTGTACTGAACCCTAGGGACCAGGAGCTTAAAGAAAGCTAACACCGTTTCACTCAAACTTGAATCTAATTCAAGGGGTTCAGGGGAAAAGACTAAACAAAGTATAGAATGAAAGTTCTAGAAAAGCGGGGCCACAGCAACACTAGCATTTTCTTATTCACATAGTGATATGGGGCCTACCACCTGAGACTTAGCAATAGTCTGCTACCTTAGCTGCTATCTATCTTGCACCTACACCAAAGGTGCAAGATAGACAACTCTGATAGGCCAGAACTAGGAAAAAAACTACACTCTCCTGACAGGGGTAGTAATAAAAGGGTGAAGTGTTTCTTCAGTATATCACCTAAACCCTAGTTCTAGCCTAGGCCAGCTATAGCTGTGGGCCTATCTGGCCACACATAAGCATAGATCTGCCTGGGGCTTAAACTCAGCCTCTAAAACTCTCAATAGAGAGGAGGGAACTCTGAAATAAACTCTATAAAACAAGAGCTCAGAGGAGCGATTCTCAACCCAAGCCAAACAATGTCAGACGGCCCCGAAGGCAGACACTTAACATAGATCTATCTGAAGTAAAGAGTGCCAATCTCTAATACAAACTCTAGCTATGAGCAGAGGAGAAAAGCTACTCTACCATATGGTGGCTGTAAAGGTGGCCATATAACCAACACAAAGATAACCAACCTAATGGGAACTTCAGGGCCCTAATTCCCCTTATATTTTCTTTTTTTACACACCCACAAAAAAACTATACAGGAAAACTAAGGTCAACATATTTTAATATATAAATATAGACCAAGCTCATTCCCTGCGGCTCGAAGTACGGAGACTTACCATCATAGAAGGATGGAATCTATGGTTCTTTCAAGCCTGAAAGTGCCCCTTCACTATCAAGCCAGAAGGCGAGCCATCAGAAAAAATTTCATCATGGGCCCAGCCCTCGGCCTGATTGTAAGAAGTGCCTGGGTCAAAATTATCATTACTCAGGAGGCGGAAGAAGAAAGGAGAGGGTAGATATAACTACCCTCATGGAGAGGAAATCAATCACTGACGCTGCTGGCATCTGCGATTGATTACCTCCCTCAAATCCTGCTTCTTCTTCCTGGAGTCCCGCCTTCTCTGGGACCTGCTCCGAGGAGGAGGAGGTGCCCGAGAGGCAACACTGGACTTCTGGCCCTGTCTCCGATCCTCGAATTGGGACGGGCCAGGACCTCCTGTCTGTCTGGGCCCAGAATCGGATCTGAGCGGCATGCAGGTCTTAAATGCTGCCGAGCGCGCCTTCGCCTCTCTGAACTTTCCCACCACTGCCTCGACGGAGGTACCAAAAAGTTCAGAGGGTGAAATTGGCGCATCGATGTCGGCCATGTTTAACCACAGATGTCTCTCCATGGCCACCATTGCTGCCATTGATCTTCCAACCGAGGCAGCAGTCTGTTTAGTGGCCCGGAGAGCCAGATCCGTGGTGCGGCACAGCTCTTCTACCGCCTCAGGGGACAGACCCTGCCCCTGATCCAGATCCTGACCTGCTGCCGCGTATGCCCTGCCATTCAAGCGTGAAGTCATTTTAAGGGGCTTCGAAGGCAGGACCGGAGCTTTTAATGTCGGAGCCCGCCCTGTGACAAGATAGTTTGCAAACGTCTCGTCAACAGGGGGCATTGACACATACCCATGCTGGCTCAATCCCTTAAGATCAGCGAAATTAGCCCGCTGATGTCGGTGAATATGAGCCGAGTATGGGTTCTTCCATGCCTTCTCGATCTCAATATGTAGATCAGGAAGGAATGGAAGGCTCATGGGGGCTGTCGGGTTATGGTCTGAAAGGAACTGCTCGTCGAGCCGTCCGCGTGCAGTCCCTTTCTTAACACGCTCCCAGGGCAGCTGCAGCCTGCCAGAAGCGCGCTCCATAACCTCGAGAAGCTCCGCATACGCAGGGCAAGGAGGCTTTGAAGTTTCAGCAGGCTCGCCTGCTTCCTCTTCAACAGCCATCTCCTGCTGTCTTGGGCTTAACGTCAGAAGAGCACTCGCTGCTGGATCTGATGATGTCAACGAGAGGACATCATCATCATCCAGCAGCTCACCCTCGTCAGCCACTGGGGGTTGCGAGAGATTTACACCTCTCTCAAACTCCTCAGCAAGCTCCATCTGAGAGCCCCATGATTTCAGCCGCCGCTCTGCCTCAGCACGGGCGGGACGAGAACCATCAGGCACAGATGCCGGCCCCTCTTCCCTCGAGAAGAGAGGCAGACGCTCACAGTTTGCACAGACAGCGCCCTCAAGCACTGTCCGTGCATGCTCCCTTTCCCAGACAGAAAACGCACAGATTGTGTGTGTCATTGGGTGTCAAAAACCTGGGACACGGATCCACACACGAAAGGGAACTGTGGATATTTTGTGTAGGCTCAATCCATATATTTAGGATTTGGGTACAAATCGTCCATTGAATAACTCAGATTTGTTGAATAATACTATGAATAATGGCCCTGTATTTTGTGTCTGAGATGGAAAAATATGATTTTTTGAGAGTGGTAACCTGGCACAGTTTCCTGACCTACAAACAAATGTTTTCAAAACAAGGCAATCACACTTGCGTCACATGTGACTGTTTCATAAAATAAAGATGCTTATTTATGTAACACAGTCATCCCGCTCCACTTACCGGCCACTGTTATACTTCAGTTAAATGTGGATCAGCTCCAAATTTCAAAATTTCTAAACACCTTAAAAAAGAACACTGGCAAAAAAAGGTCATGAGTGTTAAATGTATTTGTGTAATAGGTTGTGGTCATGAATGGCTGAACGCTCCTCTTTATAGCGGCACTCTGTCCCACTTTCCTTTCTTGTGCTTGACAGTGAAGGTCCTTCAACATGGATGGTAAGGACAACGAGAACAATACGTATGCTAATGATGTACAGTAAAATAATGGTAATTTATGGATTCACTTGACCCAGACTGTAATGATACCGTTAAAGAGACACTTCATGACAAATGATCATGGCTGATGTTGTGCATTTCTAAACGTAAATATGTCCATGGGGGAATCTCACGAAAACAGGTCTATGTGACATTTCACCCCAAAATCAAAGGAGAATAAATAGATTTTTAGAAACTTTTAAAGAAAATTAAGAATTAAAGGGATAGTTCACCCTCAGATAAAATCATTTCGTCGCTCTGGTGATGTTCTAATGCCATATGCCTTTCTTTCTTTTCAGACCACTAAAGGAGAATTTTTAAAAAATGTTCCACTTGCGCTCGTCCATATAATGGCACTGAATAGCGACCAGCATCAAGCTTTTAAAAAAGCTTCCTTTTAAATTCACTTGTCTAGGGTAAATATACTTTAAAAGCTTGAAGGACATTTTATCAAATTTGTGACTGATTGTCTCAAGTGTCGTGCCAACAAAACAATGGGCCACGTTTCCTCCGGGCCGCAGCAGATACTGGCCTACTGCCTCCTGCTCTGTCACAATCAACATCCATCAGCGCTGTGCCAAGTCAATCCATAAACGCTCCGCAGAGCAGCTGTCAATGAGAACACAGATAAACTGTAATCAGGAAACACTTTCGGCCTCCTTAGTGTCAGTAACTATGGCAACATCACAATCAGAGAGGACGACTCAAAAAGATCTTTATTGCAAGTGCTAATTGTAGGAGAAAGAAAAATAATGAATTTTATAAAGATACGAAGTAGAGATGCACCGATGTATCGGCCAACAATTGGTATTGGCCGATAAAAGCTATTATTATCACTATCGGACATCGGCCGATTGTTTAAAAACTGCTGATGATCAGAGCCGATTATATCCTGTCAATCAAAAGAGTGCGGAAAAACGTGTCAGACTGCAACTCATACTGTGTGTGAAGAAAATCTCTCTTGTGTTGAATTTAGTTAACATGACAATAACACATTAACAGTTTAAAAATAGCGAGGCTCTTTTTGACCCTATGAATGACCCTTAGTTCAAGCCAGGGTTGCCAGGGCTGCGTTTTGTTTGCTACATCAAACATCATTTGTAGCGCCTCCCATCCAAAAATCACAAAGAGCTTTGTGGTTTGTTACTTTTGTTGAGAAATTTCTGATTCTGTCCATTTTATTACGAAATTCAAGTCTTTTCTTCCACATTAATACAAGTTATATCTCGAAAAACATGCATGAACATCAGAAGGTATGTTGAATGATACAGTACAACTTACCAGAATGTATCATGTCTCATGCAATCGCTTAACCAGTGTTTCAACCGCGGAAAGAAAACACTAGAGAGGAGCTTATTTACTGTTAATTATATGTTTGAATAAATAATAAATGCTTATGAAAACTACCTTATGTGCAACTGAGTTTAATTATATCAGAAAATAAACAGCAGCTGAATATAATACCTCTGCTGTTAATTGTAACCGCTAATATTATAGTGTACCAAATGAGAGGGTTCCCTGTATATTTTGCAGCATTATTTGGGAGAGATTTTTTTTTTTTTTTTTCTTAAGGAAAATCAAACTATTGGTATCGGCATCGGCTGATATCATTCTGAATAATTGGCTATCAGTATCGTTAGAGATATTTAGTATCGATGCATCTCTAATATGAAGATAAATAATAAGATGCAATCGATTGTAAGTATTTAAAACAGATTTATTTATTTATTTTTTGAAATAAAGGTGGAATAAAATAAAATATTAGATGAAAGACTTTAGAAATTTAGAAATGTTGCCTTGGCAAATAACTGAAATAAAATAAGTTTAACTTAAAGCACTAAATGATAAAAAGATAAATAATAATAATAATAAATGACAAATTAAAATTAAAAGGACAATTAAAAAATACAAATATAAGCTAGTTGAAAATATTAATAAATAATACTATGATATTAAATACTGTAAATACTAATATTACAATACTGTTGTAAGAGTGAATATTTCAGTTATAGTTATGAGTGATCCGTTGTCTTCATTTGATATTTTAATGTCACCCTTTTCTCTCCTTCAGTTCTTTCCATATACTTTTCTCCTTATTGTCTTCAAACAGATGGAAGAGGCTCTCAGGACGGGACTAAACATCTCAAAAAAAAAAAGAACGCAAAGAGGAAAAACAACTGGACACAGCTCTTGTTTTGTCTTTCAAACTCTTTCCTCAAGAAACTATTTGATTTTTTCCCCAGGGTTTTTGTCCTTTTAAAAATGAATGGCTTGATCTTTCCTTTCATGCAGAACCTTCTAAAACACTTTTAAAAATAATGAATATGATTGTGTTGTAATTTAAGGAAATATTTCTATAAAGGGGTAAAGCATATGTTCAGAAATAACAGGGTTTGTACAGTTTTTCAAGTTCGAAAGCACTTTTTCTGCATTATTTAGGTTCTTCAATCAAGATTTTTCCTCTACTTTTAAAGCTTCAGATATTATTCCATTCATGTTACTTTAAATTCAAAGTCTCACACATCGTAGAACGCTTCACAGTTAATTTACACCAACAGTTAGAAGACCAGAATACAAATGTGATTACAACATAGATTTACATTAACACGTATGCTAATACTTGCTCATGAATATTTTTCATCTCTCTCTCTTTCACACACACGACCGGATTCATATGACTTAAAGGGTTAGTTCACCCAAAAATGAAAATAATGTCATTTATTACTCACCCTCATGTCGTTCTACACCTGTAAGACCTTCATTCATCTTCAGAACACAAATTAAGATATTCTGATTAAATCCGATGGCGCAGTGATGCCTGCATTCACAGCAATGACAAAAAAACAAAATAACGACTTTTCAACAATATAGTGATGGGCCGATTTCAAAACACTGCTTCAGAGCTTTACGAATTGAATCAGTGACTCGGAGCGCCAAAGTCACGTGATTTCAGCAGTTTAGCCGTTTGATAGGAGATCCGGATCACTGATTCGATTCGTAAAGCTCCGAAGCAGTGTTTTGAAATCGGCCCATTACTATATTGTTGAAAAGTCGTTATTTTATTTTTTTGGCGCACAAAAAGTATTCTCGTCACTTTATAATATTAAAGTAGAACTACTGAACTCACATGAACGGTTTTAAATATGTTTTTAGTACCTTTATGGATCTTGAGAGAGGAAATGTCATTGCTGTGGCCTCACTGAGCCATCGGATTTAATCAAAATATCTTAATTTGTGTTCTGAAGATGAACGAAGGTCTTACAGGTGTAGAACGACATGAGGGTGAGTAATAAATGACAGAATTTTTATTTTTGGGTGAACTAACCCTTTAAAGTGTTATATGTTCTGCCCATTTTTAGCATATCAGAAGGAAATGTACATGAACACAGAACAGAACTGCACTCTCAGCTGAGTTTATGAGGTGTTTTTACACTTGAAGAGCTCACTTTTCCTATCCACACGCTTGTCTTTCCATGATAGACGTGCACTGATAAAAATGATTCTGTGGTGAAGTAAATACTTCAGAAAACACTAATGTAATTTCTACATGAAAAACTTAGATCAGGCAAGAATTTAAAATCAAAGTAAATTCTATATTAGTACTCAATTCAAGCTTGTAGAAATTAAAGCGTAAATATCAACAATATTTTTTTCTCTGTGATGGCAAAGCTGAATTTTCAGCTCATATTTTTTGTGGAAACTGACTTTTTTTTCAGGATTTTTTGATGAATAGAAGGTTCAAAGGAACATCTATTATTTGAAATAGAAACCCTCATGGCATCTGCAAACGTAATGGACTTAATTAATCTGATATGAACACATATACAGTATGATGGAGATGTAGAGTCCTGTACAGTAGGCATGACCCAGCTGCTGTTTTTTTGGCTGTGGCTGCTCTTGTTCTGTTCTGCCTGCTATCTATAACCTCTCTTGCCACAGGCCAGATGAAATATGAATGTATCTTTGTGGTGTGTATGCCAGCCGCGGCTCTGAGGGTCTCACGCTGATAACATACAGAGCTGCAGGACGCGGGACTCTGCAGCTAAATTGGCTCTTAATGCAGATTTTGCCCTGAATCACTCCCTGAAGAATAAGCATCAACTCGATACACACAGTGTGTGAGAATTGTAATGGAAAGAGGGTCGGGTTAGAAAGAGGTGTTTTAGCTTTTCTTAAGAATGAGTGACAAAGACATACTGGCCTTTTATAAATATAATCGTTCCACTAGTGTCACATGACTCTCTCAAGCAGCAGCCATCAAGAACACTAAGAGTGATGCTATATCATCATTTGTATATATTTATGGGGCCAGAGTCACAGCACAAGACCCGTCAAACGATTATGGCCTCATTTAACTTCCTGACATGAAGGTTGTTTTGCTCCAGGTGCTGATTTTCAACTGGTTTTGCTTCATTACCGAGATTTAAGTGGCGACTCAAAACAATGCTAAACTCGAAACTTGTATTGAATGTCATCTGGGTCACATTTTCATTTTTAAAGGGAACCCCTGGTATTAAGACTTGTATGGCGTAATATAACGTAAATGATGTCTCTTACTGAAATATGTAGTAGAAAACCCATTTACGTTATTTAAAAAATCCATGACATACTGGGACAATGGGGGCACCGTTTTGTTTAGGCGCACAGTGCGTTCTATGTCGATGACGTCAAATGGTTGCACTCGGTGATCTACTGACACTGTCCTGTTGTTATTTTTACCGCAACACAACTCAGAATATAATATACGATGCCACATTGTGCGGCTTTTGGTTGTAATTTTCAGTCGATGAGCCACAAGAGAAGCGATGTAAGTCTTCACTGCTTTACTAGCGGTAAGAGGAGAAAATAATGGGAAGTTGTGAAGAATGTGGACGAATAAAACTTCCTAAAGATCCGCGTCTTTGTTCTCTTCACTTTAGCGCTGATGACTTTGAGGCTTTTAGTAGACCACAGCTGAAAGAGCTTACAGTTGCCGATGGATATAAGAGTAAATGCCGCACCTGTCGTGGAGATTGACTGACGAGGGCAGCCCATAACACATCTCGATTTAGACAGACTGCCTCAAAGCTCGTGTGTGCCGTGATGCACGAGATATCTGTGATCGCATAAAACAGTAGCATCTTCTCAGCACGTTTAACTGTGTGTAATGCATTCAGGTGATCAGACGATTTTTACACTTCAGTCATACAACAGTAGTTTGAATAGCCACAGAGACATTGCACGTCTTCGATGTTTTCATTCTCACTAATTTTGTGCTCTGGCTCAAATTGAAAAGTCTGATTGTGTTTTAAAAGGAACCCCGCGGATATTAAGACTTGTATGCATTACTAGATTACCAATGCACCAAAACATACCGATGAAACGTATCAAAGTCATCAGCGCTAAAGTGAAGAGAACAAAGACGCAGTTAGGACGTTTTATTCATCCACATTCTTCACAACTTCCCATTCTTTTCTCCTCTTATCGCTAGTAAAGCAGTAAAGACTTACATCTCTTCTCTTGTGGCTCATCGACTGAAAATTACAACCAAAAGCTGCACAATGTGGCATCGTATATTATATTCTGAGTTGTGTTGCGGTAAAAATAGCAACAGGGCAGTGTCAGTAGATCACCGAGTGCAACCATTTGACGTCATCAACATAGAACGCACTGTGCGCCTAAACAAAATGGCGCCCCCATTGTCCAAATATGTCATGGATTTTTTAAATAACGTACATTTTTAATGGGTTTTCTACTACATATTTCAGTAAGAGACATCATTTACGTTATATTAAGGGGTTTTCACTTGAACCTGCATAATGTTGTTGGCGGTCTACACAACCTGTCCATGCTGTCATCTGTATAATCTGACTATGCGGCAGAAAATTCAACACCAAATTACACATCATTAAAAAAAAAAAAGTCATCAAAGAAAAAGAAAAAATATGGGAAGTGCTTTCTCCTTTTAAAAGACTTCAACCCTGTTTATTTTGCAGTCCTACCTCAATGAGATTCTCATGCATGATTAGATGTTTAGTTGTTCAGTCGCATATCAAATATGGTAAACAGAAGCTCAAACATGTTTGCTTGATGTGCGAGGTTTGTTCTCACAGTTTCCCAAAATTAAATCTGTTCATCATATAAAGTGATCGTATCTCTTCAAAAGACTTTGATTAGACCGCTCAGTTCTTACAGATTACTTTTATGATGTTTTTATGAACTTTTTGAAGATTGAAAATTTGGTTGTGTGGACTTTTAATGGATGGACGAAAAATATGAGAATTTACACTCAACCTGACCACATATGTATTATTTTATTATTGTACAAGTACATGTTTATCTATATTGCTTAATTTTGGTCAGGCATGGGTAAAATGATGAAGGAATATGAGTTTAATTTGGCACCAGAAATGAATGAAGCTGTTATACCGTCAAATTAAGAAGCATTAAATAAATGTGATGGAAATTAACATATTTGATAAATCTCATTGAGAATACAATAAAATCTCCCTATTAATTCCATGAATTCAATACTCCATTAACCTAAAAGGATTGGTAAGATCTGTCCGTTTCTAAGTTGCTCATTGAAGTATCATTGCTTTTTCCCAATGGTGTTCATTTTCTCATCCTGCAGTACAAATATCTCAACCCAGAGCATCACGTTCTCATGTCATACGGTCATCCATCAACGCCTCTGCTATTTTAACTACAGTACATGTGTTTTGAACGCTGGCATCTCTTAACGCAAAAAAAAAACAAAAAACAAAAAAAAAACATGACATACAGAAAGTGAGCCAGCTTGACGAGGAGGAGATAATTACATGAAGGCCATTAACGGAACTCATCTTGCGAAGAGGATCCATCAAGGGTAATCAGTGCTGTCGTCACATTTAATGAATGAGGCCAGAAGACAAAATTACAATCACACTTTAAAATATGCTTCTGTGGACTCTAAAAGTCAGTGAGATATTTGTTAGCTGGGATATCTTGGAACTAATAATTTTTTGAAAACCAAGGCTACTGAAATAGTAGACAATCTCTACAATGACTCAATAGAAATAAACCCCGAGGAAGCTCAGGTCAGGCCATTAGCAGTTTGCAGAAGGCCAGCGGTGTAAGCCTCTTTCCTTCTCAGTGACTCTCAGAGGGTAATGAAGCCAGAGACCTTTTTGCATCTGGAAAAATCACACAGATGAAAACTGACAGGCCAAGCCGATCGATCCGGCCAGGTTAGTTCTCTTGGGAAGATCCTAATGGAGTTTGAGCACAGCCAAACAGTCATGTGGAGACGGAAACTCCTGAGACTTTACATGCATGTTGGATACATTGCAGATTTTTTTTCTCCATATTTTTGACATAAGTGTGCGCTCTCAAAAACTTCTTAATATGCAACGCTCCCTAAAGCCAAGTATGTTTGCCATAACCTTTGTACGTGATGTGTTTACTGAGTATTCCATTCATGCAAGTCATGCAATCCTAAGAGATCTGAGAACAATTTTAACAAAGTCACCATGAAACCAAAATTTACTTTTTTTTTTTTCATTTTTTTTTTATGGAACATAAAAGTGTTTATTGTAAATGATTTATCGGTGCACATCATTATTGTTTTAAATTCATGTGTCTCATAATCTTGAATCAGAATAACTTCTCCTCCCTCTTGCAGCATCTCTTCTCTTCTCTGATGACGAGGGCGGGGCAACCTGTCACTCACATGAGATCCACCAATAGCAAACCACAACCATCCAATCAATTCACCACAGACAAAATCAAGCCCCGCCCTACATTTGTTCTTGGTCCTGAAGCCGTTTATATCATTCAGATAAACGGCACACACTGTAAACCCTAACACTCAAAATACTTAATTGGTTTGAGTAGGACAAACTTAAATTAAACAAATTAGTTCAGTTAAATTAACTGTTATATTTATTAGAACTTTCTTTTTCTTCTGAGTTCACAGCGCTGACATATTTCAAGTAAACTGAACTTTTATTGTTTTGAGTTGTATGAACTCATTTCTTTTTATTTAGACTAACTTAAGTTTAACTGAAACTGGGCTGGGATTTCTATTTCCCAGCATGCTTTGCCCATGGCGCTCAGGGAGATTTAGTAGTGATTAATGTTTTGTTATGCTAATTTAGAAGAGTTTCTGTTAATGTGGGTTTTTGGAGAGTGCCATCATGGTGACAAGTTTGGTTTGAGAGCAGGTAAGTTACATGTTTAAAGTTGCTGTACTCATTGCTATACCATGCTATTGTTAACATGTTAGCAAATTAACAAGTTGACATTTTCTGAATTAGTTTGTTATAGCTAGCGAAATATTTACGTTGAGATGTATAAATGTATTAAATTAGTTTAATGTATAAATTAGTGTATTTCAAGTTAAGAACAAAATAAAAACCCTACTTAAACTTTGAGTTTCTTAACTTCTCAAAATTCTCATTCAACTTTTTTTGAGTTCTGACAACTTATTGGGGTTTACAGTGAAGCAAATAACTCATTTGATTTGCAAGAACTCAAAATAAAAAAGTTAATTAAAAATTTTATTTTAATTTATATCAAAATGTATGTGTTAGCTAACTCAGTACTTCAAGTTAGGAGCAATTAACATGCATGAGTACTACAAACTCAAAACTTGATAGTTTTGCTTACTTTAAATTGGGAACATCATAACTCAAAAAACTGATGCAACTGATTACCTCAGTTTTTTTGAGTTAGCCCAACTTATTCGGGTTTACAGTGTAGGAAAGAAAAACAAAAAAAAACAAACACAACTTCTGTTTAATACCAAATAAATAACGTAGCTGATCATTTACTGATCAAGTTAGCACAATGTTATTAATATGTTTGGCACCTGCCAGTCGTTCAGGCTCACAGACCAGATAAACCAACTTAAATTTGCCACCACTTCCCCATGAAAGCCATGAAAGTTATTATTTTTTTTTTTTTAAGCAGTCCTAATCTTTGATATACAATACAATAATATAACCTAATAAGCAAAAGAAGACATTAAATAATAATATTTGCATAATCTGGTTCAATTCCACCCTTACATATGTCAGTAACAACTGAAATGGTGCCGTGCCATGAACCTGCTGATATTGTTCCCCGCAAAAACTTATTGGGAAATTATTAGGAGAAATAATACATTTTTAATTACATTGTACTATTTTTTTTTTTTTTTTTTTTTTTTAGGGCTGGTAATTTAGTGTAAAGAATTACAGAATTGAAGTCTGAGGAGGCAGGCAAAGCATATTTAAATGAAAGTAAAAACAAAATGCCCAATTAACGATTTACTCGTCTGCTTTTCTCAGAAAAAAAAAAAAAAAAAAAAAAAAATTATATATATATATATATATAAATAATTTATTTATATGTACAGATTTCAATACATATTTATATATACAGATTTCATCACATTTAATTTGATTGATTAATAGGCATATCAGCTTGACATGTTTCTATGTTATTTAGAAATGCAAATTTACAAAAAAAAAAAGAAAAAAAGAAAAAGAAATCGCATATGAAAACACAACATGCTAATTTATCATGCAGCTACTACATACAGTCAAAAGAGAGCATCTGTATATTGCATATCCTGAGTTTCAACTTGTCACTCACAACTGATTTATTTGGCAAATATGTAATTTCATAAAACATGCAATCGCATAAACCTGAACACGTAAAAAAGGTACCGTTTTTGTGGGGAAAAATATCAGCAGGTTCATGGCATGCCGGCACTTCAGTAATTACGAACACATGTAAGGGCGGAAATGAACCAGAAAAGACATTATGCAAATGTAATTATTATGGCTGAGCAATTCATCAGAGCGGCAGATAATTCAGTTAATGGAATGTGCCATAAATTAGAGTGATTTCCCCTGAATGGTGCGCTGAGTGAAGGGGTCTGTCGAGGTGATGCCATGATGGTCTGTCCAGCGTGAGCGGCTGGCTGATGTCCTGTGAACCATTATTGAAATTTGTCTGCAAAAAAAACCTCACGAAACTCTGACTGGCCACATTCACACGTTAATGACATCTAATTGGTGTTCAGAAACTTGGATGCACGAGGAGGATAACGTTCTTATGAAAACGTCATTTTGGAATGTTCTCTGGATTTTCAAAATTTAAATGTTTCCATTTTGAAGATTCCATTTTATAATTCTGCAAATATTATGTGAACGTTACTTTTGAACGTTCTCTGAAAGTTCCGAAACAACTACTCAAATTTCAATTAAAACATTCCATGAATGATGTATAAATAATGTTTTTGTTCTAATGTTTTGAGATCATTATTAAAGACCAGATTACTCTGAATAAATATTCTATTATGTTGAGAAAACCTTTCCAGAACGCTGGTCAAAGTTCTGTGAACGTTCCCTGTTAACTGAGAGGACAGATACTATTATTAATGAATAACTGCAGGAAATTTCATCATTAAATGTTTGTGTGAGAGTTGAAGCGGTTGGTTTGAAGACAGCAGAAGGGATTTCTGTGGGAAATTTTAACAGCTAAATGTTTCTTCCTTCACCTACTTGACATTTTCACATTTGCCTGCAGCCGCTGGGGAGTTCAGTTCAGAGATCAGGGATGTTCTGAAGGGATTTTAATTTTCGCCTTCACCTTGTCTTTGACTGGACGTCCCCAGCAGCGTCCATCACTAACTGAGACACGGTCCATCTGCTGACGCCACAGTGTGAGACTGTCTCAATATTCTCATTATAAAAGACTCCATGAACTAAATAAATTAAACACACAGCTGTCTTATTAATAATACTGTCACTATGAACTTCACACTGGATGATTCCTAAAAACTGATCTACAATTAGTGCACATTAGACCCACTTACACTCACTTTACTTTATATGTAATTACAAAAATTAAGATGAAAAAGTCAGATATCATCATGTTTTTACTGTGGTTGAAGGTTTTTCAATGTTGATACCAATTCAATAAGCATATGGATCAAACTGTACATTCGACCAATCACTGTGCAGCACTACCTCGAGGTTTAAGCACTCTTTATTAAGCATGCACAAATACACACAGCAATGAAAATATGATAAAATACACAATATTAAAACTTAAAGGTGCAATATGTAAGAATTTTGCAGTAAAATATCCAAAAACCACTAGGCCAGTGTTATATATTTTGTTCACTTAAGTACTTACAATATCCCAAATGTTTCCAACTATTTGTAAATCGTGAGAACATTGCAATTTTAACCAAGGATACGGGACGTGTGAGGAGTCACCTGTCAATTGCGTCATACCCGCGTTACCCTCGGTTTCCGGTTTTATTTTGTAGAAACCATGGAAACACCAAAGACACTTTAATATTTACATGTTTTAATAGACAATGAAACAACTGTTATGTGATATATTTATAGACAGAAAACTAATTATTGTTATATAGCTCAGCACGTTTAGTCTTATTGTTTAAATCTATGTAAATACCATGCTTTACCATGCCTCAGAGAAAAACACTATTTTGTCAAGTAGCTAACATAGCATAATCAGGTGCAGCTTTATTTTTAATAACAGTAATACAGCATTTTCTCCATCATACAATACGTTTTAAAATCAATTGCATGCCATTTATCAACACAAGCCACCAGCATTTAATATATTCTAAAATCGTACTGCAGTGTGTAACAGTGTCTCCCAGCAGCCGCCGAGCGAACGCACAGAGTAACATTATAACATCATTTTCAACACTCTCAGATGTATCTAAAATGATAAACAGAGCTGCGTTATCTCATACTCATGACCGGAAAAGCGGAAGCGGCGCCGGCGACTGTGTCATAATAAAAGTCCCGCTGCTCGCGAGGCGTGTGTTGCAATCGTCTCTCGTTAACAATCGCTCCGGCGGCCTCGTTCAGCTCCCACAACACGCGGTCCTCCTCTGCTTCATACTACAGTAACGTTAATAATCGCATCCATGAACATGATTTCTTCCCGAGTCCTGTCCCGATTATTTCCACCGGCTGTGAGGTGAAGACCACATGTCCCAAGATTCCGCGCTCAAACTTGGCGTCATCAAGCTACGTCTTTGTTTTGAATAGGCCTCTAGCGACCTCTAGCGGCAGAAAAGCATACATATTGCACTTTTAATATTAATAAAAATCTCATTAAGCAATTCATCCACCAAATATCTACTCTACTACGATTGCCAAGCAACATGGCACATTAATATTGCATCCAACTGATGTGCGGTCATAGGTGAGAATGAAATGGCTTTTCTACAGTGAATCTATCTGAATGCATATATTCTTTTCCTCAGGTATTTTTGTGCTAGCCAAAGCATTAATTATATATCTGATCAAGTAGGTCAAATTATTTTGTGCATCCACACACTGTATTTTCACAAACTGCAGCTGTGAGAATTATGCAGTGAGACAGATGGTGAAAAGCAACATGAAAAGCAACATGTCAGCTGTAGCAGTCAAGTCAGTGAAAGAATATTTGGAGGAAAAACTTTGTAGTACTGAATGGCTGTCAAATTTATAAATATAACTGAGAAGATTGAGGCTACAATTCACACGGACTCAACAAAACTGGACAATCTGATGAGTCTGGATTTCAGATGAAAGGAGATGATCCTGGATCCAACTCCTCCCACTTTATATATCCCTAAACCTACCCGTCTCCGCCCTCTGGATAGAAGGGTCAGAATTTGGTGTAAACAACATGAAAGCATGGATCCATCCTGCCTTGTATCAACGGGTCAGGCTGCTGGTGGTGTAATGGTGTGAGGGAGATTTTCTTGGCACACTTTGGGCTCCTTAGTACCAATTGAGCATCATTTATCAATGTGTATCCAATAAAGTGGCCGGTGAGTGCATATATACAGTATAGGCTACACACTACCACTATAAGAAAAGCTGTTTAAACTAGTTGAGAACAAGACAGACTTCAAATGAATCAAATAAAGGGTTCATATCACACAGAGTGCTTTATTTTGTTTTTGTTTATTCCTTTGCACACATCCACTCCAGAGAAGTAATAATAAAATAATAATCACAGTACAAACGCATGAAAGCAGCAGCCCTGTCCCAAACGAATCACTGCAGAAGAGCAGATACAGCTGCGCTTTGATGTTCTCTGTCAAACACCATCATGCTTTCCACACTGTCATGTCAGAATTGTCTGAATTTAATGATGTTGCAATAATTTCAATTAGCCTTTGAGTGCGGTCAGAAGGCAAGAGGTGCGTCCCAATTTGCATACTTATTTTGTGCCATTTTGTACTATAAATAGTGCGCTTAGTGTGTTCACACTGAAAATTTCAAATGCACTTTAAATACCCAGATAATGCACTTATTTAACTGAAAAAAGTGAAATGTTGGGCACTTCATGCCCTCAATGCAGAAGGAAAAGGACTTTTAAGACTCCAATACCGGATGACTAAATAACCCAGCGTATAAAGTCATACAATAGATGGGAGAGTACTCAGTGCATAGTGTATAGTGTGCCATTTGGGACACAACTAAAGTCCTTGTGCTTTTTCTATCACTAGATGTTTCCATCCACCTATTTTTATGAAAATGTTGGGTTATCGCATTAAGAAAAATGGATGGAAATGACAAGATGCACATAAATTCTAAAAATGTGACTTGAACTTGATGGATCTTTTTTTCTTTTTCTTTTTTTCCAATAAGAAGACGTGTGCATGAACTATGATGGAGACACATTTACCAAATAAATCCCTAGATGCACAACAAAAAACTTATGTGACTTTGCCTCAGCAGAGGCTGTGATTGGATAACTGGACTAACCAGTGGACCAATCGCATCACAGCATCTCAAATGTTGGTTTGGTGGTTCTGAAACACCCGAGTCAAAGTCTGTCATCAGAATGAATTGGTTTAATTCCCTGCAGAAGCGTTTCACTGGTTCCCAAACACCAGCATCCAAACACAAGAGAACATGACAGCGTTTATTGTGTTTCGTCTGACGCTCTGAGACCAACTCATTTATGATGGAGGGAAAAAGAGCCCGATTGCAGCAACTTCCATTTTTATTGCTGATATTTTGTGCCAATTTCCCAAGAAGTAACAATTTTGTCCTCTTGAACACATGGGATGGAAACTGTGCTTTATATGCAAATGTTTTATGCAATTCCAATTTTGCGCATAAGTTAAATTCGCAACTTTGGATGGAAACATAGCTACTGGCATCTGCAGTAACCAGCAAAGAAATGAGGAAAAGCACAAGATGGAGAAAGCAGTGGCTCTGAACACCAACCTCAATCATTCCAATCATAAGCAGGTCTTTGTTGTCATGCTTACATTGCCTCAGCACAACTATTATTATATTTTTTATTCTAAACTATTTCTGGACACTCCTGTTGTTGCCATCCTCTCAGACAAAAAAAACTCTCTGGATCCACAGATTTTGTCTTTCTGCTTTGCCCGATCTCTTAACTCTTAACCAGAGTTTTCTACAACCACATGATAACTTTATAAAGCTATTTTTCATAACCTGAGTGAGGTTGACAGCCCTAACATTGGTGATTGACAGTAAAGAATAACCTGAAAAGTGCACACCTGCTGTTTCATTCATACAGCACATATCAACCAAACTCACTCTTAAAATATTCAGTGGTGTTATTGAACATCACTGTCATACTCTTAACAGAATTGTATGAACAAAATATATTTAGCACTCAGACAGGACTGACTAGCTAGTGTGTGTCAGGTGAAACACATCTGGACTCACTCTAAAAAATTGTTGGTTATTTTTTTTCTACCCAGGTCCCGGGTTAAGCCTTTTGGGTCATTTTTTGGGTTATTTTTCCAGTGTTTGGGTAGTTTTTGTGTTACCCAGATCCTGGGTCAGACGTAACAACCCAGTGTTTGGGTAGTTTTTGTGTTACCCAGATCCTGGGTCAGATGTAACAACCCAGTGTTTGGGTAGTTTTTGTGTTACCCAGATCCTGGGTCAGACGTAACAACCCAGTGTTTGGGTAGTTTTTGTGTTACTCAGATCCTGGGTCAGACGTAACAACCCAGTGTTTGGGTAGTTTTTGTGTTACTCAGATCCTGGGTCAGACGTAACAACCCAGTGTTTGGGTAGTTTTTGTGTTACCCAGATCCTGGGTCAGACGTAACAACCCAGTGTTTGGGTAGTTTTTGTGTTACCCAGATCCTGGGTCAGACGTAACAACCCAGTGTTTGGGTAGATTTTGTGTTACCAGATCCTGGGTCAGACGTAACAACCCAGTGTTTGGGTAGATTTTGTGTTACCAGATCCTGGGTCAGACGTAACAACCCAGTGTTTGGGTAGATTTTGTGTTACCCAGATCCTGGGTCAGACGTAACAACCCAGGGTTTGGGTAGTTTTTGTGTTACCCACATCCTGGGTCAGACGTAATAACCCAGGGATTGAGTTATTTATCGCGGGCTTTTTGCGCCCTCTTTGGAGCAGTGCAGCTCCATCAAATTGGTGCATGTCTTCGGTCAAATACAGGTTTGTTTGTTTTATTTTATCTAAAAATTCGTTATTGTTCCATATATCGTTTAATTTTATGAAAAACAACATACAGGGGCGCGATGTGAGTCTCGTAAACAAGTGTCGCGTTGGTCTTTTCGCGTGATGGAAATGCCTCATGCCTTGCATAAAATTTTATGATTTTATTCAAAAAGATACAGAATATAAATACTTAGGATGTTAAAATATTTACTCAGAATTGTACACTGATTATTTATGGACAGGTTATGGAGTCAGTCACAGCATTTTTCGAAATTGGGTTGTTTTTGGGTTGTTTTTAACCCAGTGTACACATGGCTTATTTAAAGTGCACTGCTTTCGCACCACACACAGCAGCTTTCAGTGCAAAAAAGAAAAAGTTTTCAGCACTTACGAACCTGCCTAATGGTGAAAATGGCATATCTAAGTGATGTCTGTGACTCCTGACCCTTTTCTTTAAACACACCCTAGCTGCCCGGCAACAGGTGACACACACCAGACTAATAATAATTTGAACCTGGAGTCAGTGGAGAACTAAGCGAGAGCAGTCTGCAGATATATTCAGAGCAGCGAGCGCATGTGGGAAGGAAGTCGTCGCAGGTAATTGATAAAGAGCTCGAGGAGGATTGATGCTCTGTGTGTGTATCATATTTAAAGTGGGAGAGCGAGCAGGATAATGTTGTGAGAGTATATCTGTGTTGCATCTTCCATGTAAAACCCCTCCATTCATCTGTGTCATTTAACGGCGGCTGTCAGTGGCTTCAGCTTCCAGCTACGCAGTAGAGCCGCAGCGGAAAGAATTTATTTCTAAAGTGACTGTCGGTGGAAGGATAATCTGTCTGCGGCAAACACAAGCGAGCGCTGTGACAGAGGCGTCCACGCGCTTAAACAGAGCCAAACAAACACGCAAATGCTTGCATGCAAATGCCTGTACAGCAAACTGAGGGCATACAAGCATTCATGAGCAGAGCTTTCATTGAGAGCAAGCAATAAAATAAAATCTCCCGCATTGTCAGCCATGGCCAGGTGAGTGTTTACATTGAGATTTTGCTTAAAGTAAGCAGCATTGAGTTAATTTTGTCAAGTTTCCTAAACTTAACCGTATCACTACAATCGTTTCTTGAGAATATCAAGTGAGAGTGTTAAGGGAATAAATCATCAGAAAATGAGATTTCTGTCTTCATTTAGAGTTAGTGCTTTATTCTGCAATTCAGCTGAAACCATCAGTTTCAATTAATGAAAACTGCTGTTATTCTGAATAATCCTGAATTCCTCCACAAAAATATGAACTTAAAAATATCTTACATAATAATGTAAGAAATGTTTCTTGAGCAGCATATTAAGCCTTGATACTAGACTTAATTTGTCTCTCAATAAACATTTTGCCTCCAACAGCTGTTTTGTCTTGATGTATCCGTTTAAGAGCTATTAGATAAATATCAAGATATATATATGGCATATTTTCAAAAATCTGTCAACATGAACACATACAGATCTAACATACTCAACACAAATGAAGATGTGCAAGCTTCTATCTAGTGGTCTTCACAGATTTATAAAGAGAAATGAGAGTTTATACTTTATGTCTTGTCATACTTTAGGCTGAATCCTTTCATAACGGTTTGAAAAATAACCCATTTTGGCCAGAAAATGCATCTAAATGTATGAAGCGCACACATGGCACTGTCGTTTCTCAGAGTTTCAGCACATCTGCCCCCCGTGAATCAAATAGCCGGTGGTGAAGCATGCAAAGATCTGCAAGCTGTAATAAAAACCTTTTACTTTCTTTTATTTTTACACTTCGTATTTCCTGCACACTTTAAATCTTACATTTCTGAACCATTTTACATTGAAAACTTGAATACGTATTTAACAATGCATATCTGCAATGCCATTAATGACCAGCTACATGTTAGCAGACTGACAGATACAGTAGTCAGCATTTGAAGTGGATAAAAATCAGTTCATCAAAGTTGTCATAAGAAGAAGGTTTTAGGACAACTTTGATGAAAGGTTTTGATCCACTTCAAATGTTGACTACTGCATTTACCAAACAGGAAAATATTTTTTATTTACAAGTGATCCTCGGTGTGCGTAGCTTTAACTCTCCGGCAGAGAACAATTACCTGCTTCACACCGACTAAAACCAAAGTTTTCATTCATATAATTATTATCAATGTACCGACAGAAACAGGAAAGACACTCATGGAATCCTGATTCATATTATGTTTTTTTGCAAATGTCTATTTATACAAGAAGTCTCTGCCTGTCATATAGCTTTCAAGTGAAATACAGTAATAGTTCACAGTGACGCAGCACAATATGAATCCATCTGACTTGTACTTCACAGGGCCACTGTTGGCACTATGTTGTGCAAGTGTGTGTGTTGAAAGATGGAAACTTTAGTCTGAGACTTGAATGGCAATGAGTACACACGAAAAAAAATAAAATAAATAAAAAATCAATTTGAGGATTGTAAGCTATTGAGTTGGGGCTTAACTTGGACTGTGAGTAACACAAGTCATTACTGTTTGTTTAAGAGGAGAAATATTGTGTCTGAATATAGCAACAATTTGTGTTGAAGTACATCTCCACCGCATACTGTAAGAAAAAAAAAACCATGACATAAAAAGTAAAAAGTCATTATTTCAAAATTTTGACTTTTTTGTGTCATAACTATGATTTTTTTATGTCATAATTGACATTCTATCTAATAATTTGGACTTTTTTGTGTCATGACTATAACTTTTTATCTTATAAATTAGAATTTTTGTCATAACTGACTTTTTTATTTTATAATTTTGGCATTTTGTCATAATTTTATGCCATAATTTCAACTACTTTTTATCTCATAATTTTGACATTTCATTTACTTTTTATGTCATAACTTTGACTTTTTGTCATAATGCGACTTATGCCATAATTTTGGCTTAATGTCATAATTTCGATGTGTCATAATTATGACTTTTTTTTTTTTATCTAATAATTTTGACTCTGTCATAGAGTCAATATTTTTGACATTTTATACCTTAATTATGACTTAGTATCTCAAAAATAATTTTTTTCTGTCATAATTATGACTTTTTATGTAATAACTATATGTCTTCATACATTTGGCAGATTATTTCTCTAGTTTTTCAAATTTTTGCTTAAAGAAAGTGAAAGAAAAACTCACCAGTGACACAAAATACACTTATATTCAAGATATATTCTCTAAAAATAAGTTTACAATCTTTTTTATTATTATTATTACTATTATTATTATTATTATTATTTGGTCAGGTGAATTTATCTTGTTTTAAGAATTTTGATAGACTTTATTTTTATTTTATTATTTTGTTTATTTTGTTTATTTTTTTCATGTAATGTTGAACGTCATATCTGAGAAACAGAGTTCATATGATATCAATGTTTGTCGGTATGTGTTTTGTAAATCCCTCGCCGTCTCGATCTAATAAAAGTGAGACGTGTTCTTGTGTTTGACACCCTGAGCACATCCAGAGCTTACAAAGCTCCTGACAGCCCTACCTGCACAAAAACACACAAAAACACACACAGGACACAAGCATCCGTCTGACCAGAATGAGGGTTAGAGCAAAGGCCATCACTTCTTCCCAGAAAAACTCCGGGTCTCATATCAGCTCTCCTCTCCGCCGGTCCCTTCTCACAGTGGTTAACACATATCTGATGCTGTCACTGTGAACAGCTACTGAACCCTGAAACAAGGCCAGTATTCCCACGCAGGACGTCTGCTATCTGATCCGTCCAGCAGCACCCCTGCCTGCGTCTCCAGTCTCAGAGGATTTAGACGACACCTGCAGGAGTTCCTTCCACTGGGAGACTCTGTATTAAAGACCCCAGGAAGAGTCCTGATCTGTACAGGAAGTTCAAGGTCCCGGTATGGAATGAACAAAAATCAGAGGATAGACTTTCAATAGAACTACCCACACTATTAAAAAAAAAAAAGAAAAAAAAAAAAAAAGATAATAATTTTACCAGTAAAAGACTGTAAAATGGTACTGTAAAAAACTGTTAATTGGTTAAAATAAGTTCCCTTTAAAAGGGATAGATAGTCATGTTCATCGTTATCTTTCATTTTCATAATGCACAAAATTTTGAAGATCCATATGCATTCATCTTTGTTTTTCAGGCAAAACACACACACACACACACACACACACACACACTGAGCACATCCTCATCTCACTGTTGTCAGCGCTGCTCTCTCTCTCTCTCTCTCTCTCTCTCTATCTGATGAATGGTAAATATGATTTGATGGTAATTGTGGTCTTTGCCTCACGAAGAGAGAGGTTGACAACCCATCGCAGCGTTCAGGAACACTTAATTTAACAGGCCGTCCGTCCGTCTGCCTGCAGTCCAAACCGCTGACCAGGAGAACAAGATGACAGCGGTCAATTATTCAGCTGTACTGAACATTTACTTGACTTGGTAAAAGGGTCTTGGTTGCACCCATTATGGTTATGAATTTTTTTTTTTTTTTTTTTTTTTTAATGGCTAAATGTGTGGATAGCCAATCCATACAGACTGATACTTTGGGGAAAAAATGCAGAATTCCTATACAACATATATATATATACAGGGCCTAAAACTGACTTTTTGCTACACCTGCCAATGGCCGGTAACTTAAGAAAAATTACCAAAGCTACTTTTTACCAGCCATGAAACAAAAATAGGCAGTTATGACACCAATATTTTAGATACTAGTGAAAATTCACAATCCTCTATTATTCCAATTTCAATACGAAGGCTAAAACTACTACATTTTTAAAGACAAGTAAACAAGAACAATAATATAAATAAGAAATAAGAACAAATAATCAAATTACAAACAACAGCACAAATAAATATAATACAAATTAAATAAACCGTGCTTTTAATGCAAGTCCAACATTAGTTTTCTGGTACAGAAATTTAATAAAGTAGGCTTATCAAATAAATAACACCACATAGTCTCCATATCCTTTTTTTTAGTTAGAGCAGTGAGTGATTTTTTTCCCTTTGTTGTTTGGTTAACCTTAAAGTCCCCCTGAAATCAAAATGTAAGTTTTTTAGCTTTTAGTATGAATATGTTAGCCTTAAGGTTATGAATAAGCTGGTGTGTTTCAAAACAATGACAAAATTCACATTTAGGAGATATAAGCATTCAAAACTTACAGTCTCTCACTTCAGCTAAAATGGATCACGGATTTTCATGACATCTCCGTGGACTTCAGCTTCTGTCCAATCAAATGCTCTCTAGGATCTGAAGTCCCGCCCCTCCTACACTATAAACAGACGCTGAATCTGCGGCTGAAATCGGTCATTTGTTCACACATTTACTAGTTTTTATATGGAGGCACTGCACTATATAGAGAATAGGGAACAATTCAGACAGTGTAAATATGCTTTCCATGGACGCGAATGAAGTCCGTTTTCTCGTTAGTGTCATGTGAAGCGCTGCAGCGTGAGCACAGTCTGCTCCGGTCCTGTTTTGAAAAAGGGGGTGGAGCTGTTTGATATATCCTGCCCTGTCTTCCTGTTTCAGTTGAAATTACGTCAACACAATGAATAATTGTTTAAAAATGCAGACAGCACAGCAGCAGGATTATGATTATGATGCTGTCACTTCAAGAGCAAATGCACACACAGATCATGCGTTTTCTTTCTCAACTGAAAACATAACCGGCTATGTTTACTGGGATACTCACCGAGACGAGCATTTTTTTGATTGAATTTGTCTGTTCAAGCACAAGAAGGCATGATAGAGAGCTCAACTTAGTATTTGCACGCTGTCTGAGACGCGGGTTTCAGGGCGCACGCTTCCGATGTTTTAGATGTTGAACTTCCCACATAGTGCGTGAGTAACGAATTCCCTTTTGCGTCTTCTAGGGTTAAACTTTTGAGATGATGCAGCACTGACTGTCAGCTGTACAGAGCGGCGTTCACGTTTGTTTACTTTCATGTTCTCTTAACACTGCATTGTTAGAATTCATAAAAATGGTATCGGCCATCTGTCGACTGACACAGTTTCATATACTCACCAACACCGATTTTTACTCGCATTTGGTGCTTGGCGAGTGTTAATTTTAGGCCCTGTATATATATAATAAATTGAAAAGCAAACAATGTGATACTCTAATAAGCACAAAAATTTATATCATACATGCATTTTTAATTAAACTCAAACAAAATTGATGATGAATGAAGTAGAAGTTATTTTCTAGAGTAGGATCTACTCATATACTGTACACGCTGGCAGGAGGTTTTGGAACAGCGCAAATATGATTACATTTTTCCCATCACACAGCTCCTATATTTTCTCTATTACTTGCTGTTATTTCACTCACCGTTGGGCCATTTTTCATAAAACTGGTCCCTGAATGGTTTACAATACAAAACAATCCAGTTTACTGGCAATAAAAATTATGTTAAAGCATATATGAATGAATTGAAAATGCATGAATGCAGCTGTAAGCAACACCGGACACACACTCACAACCTCACGACTTCATCTCCAGACCTGAAATGACTGAGGCTTGATTATTCTGGGATCAAACTCCCTCGACAGATTCGTAGCCCACACAATCAATTATGCCCAAGTGAAGCTGTGAAAAGCACAAAGCAGAATAACTCCCCCTCTCTATCCGCAGAGAGAAGCCCCTGTCAGACTGAGTCCAGCCCTTAACACTGGTGTGGCGTGTTTATTTATTGTTTAGAGGACAATAATTCATGTGCAGTGATTAACTGAAAGACGGCTTTATGAAAGCAGAAATATTGTCACTGTCATGAGGGGCCAACAAGATGACCACCACTTTACCATTTGTCCCGTTTATCAGGAAAAAATAGATTTATATTTTTTTATAAAGAAATGTGTGTTGCTTGCCCATGCAAAACTCACCACAATAGTAGAGCGCAGTACAGTGGGTGTTGCTTTTTGATTACTAGAATTGTCTTGGTGGTTGTTGGGCAAACGGCCCAAGTTCTTGACTTAAAGAGGCCATTTTATGCCCTTTTACAAAGTCTTGATTTTGCTTTTGGGCTCTACTAGAATAGGTTTACATGCCTGAATGTTCAAAAACACATTATTTTCCTCATATTCTCCATTGTTGCAGCTCCTCTCTTCCCAGTCTGTCAGTAACGCTCTGTTTAGTTCCTGTCTCTATGAAGCCCCTCCTTCTGAAAAGCACAATGTGCTCTGATTGGTCGGCTGGACCAGCATGTTGTGATTGGTCAACAGCTTTGAGCATGTTTGGGAATTGTTTCAACACAACTTTTCTTTGCATATGCCTTTGGCGGGAATTATTTAAATGAGGAGTATTGTGATATGTACGTTCATATTAATTGAAATAATAATGAATGCTGGAGAGCTGGATCCGATACGGAAGTCCTGGAGCAAGTGCGGGCCTGATGCCAGGAAAATGTGCTTCATTATTTATTCAGGCCTCTACCTCCTTCTGTTTGTCAACATCACTCAGATGGATCCCCATCCTTCATCCACAGACACGCGCCAATATCAGCGCCATGGGCAAGAACCAATTAAACTGTGCCGCACACTTAAATAAAGTAAACAATAGATCTTTTCCAAAACGTTACGTTATAGACTATACTTCAATGCAAAAAAGACAAATACAATGATCTTCCTTTGCTAAAATCCAGTTGCATTAGTGGGTAATTAAAGACACGCACAGCAAGACAAATCCTGTTCAATTTACAGTGAAAAACTGCCAGCTGTGGTCGCCTGAAATTCACTGACAACATCCCAGGCATTAGAGGACAGCACCTGTGTATTAGCTTATGTTAAAGGATTAGTTCACTTTAAAATGAAAATTACCCCAAGATTTACTCACCCTCAAGTCATCCTAGGTTTATATGACTTCTTTCTGATGAACACAATCGGAGTTATATTAATTAATAAATATCCTGACACATCCAAGCTTTATAATAGCAGTGAACAGGACCAACGAGTATGAGCTGAAGAAAGTGTCTCCATCCACATCCATCCATCATAAACGTACTCCACACGGCTCCAGGGGGTTAATAAAGGCCTTCTGAAGCGAAGCAATGCGTTTGTGTAAAAAAAATATCCATATTTAACAAGTTATAAAGTAAAATATCTAGCCTCCCGCCAGACCGCCTACCGTATTCAACTTAGGAAGAAAGTGTAACCCCTCTCGCAGTTAAAAGCGCTTACGCTACGTCCTACGCCTTCCGTATTCAACTTACGAAAAAAAGCATTTCTTTCTAAGTTGAATACGGAAGGTGGTCTGACAGAAGCTAGTTATTTTACTTTATAACTTGTTAAATATGGATAATTTTCTTTGACAAACGCATCGCTTCATTTCAGAAGGCCTTTATTAATCCCCGGAGCCGTGTGGACTATGTTTATGATGGATGGATGCACTTTCTTGAGCTTTATACTCGTTGGTATCGCTCACTGCCATTATAAAGCTCGGATGTGTCAGGATATTTATTAATATAACTCCAATTGTGTTCATCAGAAAGAAGAAAGTCATGTACACCTAGGATGGCTTGAGGGTGAGTAAAGCTTGGGGTAATTTTCATTTTAAAGTGAACTAATCCTTTAATATATCAACATGCTCAATATCTGCTTTGCACCATAAAATATACTGGTAACCACCATGATAATACAGGTTAATTAAAATAATATAAAGTTCATCAGTAATGGCCTTTCTATGAATCATCATGACTAATAAACACATGCAGAAAGAGCACTGTGTTTCCCACACAGACAAAATCAGACATCCACTACAATAATGGAGTAAACATTAGTCAGATGGGAACTCTGGGTAAAGTGATTTTACTCTTTTTACCCTAAATTTATGAATGGCAAAACATTTTAATTTAATGAAAAATTACACGTTGTCTTGAATAATTTTATACTTAAAGAAAACCAATAAAGAGCTGAAGGCATTAGACTGAAATTGATCAATGTGACCTTTATACCACTTGTGATCTACTTAACATGAGGCCAGATTTGTTGATTGTAGAACCCTCATCATCTTTCATCAGGCCTCAGTTCTCAGTTCACAGGTTCATTTTCATTTTTTTTCAGTGACACTGAAGGCTCCCTGTTATAAATTACAGTGCATCAGGACTGTACGCACAACTAATGACTAAATCAAATGCAAAACACACTTCATCTACACTGTTAAACAACTCGTATATCTTTGTTATTGACAAATCAAAATGAGTACAATTCTCGGAAACCAAGACATTTATAAACAATATAAATAATGTTTTGCTTTACGGTAATATATAAATGGTTTGCTTTACCATAATAATAATAATAATAATAATAATAATAATAATAATAAAAATCACTGCAGGCTGACTGTCAAGTGTGGCATTTTATACTTGCTGAAGATAGATAGATAGATAGATAGATAGATAGATAGATAGATAGATAGATAGATAGATAGATTTGATTGATTGATTGATTGATTGATTGATTGATCAGATGGACGGATAGATAGATCGATAGATCGTTAGATAGATAGATAGATAGATAGATAGATAGATAGATAGATAGATAGATAGATTTGATTGATTGATTGATTGGACGGACAGACAGACAGACAGACAGACATATAGACAGACAGACATATAGATAGATAGATAGATAGATAGATAGATAGATCTTGTTAAGTTCATATTGAATATACGTCTTGTAATCGGACACTTTGGCCTTGACTGTTCTCTCCTGGGAAGGCGATCTAACCAACTCATCAACTAAGAGTCATTGGCTCTCTCTCGCCTGGTTCTCTCAATCTTACAATGAATTCAGGTCAATGGCTATAATTAGCCTGCGGTTGGCAGGTGACTTCACATCAAACCCCCAGATATGCTCAAATGTGCTACATCAGTGTCACTGGAAAGAGATGAGAGAAGAAGAAAAAACCTTTTCCCATCACAGCTATCATTAGCATGCTAAACAATGGAGAAAGCACTTTACCAGCACTCTGACGATAATATGAACTTCAATTTAATGTACACTGGATACTCTGTTTCTAAGGTCAGCATGTGGCTTCAAGGATTAAGAGTAAACTTTAACTGTGACGATGAAGGGATGATACAACTCACCCCATAAGGATGAGCATGATACTTTGTGCTGGAACACAATTATAGTTTTAACTCTACCCCTACCTCTAAAATCATAAGAAAATGATAGGTTGTAATACTCAAGTCTCTAAATCCCTAAACCAATCCCTAAAATCTGAATGTTGCTCCAGAAATTTCTACTTGGCCAGTCATGTTAAATGATGAACGTAATGGCAGATAAAACCTCACTGTTATCCAAGGGAACTTTGGGATAGCCTTGCAAACACTTAAAATCTCTTTGCGATCAGATCAAGGTATCTCAACTGCCCACATGTATTCTCAGAATTTATCTGCTGGACAGTGATACAGTAACGCTGAAGCGCTTACCTCTGTTATCCAGACTGTGTTTGTGGTTGGCCTCTCCCATCCCTTTCCCCAGACTGTCCACGCTGTGGGTCCCCTGGCTGCACAAGTCATCTTCCAAATGTGCTTTCCCATCCAGCAGATGTCCAGGCTGTTCGTCCTCTTCACAATCGCAGTCGTCAAGGATGGGCGTCTCGCGGATGGGCATGCCGATGACAGAGCTGTGCTGGAGGGGTCGGGGCCCACGGAAGCTGTCCCTGCTCTGCGGAGGGCCCAAGAGAACAGAAGGGATGTAGTGAATCTCATGCGTGGCCTCAGTGCTGGCACTCTTCTGAGGGGCCCGGCGACGCCTGCACCATCGCTGACGGGTGTAGAGGACCAGCGTGAAGAGTAGGATAAGTAACAGAAGAGCAATCAGACCACCCTGTATGAAAATGAACAAGAGAGAAATGTCAGAATTCCAAAAGAGCATGGTCCTAGTTTCCCATCATTAACTATATTGAAATTACAACCACACAACAGCTCAAGACTCAATGAGGAGATCGAAAAATTAATGGGCATAATCCTTGACTATACTTTTCTGGTTTCTAGTAATCCTGAAGACCTTGATTTGCTGGTTTAGTTGTGTTTGATTAATATTGGAGCTAAACTCTGCAGGATATTGTTTACCAGGATGTGGTAAAGGAGGTGCTCCTGAACCAATATTTTTTTGATGGTACTGGAACAACATTGCTGTCCTAATCTTAACTCACCCTAAATCCTAACCATTAATTACCTCTGAAATCAGAGGGCAAAAGTAGGTTGACAAGAATGTCGTTGAAGACAAGCCTAGCCTTACACTTAAGTTAAAACCAATGTTATGCAGAGTTTAGCTCCAACCCTAATTAAACACACCTGAACAAGGTCTCGAGGAGTGCTAGAAGGTGTCCAGACAGGTTTGTTGGTGCAGGTTAAGCTAAACTCTGCAGGGAGTTGGCCATCAGTAACAGGATTTGGCATCCCTATGCTAAGACCAACAAGGATAGTGGTGTAAAATTCTGCTCTTGGAGGGCCAATAGCTGCATCCCAATTCAGAGGCTGCATCCTTTGTAGGGCGCATTCGAAGGCCGACTGCATCAGAGAGGCATTTTTTAGATAAATTGCCATATTACACTTTTAAATGTAAGTATTAGGTTTCACCTTGAACCCTTTTTGTTTTCAGACAGTTGAATATAACTCTCAAAAAAGATCAGTACAAACATTACTGCCACTCATCAACAGCAGCTTGTCACAGGCGACAAGAACAATCCTCCATAGGCTAGACCGCCCCATTTAACAAAGCTCGTTCCGACCTTCGTGGCCTTCAAAGGCATGGCCTTTGAAGTCCGTGTCCTTCGAAGGATGTCGCCTGTGAATTGGGACGCAGCTAATGTTATGCAGAGTTTAGCTCCAACCCTAATAAAACACACCCAAACCAGATCTTGAGGAGTGCTAGAAGGTGTCCAGACAGTTGTGTTGATGCAGGTTGAAGCTAAACTCTGCAGGGGGTTGGACCAACAAGGACAGAGGTGTGAGATTCTGCTCCTGGTGGGCCAAGATCATGCAGACTTTAGCTCCAACTCTAATTAAACACCCTTGAACAAAGTCTTAAGGAGTGCTAGAAGGTGGCTAGAAGGTTGGCCCTCTAGGAGCCGGATTGGGCACCCCTAGGTGCTAGGACCAACAATGAAAAGGGGTGAACAATCTGACTCCTTGAGGGCCAATGTCATGCAGAGTTTAGCTTCAACCTGCCCCAACACACTTGCCTCTGGTATAATTCTGAAGGCAGTTGTGGCCTAATGGTTAGAGAGTCAAATTTGTAACCCAAAGGTTATGGGTTCGAGTCTCAGTACTGGGGGGAGTGAATGAACGGCACTCTCTTCCACTCTCATTACCCACAACTGAGGTGCCCTTGAGCAAGGCACCTAACCCCCAATTGCTCCACTGGGCGCCGCAGCAAAAAACGGCTGCCCACACACCCAAAGCCCACTGTGTATGTGTGTTCAGTACTCACTGTTGTGTGTGTGCACTTGGATGGGTGAAATGCAGAGCACAAATTCGTAATATGGGACACCATACTTGACCACACATCACATCACTGTCACTTTCAAAAGACCTTGATTAGCTGGTTCAGGTGTGTTTGGTTAGGATTAAATCTAAATTAGTGGCCCAGGAGCAGGACTAGACACCCTCAACAAGGATGTTGATCCGTGAGAATGCCCTACTTGAACTCATTTGTAGGCTAAACAAAGTCCCCTGATCTTCTTCACACCAGCACTTACTCTAGAATGCATGTTGGCATTAGCTGAACAAACCTGGTATTTATGATCTCATTTTGTCAGATTTTATGGTGATGTGACATGCGAAATCTTGGCAAACAGTTTTGAGATTTTGGTATTTCCCCATTCAGGTAAACAGGAGCTTGCATGATTAGAAAATAGCTGACCATCAATTGAACCGGCATGCTTTTAAAGGGGCTTTGCTAAGTCTCTCTTGACATTTAAGCAAGGAGCACAGAATTAAGCATGTATTTGGGTAAGCTTAAGTAATACATGATGCATGGCCACAGACTTCAAACGTTGTTCTTGTTTTCAGTATCTTGTAAGGAGCCACTGAGCTTTGCTTGTTACTTCTCCAGCTTAAGTGTCTGGCCTAAAGGTGCAATACACATAAAACAGCTGAAGATTCATTGCTCCATGGTTTGTCTCATTTCATGGCGTGTCAGGGACATCAAAGATTCCTGCTCTCTCTCGAGCCGTTTGTGTGTAATACTCTCAAATCTGCAGTTATTCTTAAAAAGAGTGGCACTGAGCTGACAGATGAAGCGAACAGTGTATATTTTTAATTACCTTAAACATGAAACAATGAAACCAAATTCTAAACAACACTACATTCTGCTCTGTGCCATGTACTGTATTTTCATGAGACTTACTCCCAAAAGCCACAGTGTGACATGGAATTGCATATGAGATGTTATTGCTCACTGGATGATCTTTTCATAATATGCATGTGTCATGACTCCACAAACGTCCCCAATGGGATGACAAGGCCCAAAATTCGCTCCTGAGGACCATTTGGGGCTCATCCTGACCACGGAGAAGATCCCTCTGAGGTCATTTTAAGACATTGAGATATTCTGAAATGCTAAAGGAAAGAGATGTAGGACTTGTTTCTCACAAGGAACATCTAAGAAGCCGGAGAGATCAGTAAAAGTCTGCCTTTGTTCACCATTATTTTAATCAAAGAACAAAATCAAGATATCATAGAGGTTTCATTTGAATTTTTTCTTTCCTATGAGAATGTGCACTGCATTAATTCAACTACGTGAACCACACAGCAGATCAGAAGAAGCAAATGAGGATCAGACACTGACCTACTCGAGACGAATATTCGGCTACTGCTCTTCAAATATTTTGATATAATACTCTCATGCACATTTCATGCTAAATTTACTCACAGATTCATTACGTTGTCACAATTAGTTCAGAAAGTGACATCAATGACTAAAAACCTCTGAAAACACACTTGTGTTGGACTACCTATCATTATGAGGACATTCCATAGCCAAAATGGTTTTTATACTGTACAAACTGTATATTCTCTCCCCTACACTAACCCTACCCCTAAACCTACCCATCACAGGAAAATGTCTGCATTTTTACATTTTTAATAAAACATTGTTTAGTTTGTTTTTAAGCCATTTTATTTACCCATGTAACCACGTTTGCATTGTAATAACAATGTAATACCCATGTCATTATACAAATTTATGTCCTCTTAAATCATATAAACACACGCACACACCACTATCGCACGTGGCATCCAAAGGCTAAAATCTGTGCTCTGTACCTTCCGCTCCCATCTACCCTCTCTCCATCTCCCCGCAGTACTATATAAAATGACTAGAGTGGTGTTATTAATCTCTGAATTTTAAAATTCCATCTTCATGAGGAAAAACAAACCCCTCTCAAATTACAGCTCATGCACTGCCGGCTGTCCATAAATCATAGCGCTGTAGATGGGCATTTTCGATGGGAACAATGCAGCCCTGACCAAATGTGTTCATTAATCTCCAGCAGGAGCTCAGCCACTGAAAGTAAACTTCCCTCAAAGTTAAATGCAGAAAAATGAGAGAGGCTAAGCCATTCTTTAAACTTTCAAGCACTCCTGGGAGTCTCTGTGCACACTGTCTGTTGTCTTAAGCTTGAAAACAATGGGGCCGGTTGGCACAAATGTTATGAATGGAAATGGAAATGCTAGAGCCTGATAAAAGAATCAAGCTGTGTAGAAAAAAAAAAAAAAAAAAGTCTACACCTTTTATTTAAAAATAAAGAGTTGTGGGTAAAGGAAGGACATTACAAAGGGGCACAATAATGCTGACCAAATAGGACTTTTTATGTCGTCTAATTTAAAGTGAGCTTGAGACATGTCTAACCTCGGTCCTATCATGAACATTTGCACCATTGTACCATGGTAAAACAATGGCACATGGAAATGGTAATTATCAAGTACCATGATATTACCATAACTGCACCATGCCACTACCACAACAGTACTTTTTGTAAGGGAGATGAATGTCTTCAAACATCAGTACATAGTGAGTGATTTTTTTTTTTGCTTTGTTTTTGTTTTTAATTTCATGCACCAGACATGTCATTACCCAAGCAAACATCTGGCCAGGCAACAAGAGGTCTCCAGACATCCAGTAATATTCTGCTTAAAAGATAATGATGAATAAACAAACCCATAATGCATGACAGACTTCTGAGACCATCTGGCATATTAGTAATAACTTTTGAAGGTGTTCCACTACAGAGATGCACAACACAGAACCAGCAGCTCAAACAATCAAAGCACAGTCTGGGGAGAACTCGGATAAAAGCAAAAAATAACAGAATATGAACAGAATGCAGGCATTCTGGTTCAAATGCACTACAGTATATCTTCTAAAACATCATTTTAAACCTAGCCACTGAAGTCAATTCCAAAACAATGTCCACCTGGTGACTAATGATTTCCAACACCTTAGCAGCCATCCATAACATCCAAAAAAAAAAAAATAAAATAATAATAAAATAATTAATATTATTCAAAACAAATTAGAAAACATATACTGACATACTGAAAACCATTTAGCCTTGTGGCAGCAGTAAGCAGCACTCTCTATCTAGTTCTCTAAATCTAGTTCTCATTAGATTATATTAACAAGGCATTAACCAGGGTAAAGTGCCCCACAGTAGGGCAGATAAAGTAAATCACACCACCAGCAACATGGACGGCCAGTGAAAATCATCGCTGTCATCTGTTCACCAGGTGATCACAGCAGAGGAAGCCATGCCTTTAGGACAAACTCTAGGATAAAAAAAAACAACACAACACAGACGAACCTCACCCAGCACCTGCTTCTCTCTGTTCCTACCATCTGCGCCCAGGAAAACAACTCCCAGAGCTGGCAAAGTCGACGTCAACATTAGAGGCACAGACTACATTTATCTCTCTGGCAAAAATCACATGAAACGTTCACAGACACGGGCATACAAAACACATGCCGCAAAAGTAAAAGGACACATCTTGCAAGCTCATAATATGACAAAATCGAGCGAGCTGACTATTACTATCAGCCAAAAAGGGTTTTCTAAACAGCGTGCAGCATGATTTTATTGGCCAAATTCATTTGATTAAAAAACATCTTTATAATATTGAATGTTAAATGTTCATTAAAAATAGTTCATTCAAATTAAAAAAAAAACTATTTAAAGCTATATGCTTATGCTTATTAGAGTATTGCAGTGTCAGTTTAGCAAAATGCTAATACCAAACTCTATTGAAATCAACTGCAAGTCGAGTCAAAGACTGTAAAATACCCAAAACTGTTCACTGCATCACTACAGCTGCTTTTAGATGCCTCAGCCACAGAAACCTGAGAGTCTGGCTTAGGACTGCACATGCATATAATGTGAAAATATTCGATAGTAAAAAACAACATTTATGAGAGTTCATGTGGAATTTTTCTTTTTTTTTTTTGTAGTTTTCCATTAGTATTGCATGCCCGAAATAGTTGCCTGGAGGCGTTGCAAATATGGCCGCAGAGCAAACTGACTTTCCTTGAATGGGACTTTGGTTGAGTGTCCTGAGCATTTTGCGTGAATATACTGTATATATATTTTTGTCCGGCAGGGATTAGGCTCCATTTCTTTTAGGTTACTTTGACAGAAAGCAGCTGTCTGTGTAGACATCTGGTTTAGGAACATAGCAAAGGACAGAACAATACATGCAGACGTTCCAGCATCTGTTCAGTCTGGGACTCCCGGGGTGTTGGGATGTGGGTATATGGGAAGCTCGGATACCCACAGGGATCTCTGGGCGGCTCTGAAATGCGAGCAGGCTTATTAGAGTCGGAGTGGACGCCTGTGCCGAGAGCTGCGTGCTGCCGTCTCTTCGCACAGTATGATGTTTAAGTGCCATGTGTTGTGCCAGCTGCCTCCTCCCACTTCAATCCAAGAGCGGATCAGAGAGTCGGATACCCCGCCTGCCGACGCTATCTCCTTTTTTGTCTCTGTTTCCTTCTCTTTTTCATTCCCTCTTGGGGGGAGTATTATTTGACCATAGAGGCTGTTTTTCCTCGGGTTTTGAAAGAGACATCGGCTCTTAGTCTGACAGATCTGCAGAGAGTGAAGAGAGAACCCTAGTGATACTCACACCAAGATTTGTCCAATTATGGCCTTCAAAGAGCAGAAGAAAAACAGCTCTGTACTAAAACTTAAAATGCTGAATTGTTAGGCTGCTTACAATGTTTTAGAACAACACTAAGATGTATTTGTATAAGTAGTTTGAGAGGCATTTTTTTTTAGCATGATGTACAGCATCATTGTTCATAATCAAACCTGATATCTGTTACATTTATCCCCTTTATCTGTCTTGATATTCAAATAAAAATTTAAAAAGGCCATATTATGGGCCCTATTTTAAAGAACTAAGCACATGGTCTGAAGCCCATGGTACAGGTGCACCTGGGGCGTGTCCGAATCCACTTCAGTTTAACGATGGAAAAAATGGTCGGCACGCCAGACACATGGTCCAAAAGGGTTGTCCCTATTCTCTTAATGAGTCATGGGTGTGTTTTGGGCATAACATGCAATAAACCAATCAGAGTCTCCCATTCCCTTTAAAAGCCAGTTGCATTTACACCATGGCGGATTCACTATTTACATGTGCGTATTTGCAAGCGGAAAGACTGAACGCTTCTCCAGAAAGGAATCCTTTTATTTTTAATATTTGACATGTTTGCGTACTGCTGCGCGTCCCTGTTTGTGTAATAAGCAGAGTGTACGTGTGTTGTGCACCCGCATATTATTAACACGTCCTTTAAATAAGGAAAAAATAAATAAATAAATAAAAAATACTGCGCCATTGACTTTAGACTAGGTTTTTGTTGGTCAATGGTACAGTCATGTTCATTTGCCTCAAAATAGCAACACGCCAACAATGCACCTGAACACACCTCTTTTTCAGACCAGCACACCCATGAGCGAACAGATGGACGTGAGTGTATTTTCTGTTTAAACAACGTGACGCTGGATGTGAAAATGATAACTGGGTCGTGCTGAAACTAGCAAAAAACACTTGTGTCGCGCCTGGCCTCACATTGCGCCGGGTGTATGATAGGGCCTTTTGCAAAGTCTTGGTTTTGTTTTTGGGGTCTACTATAATAGGGTTTCATGTATGAATGTTCAAAAACCACATTATTTTCCCCATATTCTCCATTGTTGCAGCTTCTCTCTTCCCAGTCTGTCAGTAACGCTCTGGGCTGCGTTTCCCAAAAGCATAAGAGCCTAAGTTGATCGTAGAGACCATTGCTGGCATTTGTTCTATGATCATCTTATGCTTTTGGAAAACGCAGCCCTGTTTAGTTCCTGTCTCTATGAAGCCCCTCCTTCTGAAAAGCACAATGTGCTCTGATTGGTCGGCTGGAGCAGTGTGTGATTGGCCAAGTGCTTCGAGCGTGTTTGGGAAATGTCCCGCCCCTTACCATAACCGCCAGTTTCAACAGTAACTCAACCAGGCCCCGCCCCTTTATTCTGCGTATGAATTATTTAAATGAGGAATATTGTGAAGAAAACTCAAGACTACAAGAAACAGTTCAGAAACACTGACACTGATATAGAGAAGAACTCCCGCTGGAGGGACTTTGTAACTTTGCAGAGCTTTTGCATGCTCAAACAGCAACATTACAAAAGAAAGTTGAAATTGAGAAAAAAACAAAAAACAAAAACATAATAGATCCTCTTTAGATTAAACCTTAAACTCGTCTGCTTAGACCAAAAGAACATGCTGGACTCGTTCCTCTGACCTGATTACATTTAGCCTGAGACAGTTGAGTAAGAATCTTCCACACGGGTGTCACTGTGGCCTTTAGCACTGACTCAGGCTGTGTGTCCACCCCCTCTAACACACACAGAGCACAATATGTCCAGTCGATCTGTCCACTTTCCTCTCGGTCTCTCTATCTTTCTGTCTGCTCCTCTTGGCTCTGGTGTTGCACAGAGGGCAGATTTGTCCAGCAATTTGGCCATTCCTTGGAATTACGGCCGGGTATTAGTGAAGAGTTAGTGAGAGTTGTCCGGATCGCACAACACCCCAGAGACACGGACATCAGTCCAACAGATGTGACCTCATTACACACACTGGACAATAGGGAGGGAGAGTGAGCGTTAAAGGCTACTACAGAATCAAGTTCATAGTTATCACAATTCCATTATCCTTAATGTAATCAAGTTTACGGTAACAATAAACTTGACATGGAGATGCTCTGCTGTAATGAAGAGTCATGAGTCACATGCATGGCACAGAGATTTACGGGTATTGGATATTCCAGATTACAATTAGGGGTCTAGAGATTCCTGGATGTACTACAATGATGTCACATTTAAAGAGGCATTCAGTTGTTTTCTAGCTAGTGTTTTCACTTTTCTTTAAGTACTTTAAGTATCAATACCACAGTAGATGCTGCAGTTTGTCTTATCAACGTGGATCAGCATTATTGTCAATGCAACTGACGCTGACACTAGGGAGTTTTAGAGAGCGGTCTACACGATAACCAATTCCCTTACCTGTCCAATGAAAAAAAACAACTTGTGCATCACTACTCAGGATTGTCTCTGTCATCACATGTTTCTACCTTGTGTATGCCATACCGATGTTTTTTTTTTTGTCATCAGTGGACTTTCTGTCTTCCGGCTTAAAACTTCTTCTACTTCCTCGGCCTTACAGGTACTGATTCTCCCGTTGTCTCGGCTGGTAAAGCATGATAATGATTTTCAGTGTTACAATTTAAGTGCTAAGCGTTTTCCTTGACCCGAGCAACACAACGCTACTAGCGTATCTAGAAAGGCGGCAGCTAATGAGTGTGAGGATTCTTGTTTAGTAAAACAATGTGGGTCTCGTAATTTCAACATGGTGAAATATATTGAGAGAGGGGTGATCTGAGTTTGTTTGAGGGGCGATCCTGAGTTCAGTCCTCATCTAAGTGAGTGTACACCATTCAGATGACTCTTCACAAAAACACAGTTCAGTGCATAAACATTAAAAGACAAGAGCTCCACTGAATTCTGGAGGGAATGTGGCCGATCATTGGTCATCGATCATTTATCTCTCACTTCATCTCATTGAGAAGAATCGCCCAATAACCCGCCGTCTCAGATATTTAAGAGAGCTCGGATGAATCTGAACAATTAAATCAGTTCTTACTCACACTCCAAGAACTTCATCTGATGGTAATCATCATTTATTTTTGACTGGAAACGCAACTGAATCTCAATTTGTCATGCCAGATGACACTGCAGGCATTAGAACAGAGTGCCTTTTAATATTCATGGAAATCGGAAACAAACGGGCTGGTGTTTCGGTAATGGCTGCCATTTGGAAAACAGAGCTCTCTTTCTGTGATGCTGTTTTTCTCTGTCTTTAATGATGTCCCAAGATGCACCCTGTTTGCATGGTAACCAAATATAATTGCCTGATAATCATGCATCACTGCATGCTCATTACTGTGGTAAATTAGCACTGGTGGGTGAAGTCGCGATCCGCTCGCTCGTACCTTGTGGCACATTTCTTTAAATAAGCTCTTGTAAGATAGAGAAATAGTTAACAGTTGCGGGGGTAAAGCCTCGCTGAGCTCTGCCCTTCTCGCTGACATTTTGAGATGGACTGTAATTACTGTGACGGGCCCGTTATGAGTGGCAATAATGCAAGAGGTCAATCTGGCACTGAATTGTTTAGTCAGGCATCCCATGGCAAAAAGCAGATAATGTTGGGATCGGTAAGGTAAAATGTGACCTCAAAGAGCCTTAATTCTAACCTAAAATTTCAGTGTGTTCTTGGTAAATGACAACCCATGACTGACACAACAATCTTCTTACATCCTCACAGATTTCTCTGCATTTCAACAACACATTTCTCTGCTAGTAACAATGGCTGAGGGGAAATGCTTCCTTTTTTACTTTAAATGTCTGCCAGTGCTTCTGGCCAAAAATTCACCGTATAGAAACATGGCAGCCTGGGAGAAAATTCTCTCAGCATTTCCCAAGAAGTCGGTGAGATGGGCTCTCATCTAATGGCTAGACCATTGCCAAAGTCCTCATCTCACAAAACTCTGTCAGCCTCAGACATCCAACAGCTGTTGGACATCCCATGGAAGAAAAAATGTTCTGTCACGAATGCTTAGTCAGTCTCACAGGAGCCACAGAGAGGAAAGTATAAAAACAGATGATCACTAAACCAAAGCTCAACTTTGCAGTTCCTTCTTCAATGAGAATCCGTGAGTATAAGCTAGTGAGGGTTCAACAAGTGCATGTCCAAGAGTCTCAAGCCGAGTCAGACATTACAACCCTCCCATCTTGACAGGAACTTGACAGCTTGGTTGAAGAGTCACTAGATTTATCACCACTGTTTTCAGTGACATCAACAATCACACTTTCTGGCCAAAGCAGCTCAAAATAACAAACTGCGTAACAAATTGAGACAATTTGCATTTTGCAAATTGAAAGTTAAGTTACTATGATTAATCGCTGTCACTCAGTCATTATTCTTTACTTTTCTGACATTGACAGGAACATTCCCCTTTTCTATTTAACAACACCCCCTCTTCCAATCCTTCAGTGAGCATTATGGAGGCCTGGAAAACCCACCCACTCCGGTCGAGAGACGCTCTGATAAAGCGGGGCTAATGGCTCTGAATTGGCTCTGGCGTCTAGAGATTCCCGGCAGCTAAGAGCTTTAAGAGTGCACAGATGTTGTCAGTTGACACCGCAGTCATTAATGCACATTGGTCCTCGTGTCTGCCGTCATTAGAGTTTTAGGGGGTAACAAGAGTCTCCCACGCAATCTGCACAGCATCTCGAAGCCTTTAAGTCGCCCAATTTGAATGAATCGATATGGCAACAGGAAACAATTTGGAAGGAGCTTTATAGGGTCATGAATGCAAAGCAAGAAAGGGAGTTGAAAACCACTGAGGGGAGCGTTAGGGTTAATTAGATATGGAACTTATTTTGGCTAATCTTTTGGAGTCAGAGTTATGTAAAGGGGATTAAGGGAGAGAACTTGTCTAGCAGGTAAAGCAAAGTAATTAAGATGTGAGACAATCTCCAGAAAAGTCATTAGCGGGATGCTATGAATATATCCCGAGCTCGTCAGAATCCTCGGAGAACGAGGAGGTGCTACTATGTTAATGAGCAGATATAATGCTGAATTTCCTTAACAGGATTGAAGGTGAAAAAACACTGTTCTAAAAATATTTACTTGGCATCTGCCAGTTACATGCAAGGCAACTATTACATTTCACTTGGTGCTTTAGAAGTTGGCGCCTTTTGAAGTGTCCCACAAAGCCACACGTTCTCGCGGCATGAAGTCTGGCCCGCATTACGTCTTATTCTAGCGGAGAACCGCGGAATGGATGTCTAGTTTACTTGCTACTTAATGTCTCAAAACAAAATCTCTGAAGATCTGAAGCCACAAACCAGGCACACTTAGACAGATCCGTTGTTTAGTTCTTTCTCTCAAGTGCTTTTAAATGCCTTTCCCCAATGGACTGATAAAAAAACCTGTACAGCCACACTCTGAGAAATTGCATTGCAGTCGGGCAATCTGACTGGAGCTTATTTTCACCAGTTTTGTGTGCAATATGCATCAGACAGTGAACAGGCTGTTGGTTTCATGTCAAACCTCCATATCATATACATAAGTCGGCACAGACTACAGAACGTTATCTGCAGTGTTATAGTACTTGAAACTGGACTGAGACTTCAAGACTTGTAGACGACTGTAACAACTGACAATCAAAAGGTAAATATCATTTCATAAATATTGCATAAGCCATCTTCCACAACACTTGTTCCACTAAGGTGAATATATTAAAATCTAGGTGCTTCAGTCATTTTTGTTCAGAGAGAGACAGCTGCCCTCTTGACATTCTCTTTTGAGTCTTAAACAGAGCAACACACACAAAACAAGGAACATCTGGGAAAAACCACAAAAGCAAAGCATCCGAGTATATTCTCTAGAGTGACACACAATGGCCTTGTGCATCAATCTCCCACCGTAGAGCCGGATTGTGTCTCCAACCCTCCCACCAACATTCCTGTCCACATGATCAATGTGACTGCTGTTCATTTTTGTCACATTTTAATCTGTGGCGGAGCACCGGGGCAGGATTGCCTGTGTGCTGCCTACGAAAATAAATTATAGATGCCAGACAACAAGAGGAGGGGCGATTAATGCTTTACTGCAGGCTCGAATATGGCTGGGCAAAAAAATAATGTCATTAATGTGCTAATGAGCTGATGTGAGAATTACAAAAAAATAGGTAAGCTAAACCTGACAAAACCTTCATTTGAGGATGCATATTTCAAACAATATACAGTATTCAGAATCATGCAGCTCTAACATATATTGTTGCGTGGTTATAGTTCTTTTATTAAAGTGTGTATTTTATGTTTACGGTTTATTTTTATGTTTTATTTGTATTTTATTAAAAACAAGCTCAAACAAACATTGCATTATCGCCACTGCCTTCAACAGAGCTTAACTTATGCTGAACATTCCTTTAAATTTTGTTCAGGGATAAGGATCGACCAACACCAGTAAATGTTTACATGTTTAATGTGTTCAATCAAATCTTTAGCCTTTATTTATGATAAAGAAAATGAACACTGGCTTCAGGATTCAGAGCCACTTCCAGGCCTTCAGTGCTTCATAAAACCTTCCAAAGTAAAAAGTGCAGCAATATTCCTAACTAACCTTCCATCATCCAATAATCTTCCTTTCCCTGCAGCTCCACTCTCCGAGTTCCCTGAACTCCTGGTCTCCATCGGTAACCATTGCCATGGTAACCATGCAGACGGTGGAAAGGTAAGTGGAAGTCGAGCCGCAGGCTTTGGCAATCGTAAATACACGAGACTCGGCCAAGAAAAATATGACTGCAGTGTCACGAATGTATGACAAGTAAAAACACGGATCTTTGTTTCTCCTAAATCACTGTCAAATACATTTAAAAGCTAGCTGGTTTAATTTAAAGGAAAGCAAATTGCACTGACTGCCTTGGATTGCGGAGTCTTATTCTGTTTTTGACAAGAAAAATACACATATTCAATTTGCTCATGAATCATCCATCAAGTGCTGCAGTCAAAAAAAAAAAAGTGATTGGCATTCAGAAAAGAGCCATTTATTGTGCACCAGTCATAGATGATGACAAGAGATGATGACATGAGATGGCAGGCCTGCTTTATGGCAAAGCATGATGGGAAGAGAGAACCAAAGCCCAACGGACAGGATGGCAAGGTGAATCTCATCGAAACAATCTATAAACTGAATGAGTGAATGAATGAATGAATGAACGGACTAATGAGTGGACGAATGAATGGACGAATGAATGGGAGAAAGGTTGAATGAATGAACTGACGGATGGATAGACAGATGGACGAATGAATGAATTAATTAATTAATTAATGTACGGACAAATGAATGGACGGATGAGTGGACGAATGAATGGACGAAAGGATGAATGAATGAATGGATGGATGGATGAATGAACGAATGGAAAAATGAATGAACGGACGGATGGATAGACGGATGGAAGAATGAATGAATGAATGAATGGATAGATGAATGGATGAATGGACAAAAGGATGGATGGATAGACAAATTGGAAGATTGAATGAATGAATGAATGAATGAATGAATGAATGAACAGACAAATGAATGGATGAATGGACGAATGAATGGACGAAAGGATGAATGAATGAATGGATGGATGAATGAATGGACGAATGAATGAATGAATGAATGAATGGACAAATGAATGAATGAATGAACGGACTAATGAATGGACGAATGAATGGACGAAAGGACGAATGAATGAATGAATGAATGAATGAATGAATGGATAGATGAATGGATGAATGGACAAAAGGATGGATGGATAGACAAATTGGAAGATTGAATGAATGAATGAATGAATGAATGAATGAATGAACAGACAAATGAATGGATGAATGAATGGACGAATGAGTGGATGAAAGGATGAATGAATGAATGGACGGATGAATGAATGAATGGACAAATGAATGAATGAATGAATGAATGAACAGACAAATTAATGGACGAATGAGTGGACGAAAGGATGAATGAATGAATGGACGAATGGATGAATGAATGAATGGACAAATGAATGAATGAATGAACGGACTAATGAATGGACGAATGAATGGACGAATGAATGGATGAAAGGATGAATGAATGAATGGATAGATGAATGGATGAATGGACAAAAGAATGAACGGACGGATGGATAGATGAATTGGAAGAATGAATGAATGAATGGACGAATGAATGAATGAATGAATGAATGAATGAACGGACTATTGAATGGATGAATGAATGAATGGATGAAAGGATGAATGAATGAATGGATAGATGAATGGATGAATGGACAAATGAATGAACGGACGGATGGATAGACGGATGGAAGAATGAATGAATGAATGAATGAATGAATGATTGAACAGACAAATGAATGGATGAATGAATGGACAAATGAATGGACGAATGAATGGACAAATGAATGGACGAATGAATGAACAAATGAATGAATGAATGAATGAATGAATGAATAAGTGAACGGACAAATGAATTAATGAATGAACGAATGAATGAATGAATGAAAGGATGGACGGACGGATGGACGATGAATGAGTGAATGAATGAATGAATGAACAAACAAACAAATGAACGAACGAACAATATACGATATTGCAGTAATTAGCGTACACTACCAGTCAGAAGTTTGGGGTCAGTAATTTTTTTTAATGTTTTGAAAGAGTCTCTTCTGTTTACCAAGGCTGCATTTATTTAATAAAAAATACAGTAAAAACTGTGAAATATTACAATTTAAAACAGCTGTTTTCTATGTGAATATTTAGTAAAATGTAATTTATTCCTGTGATCAAAGCTGAATTTTCAGCATCATTACTCCAGTCTTCAGTGTCACATGATCCTTCAGAAATCATTCTAATATGATGATTTGCAGATTATTATCAATATTGGAAACAGTTGCGCTGCTTCATGTTTTTGTGGAAACTGTCATCCTTTTTTTTTTTTTAGATTCACTCATGAATAACTCAACAGAACAGCATTTATTTGAACTAGAAACCTTCTGTAACATTATAACAGTCTTAACTCTAAAAACTGTCAATTTAATTGCAGAAAAACTGCTAATTACTGACCACAAACTTTTAGTGTACATCTACTTAATTGAACATACAAAATAATGTTACAAATAATGTCCTAAAATAAGCTTCATGTTCTTTATGCAAATTGCATTTTTTTTCCCCCTGAATATGGTGTGAAATGGGAGCTGGACACGTGTTGATAAGATTCACCCAGAGCCGGTCACGTTGCTTGTTTGTTTTATGCTGGTTTCGCTGCATCTCAGTGTTTCTGAAGCATTGCCGTATGGTCTGTTGTGGAGCAGATCTGTGACAGGTAAATTAAAGTGCGGAACATTCAATCTGCCAAAATATGCAAATGTATTCTAACTTTAGGGCGCGTATTAAGTTTGTTTGTCTCCTAGAGAAAATTACGTGTTATGCACAGTTCATCTGCACCAAGCAGTTTGCATTTTCATGCCCATTAATCCACAAACAGAGACAAAAGAACATAACGGCAAAGCAAGTCAGTGATTTAATTAATATTTCATTAAGATAGCATGGGCAAAAATCTATGAGCGTACAAGAAGACGCATAAGAGCGACGGTTAAATCAAAGATTGTGACACAGAGATATTATAATTGACTAGTATTTTTTATGGTTTGTTTATAGTACAACACAGCCGTGCTGAAATATTGCCTAGGAAGAAATGGAGAGAAGGAACAAACTCCATTATATTCTGCTGATGTGTGGAGCTACGAAGGTCTCATATCGAAAACTGTCAAGCCTTGTGCGATGAATAAAGCTTCTGAATAGGAAATGAGAAATTCAAAAGCAGGAGAAGGTTGACAATCAATCAAAGCCGTCTGAAGCATTACTAAAGCCGCTTCTGGTGCGCACCTTTATTTCTGACGGAGACTGTATCTACCGGACACCGCAGGGATCACGGATTGTTATTGTCCAGTCATGAAACAACAAAGAAATAAACTATGAAAAAAAAAAGAAAAAAAAAACTTCAGCGGGATAGTTTACTAAAAACTGTAAATTCTGTCATCATTTATCACCCTCACGCATGTTCATGCAGCTCTTTTCCATACAATGACAGACCACAATTCTGCTTTCAAGCTGCAAAATTTGCAAAAAGTCCCGTAAAAGTATCATAAAAGTATTAATATGACTCTATTAAGGCCCCAAAATATTTTAAGCAAAATCGAAGAACGGTGTGATGTCATTTCAAAATGGCCAAAATGAAGTTCGCCTGGAGTTCATTTGGAGGTTCGAAACGGAAAAGTTCACTCTTAACACCTCTGAACTACCATTGGTCCGTGGTGATTATGTAATAGGTAGGCGTGGCTCTGAGGCTCCACCTTCTTTGAGGTGTAAATCTTCTCATTTCTTTTCTTCTGTTCAGTCCGTCGAGGTCAGACATTTGCGAGTAAAAACATGAACACACTGGAGAGCTGCTTTATAGTAGAAATTGAAGTTGTTATTCTAATTGAAAGTAAAACTGACACTGTTTTTTCATGTTTAATACTGTAAAGCTGCTGCTTTAAATCAAGCTATATGTTGTATAAAGCTGTATATTGTATAAAGTGGTTTATAAATTAAATGTGATTAGATTTGATGTGACTGGAGCTGGTGCAAACGTGCACATTGCTGTGATCAGATGCTTTCTTAACTGCTGTTTTCTCAGCACATTTCGTTTATTTTGTTATTTAGAAATGTCTTTCTCAGCTATGTGGAACGTAGCAGTATATTGCTGCAAAGATATTTCGAACTTCTTTTTATCTCCGTGAAGAATAAGAATGAACTTCGCTGAAAGAACGCTCCCTTTACAATCGCTGGAGCTGTCAATCAAACAGCGTGAGTGTTCTGGACTTTCGCCAAAACTCCCATTAGAATCAGCAAATCTCTTATTTACATTGTGTTTGCAATGTTAGTTATGATGAAAGCATGCAGAAATCAAGTTACATTCAACATGTCTGTGATCAGCCTGTGATCTGTGATCATCACTGCAACCTTTCATGCCACGATCTAAATATAATGCCATAGATCTAAATGTAATCAACACTTTTCACAATTAGTAAACCTTGAGAAATGTAATAGTAAAAACGTGCTAAAAGTTTTCCACATGTAATACTTAACTATTTCCATATGTAAAGATGGTAGCCAATCACAGCAGTGGGCGTTTACACTGAAGTCTCACAGCAGACACGCCCCTTAAAACAGAGCATTCAAATAAAATCAGGGTACGAAAAATGCCTTTTATTTCTAAATTATGACTATTTTTGATGTACTTGTTTGATACTAATGTAGCGATTTTGGTCTAGCCTCACATGAGGGCACCACAAATTTAGTTATTTATGGTCTTAAATATTAATATTAATATTGAGTTTTTGGTCACACAAAGCACCTAAGGTGAGTGTGAGAGCATAAGATGATTCCTTCCAATATTTCGGGGCACCATCCAAGGAATCTGACCTTGACAATAAAGAACAATCATGGAATATTGTTGACTGAATTACAATTATGTAAATTGGAGGAAGTTCGTCAACTGACCAATCTGAAGGATTTGTGAGATATCGTTAACTTGGAGAGCCTCTTACTGTATTATCAACACAAGGAAGACACAAGTCTATAAAATAAAAGGATTTTATCAACAAAAGGAGATGCATGAATGGATGAATAGTGCAAAATGATTGATAGAGAAACTGTAGTTTCTCTAGAAGAAATAAGGTAAACCTTATTCTGAATTTAACAAATAAACCAAGAGATTATTTGTTATTAACTGATATCAGCTATGCATAATTTAATGCAAATTAGATAATCATATACCAACAATATACACTAATGCCAAGGTCTCTGGAAAGAGGTTTGGTAAGTGATATTTATGTCTGCCTGGTCGTGCTGAATCCAAGGGTGACATCTTCCACTTGTTGTGCTGGGCAGCGTTGCAATGGGAAGAAAGGAGTTGGAATACGTTTCACAGCCTTGAACGCAAAGTACTTGTGAACGTTGAACTCCTGAAGCACAGAGGAGGTCCTTTTCCTGGAACACGCAGAAGAAGCAGCCTTGAAGAAGCCTTGAAGGTTCTGATGTCTGTGCAGATGATCCTTTTTCTCTGGAACACGCAGACGGAAGGATCTTTAGATTCTGAAGTCAGTGCGGATCCGGGCAGTCTGGAACACACAGATCTGGAGGATTTTAAAGTTGGTGTAGAAGATATTTTGAAGATGGGGCTAAGCTTGTCATCGTTGTATCTGTTGCAGTTTTCAAACTTCCTAAATTCACTTCTTGCAGAACTTCATTGTTTCTCTCTTTAGAGCTTCAGAGTCTTGAGAGAGCAACTTCATGACTCTGTAGAGTTGGACTTAGCTTAGCACATCTTGGGACCAGAACCTTGAACCAGGACTGAAACAGGAACTGGAGCCTGGAACCAGAACGGGAAACTGCAGCAACCCAGAAACTGGAACAATTCTCTGTCTCAGAGACAAGCCTTTTAATCTATCCCGAGAAGGAGGGAAATGCAAATTGGCACCTTTCAGATCCAGTGTTTTGATTGGCTGATGCTATCAGAGGTGGCCACTGGATGGCTCCTCTCTTGCATGAGGTTCATTTGCATAGCTTAAAGTTCATGTTTAGAACAATGTCTTTAAGATTTTCCTATGCATAATTCACTTTCCAAACCAATTTCAGATTAACCTAGGCTTAGTGCTGAAAACATAAATCCAAACATCAGTGGGTTATTTTGAACTTTTACCTATGCATTCATGTACCTTAATAGGTAAGTTTGTATATTTTGCATGTACACAAACAGCACTCATTAAGTATATACAGTTCTGTTAATAGAAATTGAGAAGATTTGCTCCATTGTGTGTCCATTTTGTGTCCTTTGTGGCTTCAAGCCACATGGCAAACCATTTTGGTGAATGGAGTCAGTTCACACCTCAGGTCTTAGGACTGAGGGACTGGGGTGAACAATGGGGGAAATGGTGAAAAGATTAGTCTGCTCAATTACATGCTAATGTCATCATTCTTCCCTTGCACAAATGGTCAGGGTGATTGTCTTTGCAGGCTTATCTCCTAGCCCATCCAGTTCCTTGTTTGTGGAACTTCTCTTGGAGGTGTGAGTTTAAAATGTGACTTTAAATGTGCACATCCAGTAAGATAATTTACTTACACAATTGAAATCTACTGATAAAATCAGTGAAATATTCACAGTTGATTTTGATTAGCTAAAATTGCTTTTCCCCATCAGGTTATTATTATTATTATTATCCTGGAGGGACTGTCTTCTGAAGTCATAATATGCTGACATTGAAGTTATTTCTCATGACTTTAGGAAACTTGAGCAATTAAGCACGAGTCATACGAACTACTTCATGACACTTGTGGTAAATTTCTATCCTTTTCTGACCTTAATAGAATCATTCACTTTCATTATATGTATAAAAATGAACATGAACAGATCTTCTTTTGTGTTCTACAAAAGAAAGAAAGGAAATCATACATATTTTGGCTAAACTAACCATTTAACATCAATCATCAAATGCAAGAAACAGAGCAACCTATTACAGAATATAAAATACTTGGTCTCGTGTGAACTAGTACAAAGCCCCTGCCATCAGGATTAAAATTAATATTTCATACTGCAATGATTAGCTGTAAATCCAGTTAAATATTAATTTGCCCCTTAGATATTGCACATATATAATCACTGTGCTTTAACTATTCACACAGGGTTTCTATAAAGGAGCGTTTGCTAAAAAGCGAGAAAAAAAAAAAGTCCATTGAAGAAAACCAATTAAAAACACAAGGAAACCACAAGGGACTCGTTTCCCAGAAGCACCTTGAGCGAAACCAGCCGAACTCAGTGTGAGCTGATCCAAACACAGCTAAAAAAAAGTTCACTGTGACATTTATTTCCAGAATCATCATACACACTTCCTAAAAGCTATTTGGTTATCAATAAGTAAGTAAAAATGAAGCTGCTTGGCATTCGAACAGAGAATCTGAACACTTGCAAATGACTCAGGACTCGATGCACAAACAACAGATCTGACCGTCCAATAATGGTGCTGCATAATAATTAAGCTCATTTGCAGCTTAACTTGTTTGGCCTTCTGCTCCATGCCATCACCTCCACAAAACACACACATCCACACAAGGCTTCCCATCGCATCACACTCGAGCAGCAGCAGTTTTTCTGAAATCTGAGCTCCAGAAATACCTCCAGCGAGACACGTTTCTCTGTCCCTTCGGAGAGATCCAGGTACACGGAAGCCAAGCCAGGCCTGTTCTGTCCCGCCGCAGGCCCTCGATATGTAATGTCAGGCTATACGGGTCCAGAGCACCGCTCCCGCTGTCCTCTCTACATATGGTGGAACATTGTGTAAAGAGATCTGCTCCATCAAGCACTTTCTCGGGCCCAGTACATGCTAATGATGTTTAATTAGCCAGTTACACCTGTTTGTCCCTTCTGTGCCATTGACAAGCTCCTACATACAGGAGATACCGCTGATATTGCGAGTTTACAGAAGGAAACAGATTGTGTAGGCTGAAAGTTTGCACTATTTCATATTTTAATGTCTATAGGTGATTGAAGTGACTTTAAACGTGGCATGGTTGCTGGTCTGAGTATTTCGGAAACTGCTGATCTACTAGGATTTTCACAAACAATCATCTCTAGGGTTTACAGAGAATGGGCCCGAAAAAGAGAAAATATCCAGTGAGTGAAAATGCCTTGTTGAGGTCAGAGGTCAGAGGAGAATGGCCAGACTGGTTCCAGCTGTAATAGTAACTCAAATAAGCACTCGGTACAGTCGAGGTCTGCAGAAGAGCATTTCTGAACACACAACACGTCCAACCTTGAAGCGGATGAGCTCCAGGAGCAGAAGACACACCGGTGACACTCCTGTCAGCTGAGAACAGCAAACTGAGGCTACAATTCACACGGACTCACCAAAACTGGACAAGAGAAGAGTGGAGAAACGATGTCTGGTCTGATGAGTCTGGATTTCTGCTGCGATATTCAGATGGGAGGGTCAGAATTTGGTGTAAACAACATGAAAGCATGGATCATCCTGCCTTCGGTTCAGTGTGAATTATATTTTCTTGGCACACTTAGTACCAAGTGAGCATTAAAAAATCGTACAGACCCCAAACTTTTGAATGGTAGTGTAAATGTGGCGGCTATATTTGTGACCCGTGCTATCAAAATTTTGGTCGAAATTGAGGTTTTCGCAAAAATTAGTTCATTAAGCCCTCGTCTAGTGATCCCAATGCTCCAAATAGCAATTAAACACCTAAAAGTGTCTTTATTTGAATGTTTTCTGAGAGGAGTACCTTTCCTTTCTGTTTCCATTTTTCTCTTCTCACTTCTGGACGACTGGCGCTTCCTCTCAGCACAAGTTTGGTATTGTTGTAAAGCACAACATTGCAAATATTCATAGTGAATTCTCGATGGCATGAGTCTGAACCAATGAAATGTGATTTCCAAACTCATGCTGATGTAAACAAAACGATCTTACTCACGCTGACTGACAGATCCGAAGCACGCGCACAAAGACAGCGCATAATCCAGATATACACATATCCACAGAATTACAGTATTTCAAAATATCTGTCTTGGCAAGTATTCACACAAACATGATCTGTTATGCCTTAAATTAACGTTTGGTTAACTGGTTTGGTTAAACATCTGATGTGTAACATTATATTAGATCCGTGTGATACAGTAGATTTTAATATATAGGCTGTCTGCCTCAATAATATTAATTAAACAATTGTGGAATCATGGTAAAAAAGTTGAATATATACATTTTTCCCATAGATATGGGTTTTGACTTGGTTTGTGCCAAATTTGTTGGTATTACCAGAGATTTTAAGGTGATTTTGTTTTGGAACCTTCAGAAAACTTTGACTCGATTTTTCCCAAAATTGACATTGCTGACTCTATCGACTTCAAACAGGTGTAGCTCAGTCATTTTTTGTCATATTCCAACAAATACATCATTTTGAAGTTTTTTTAATAGAGAATGAGAATAACAATAACTCAATGACTCATTTTGCCACCAAGGGTCACATATGTGACAATCTTACAATCATGATGTTTTCTGTAACACCTGCAGCTTATTTTGAGTAAATGAGCACTCTTCCTGTATGCTATTTGTTGTCAAAACTGTATTATATATTAAACAGTTAATGACGCACCATTCTGGACGTGTCATGAGTGTAATAACATCTCTACAGAGCTTTAGAAATGGTTGAAGGAAAATAATAAAGAAAGGAACGTGTGTGTCATGATGGATCCTGCATCAAGTCAGTCTCTCACGGCACAGATCAGCGATCAAACTACTTCCTCTCTCGGCGACGCAGATGAGATTATTTGCTGAACACGGCTCATTGACCAGTAGCTTTATCATCAGTATTCACAAATGTCTGCGTGTGGTTAATTTTACAAGCCCGATTCCAAAAAAGTTGGGACACTGTACAAATTGTGAATAAAAAAGGAATGCAATAATTTACAAATCTCATAAACTTATATTTTATTCACAATAGAATATAGATAACATATCAAATGTTGAAAGTGAGACATTTTGAAATGTCATGCCAAATATTGGCTCATTTTGGATTTCATGAGAGCTACACATTCCAAAAAAGTTGGGACAGGTAGCAATAAGAGGCCGGAAAAGTTAAATGTACATATAAGGAACAGCTGGAGGACCAATTTGCAACTTATTAGGTCAATTGGCAACATGATTGGGTATAAAAAGAGCCTCTCAGAGTGGCAGTGTCTCTCAGAAGTCAAGATGGGCAGAGGATCACCAATTCCCCCAATGCTGCGGCGAAAAATAGTGGAGCAATATCAGAAAGGAGTTTCTCAGAGAAAAATTGCAAAGAGTTTGAAGTTATCATCATCTACAGTGCATAATATCATCCAAAGATTCAGAGAATCTGGAACAATCTCTGTGCGTAAGGGTCAAGGCCGGAAAACCATACTGGATGCCCGTGATCTTCGGGCCCTTAGACGGCACTGCATCACATACAGGAATGCTACTGTAATGGAAATCACAACATGGGCTCAGGAATACTTCCAGAAAACATTGTCGGTGAACACAATCCACCGTGCCATTCGCCGTTGCCGGCTAAAACTCTATAGGTCAAAAAAGAAGCCATATCTAAACATGATCCAGAAGCGCAGGCGTTTTCTCTGGGCCAAGGCTCATTTAAAATGGACTGTGGCAAAGTGGAAAACTGTTCTGTGGTCAGATGAATCAAAATTTGAAGTTCTTTTTGGAAAACTGGGACGCCATGTCATCCGGACTAAAGAGGACAAGGACAACCCAAGTTGTTATCAGCGCTCAGTTCAGAAGCCTGCATCTCTGATGGTATGGGGTTGCATGAGTGCGTGTGGCATGGGCAGCTTACACATCTGGAAAGGCACCATCAATGCTGAAAGGTATATCCAAGTTCTAGAACAACATATGCTCCCATCCAGACGTCGTCTCTTTCAGGGAAGACCTTGCATTTTCCAACATGACAATGCCAGACCACATACCGCAACAATTACAACATCATGGCTGCGTAGAAGAAGGATCCGGGTACTGAAATGGCCAGCCTGCAGTCCAGATCTTTCACCCATAGAAAACATTTGGCACATCATAAAGAGGAAGATGCGACAAAGAAGACCTAAGACAGTTGAGCAACTAGAAGCCTGTATTAGACAAGAATGGGACAACATTCCTATTCCTAAACTTGAGCAACTTGTCTCCTCAGTCCCCAGACGTTTGCAGACTGTTATAAAAAGAAGAGGGGATGCCACACAGTGGTAAACATGGCCTTGTCCCAACTTTTTTGAGACGTGTTGATGCCATGAAATTTAAAATCAACTTATTTTTCCCTTAAAATGATACATTTTCTCAGTTTAAACATTTGATATGTCATCTGTGTTGTATTCTGAATAAAATATTGAAATTTGAAACTTCCACATCATTGCATTCCTTTTTTATTCACAATTTGTACAGTGTCCCAACTTTTTTGGAATCGGGTTTGTAGAAAAAAATTTTACTTTTTAAATTTTTCTTGAAGCCTTTCTATATAACGCACTATAAAACTAGTTTTAATGCGTTAACCATGCCTGGTAATGTACCATAAAATGCAATGTATGATATTATGAATAATTGTAACATCAGTTTTAATACTTATCTATTCATTGTTACAGCTTTCGAAAGTATAATGCATTAAAACACATGACAAACAACCAATTTCAGCAATCTACAAATAATATAATGCATTTTAACTTTGGTTACAATTATTTATGAAACAATGTAATGCATTACAATGAAAATTATGAATACCTTTATACAAAAGTCTTCAAGTAAAGGGTGTTTTGAGTTTTAAAATCTCGCTAACCTTGCTGAAAACCACCAGACTAGTGGTTTGATGGACACCGGTCTGGTTTCCTCTGGTCAGGTCAATCTGATTTCATAGTTTTAGTGAGGTTTGGGACGAGTTTCAGTTGGTCAGGCTGCGAGACCAGCGAAACCTGCTCAAACCGGTCAAGACCAGCAAACGTTAGGCTGGATGGTGCTGGAGAATATGTGACAGATGAAAACATAATCTAGACATACTGATATGATCTCTCCTAATATTTGAAAGATGAGTTTTAAACTTTTGAAACCTCTCCAGTAATAAAACGAGTAGTAATTAGTGAACTCATTTGGGTTGTTCCCTGAAGTGCTTCAGGGCAGATCTGAAGATGAATCTCTTGAGTATTCACTCTGATCTTATGCAATACAAGATGGTGTAGATTTGCATGTGCAGTTATTAATGGTTTGTAATCTCAATGCTTTATTGTGTAGCTCACTAAACGGTTGGGCAGTATTGCTCTCAGGCATTGTAATAACATTCAGTTCAATTGACACATCAACAAGATCAACAAGTGCAGATCAATAACCATCCAACTACACGCTAATAAATCATCCTCTTCTTCCAAGAACTCTTCCCTTGAATTGTCCTTTCCTGTTGCCAATAAGATATTCATGCCAAACTGTCATTGTGGAGCCAATTGTTTTGTTCATCCAGTCTCAATATCTGTCTCAAATTGGTGTCAAGATTAAACAAGGGATCTCAGAGGAACAATATGTGTCGACCTGACGGCAATAAAACAATCATGACATTGAGTTACTGAACACTAATGACTGATCTGCATCCATCAGTTGTTGTTTATTTGGACATACTGCATTATTTTAACACACAATTCACTAGAAATTAGGCAAATCAGGCAACAGTGAAAACAAAAATATTCAATGCAATTTGTGTGGCAACATTTTCTATTATTTTTGTGTGTGTGTTTGTGTGAATATATACTGATGTTAGCAAATACAACTTTTGATTTTAATAATGTATTAGTAAATGTTAAAAATAACATAAACAAATGCTGTTAATTCTTAGTTCATGTTACCTAAAGTAGTTAACTAATGAAACCATATTGTAAAGTGTTATCGAATTAGTTTCAATCAACTATAACCAATTGTTCATGTTTTGCACTGAAATCACACACACTAAAACGCTCTACTTATTTCTCTGCACAGATTTGACCATAAAATGAACATCACTACGGTGTTTGTACTGCAGAGCCCCAGTGTGTATCTCACACATCTCATTTGTGTCTGTCAGTACAGAAACAGGCCATGTAATCAAGCTCTGATGCAATGTAAACATTGGCTTGCAATATTGCAATTAGATGCTGAAAGCACCCCTGCAGCAATAAAACAACTGAATCCAGGTCACAATTAAAAACAGCAACTCTACCAACTCACTGGCAGAAAGTGGAATGCAACTTAAATCTCCAAGATGACACTGAACTGGAGACCAGATGTGTCGTATGATGGCATTTACTCTACACCTTTTTTCTGCAATTAAGCAAACTTTTTTGGGTGTTATTCCATGCAATTTTGTTTTTATGTGTGTACAACTGTTCAGAACTGTGCTAGCTAACCATGTGCTGATTATCATCTTTGAGCGGCTCAGAAGTATCCGAAATTGTCACGACTGAAACAACATCATTGTTTTGGTAGTGACAAAAGGAACACATATTCGGGTTAAATAAACAAAATTTTAGTACAGTTATGCAAATCATTAGTATTTAAATATGTTTTAGTATGTGAGTTAAAAATTCTGTAACGTGATGTGGTCACTACCGAAAATGTGCAGTCATGACCGAAACATGGGATGTTTTGTCAAAAATAAAGTATATTGAATTATCAACTAAGATGTTATTATAGTGTTTGGTTCAATGTATATTCAAACTCATGAATCCTTCACTTTGAAATCAGTATGATAAACTTTATGCCTTTTACAAAGAAAAACTGGATTCAAAAATTACACTTGAAATATTGTTAAAATTGTAAAAAAAAAAAAAAAAAAAAGTCATTGATTTACTTGTGATAACTTTTTTTTTTTTTTTTTTAATAGCAAAAAATATATTTATGAGGTAGATGTTAACAAAATCTTATTAGGTCAGGTCTTCTTATTAAATTATTTATTATTGTGTTTCAGTAGTGACAAATTTGGGGAGAGGAAAAATATTCCAAAACTTTCTGAAAATACAATATGAGAATTAACTGCACAATTACTAGAAATGTGTACCTTGGATATTATACAATTTGCATACATACAAAACTTGTCGAAAAAGACGTTTCCAACTCTGACTTTGAACCAATTCTGTAGAATGGCCCATATAGTCATATAAATAATAATCTCCATGACATATATAGTTGAGCAGAGTTACAATAAATCAGCATAATCTCTTCCATCATGCGCTCTCATATTCATATCTGTCACTGGCTGCATGCATGACTCATTAGATGCTGTTTGATATTCATGATGATATAGCACATCATAAGGCCGAAAACACGGTAAGGCACAGAAACTATTAAATGGAGGACAATTAAAGTGTAATTGGCTCAAACTTTAATAGAATAATTAAAGGTGTCCATGCAGTGCATTAGTTCACCTCATGCCAGGCAGCACATTAATCTCCGAGCCTTCGTTTCTGAGCCAGACCTTCAGTTTAATAGGCTGTGTGTGCTTATCAGTGCCTTACCCAAGATGCATCTGCATGGGTAGTTTCATCTATACTGCACAATGCAACACAATTTTATTGGACATCAGGAGACTAATCTGGTTAAATTAAGGCTATTATTATAACATTATACTGATTATAGGTGAAAAAATCTTTATTTTCTTCAATCAAAATATAACTCTAATTTAACTATAGCTATAGTTTCTTTCTTTTGGTTTTGGGATGGGACATAACCCAGGTTTTGTGAGATTCATCTTATAGATGATGCTATAGTAAAAACAATGTAGGCTAAACCTGATACCTGTAATACAGGGCTCTGTTTAGGTTGTAAGCTCCTATGCTATTAATAAGAATTGCATTTCACTCAGACGGGCAGGATGCTGTTAGCTGAAATATGGATTTTATTGGGCTCAGTGACAGTCGTGAACTATCTAAAAACTAAATTGGGCTAAAAGTCTATGTAAGTCTAGACCTTAAGAAAGGTCATTTAAGAACATCCAAACTGATACAGCTTCCATTCACTCCAGGTCAGGTCAAATATTTTTGCCGTGTCTCTGGATCCTGTATCTATAAATAGCAGGTGCCACAGCGTGCTCTCTATAGTAATGCTGGTCCAGGGTCATGTGCACAGATCGGATCCGTTTTTAAGTGGCATTTACAAAATGTAAAAACATCTAGAATGGAACAGAGCACAGGGGTTAAGATGCATTTTAACTTGACATTTCATCTTAAAAGCGTAACACTCATGGCGTGAGATGCTAAAAAGAAACAGAAAACAGCACAATAAATATATATAAACTTATTTTATTTCCGTTTATTTTACTTTTTTTTTATTCTCAACGTTTCTCATGCGTCGCTTCAAGCAGGTGATGACAGACATGACAAAAGACTCATCAGCGGGAATGAAGTGACCTGTGCAGACTCTTCTGTGATTGACAGCGTCCTTGTCTTCATCTGACAACATGTAAAAGAATATCGCTTGGGATAAAGAGAGATTACGCCACTGTTTATGACAGATTGAAGGCTATTAGCAGCCATATTTTACTGGAACACTGCTTGTCCTCTGGGTGAACTCCAATTCATGTCATAATTTCCACAAGAACAACATACAGTAACTATTGTTTGCAAATCAATATCCTCTGTTGTTTCATACGAGCAGCTTTTGTCTATGATTTCCATTGTTACCGGCGGATGTACACGTACTAATACACAATCACACAGTTTCTGCTAGCGGTTCCCCAGACGTGTCGTCCTCTCAGTGAGATGAGATAATTATGTTTGGTATCCTCTGTCAGGTGGTTTTGTATTATACATGTCACCATCAGTGTGGCTTTCATGTCTGACAGTTATTAGTAGGAATAAGTGTTAATAACTCTATACGTCACTCTCAAACTGTGACTAGTTGTAAGCCCAAGGGGCATCATCATCATCATCATCATCATCATCATCATCATCATCAGAAAGAGAGATAACACAAGGATTGTTTGGCTATTGCTTATTAAATCTCGCAAAAGCAGGAAATGTAAATGTTCTTATGCTGCAACATATGGAGGGTGAGTCAAGTTCCAATGATTCAATTGGATTTAATCTTTAGGCAGGTTTATATAACACTTATATAACTATTTCCACACAATTAAACATTTTCAAAACTCTCTGTGTGTGTGTGTGTGTGTGTGTGTGTGTGTGTGTGTGTGTGTGTGTGTGTTGCTGCATGGTTACTTGGGTGTTGTTAAAGATGAAATATGTAAGATTTTTTTTTTTTGTTATGTTAAAATACATTCTCTTAACCCAGTTTATTGTTCATTGACTACTATTAGTGTGCCATTCATGGGTTTATCTTCTCCCCCAAAAGTGTAAACATTGAGCCTCCCACGCACCATCGAAAAACACTGAGAGTGTCCCTTAGATCCGTCAATCTCTCTTCAGCTCAACCAATGGCGAGAGTTTGGGGCGTGGCTACTGTAGCAGGTGGATAGTTTTGGGCGTGGCAACTGTAGCATCCAGAGAGTTTGGGGCGTGGCTACTGTAGCAGGCAGAGAGTTTGGGGCGTGGCTACTGTAGCAAGCTGGGAGTTTGGGGCGTGGCTACTGTATCAGGCTGAGAGTTTGGGGCGTGGCTACTGTAGCAGGCTGAGAGTTTGAGGCGTGGCTACTGTATCAGGCTGAGAGTTTGGGGCGTGGCTACTGTAGCAGGCAGAGAGTTTGGGGCGTGGCTACTGTATCAGGCTGAGAGTTTGGGGCGTGGCTACTGTAGCAGGCTGAGAGTTTGAGGCGTGGCTACTGTATCAGGCTGAGAGTTTGGGGCATGGCTACTGTAGCAGGCAGAGAGTTTGGGACGTGGCTACTGTAGCAGGCAGAAAGTTTGGGGCGTGGCTACTGTAGCAGGCAGAGAGTTTGGGCCGTGGCTACTGTAGCAGGCAGAGAGTTTGGGGCGTGGCTACTGTAGCAGGCAGAAAGTTTGGGGCGTGGCTACTGTAGCAGGCAGAAAGTTTGGGGTGTGGCTACTGTAACAGGCAGAGAGTTTGGGGCGTGGCTACTGTATCAGGCTGAGAGTTTGGGGCGTGGCTACTGTATCAGGCTGAGAGTTAGGGCGTGGCTACTGTAGCAAGCTGGGAGTTTGGGGTGTGGCTACTGTAGCGGATGGAGAGTTTGGGGCGTGGCTACTGCAGCGGGTGGAGAGAGTGGGGCGTGTCTACTGTAGCGGGTGGGGAGTTTGGGGCGTGGCTACTGCAGCGGGCGGAGAGTTTGGGGCATGGCTACTGTCATGAACACGTCAAAGCAGAATGATTAAATTTCTTTACTGTCACTTTTGATCAATTTAATGTGTTTTTGCTGAATACCAGTTTTTTTTTTTTTATTATTATTATTATTATTATTATTATTATTTTACTGTATTAAGGATTAAAATTCTTACTGACTGCAAACTTTTGAATGATAGAGTAGGTCTACAGAACTCTGAAAATTGAATCGCTTACAAAAGCATAAGCATCTCCTCAGCAAGACAGATGATTTAAGGAATCATTCATGGCCACAGTAGTTGAATACTTGAGGCCAAAATATGCATGAGCAAAAGTAATAGTGATGCCTGCCTTAGCAAACACCACTAAGTGTCTGGATCATATAAGAACAGAGTCATTAATCATGTATAGGGTACATTCGGACGGGTGTTTGTGTAAGGGGTCGTATTCCAGACATGCAGTGTACCAAATGAAGCCCTGAGGTAGAAGGTAAATCCCAGTGTGAAAACACAGACAGAGGGAGACCACCTCCAGTGGGGCCACCTGTTTCTATAGCCGCCGGTTTGATAAGCAGCACACAAGGATGAAAAGACGAGTCAATGGTGGTCTGTTAGTGCCCTGAAGGCAGTTCCCTGAAACAGACACAACATTTCACATGCAGAGAGAGTAGTCACTCCAAATGATTATGCAAAGGCGAGGTGATGCACGGAGCATGCAGAATCACGGCTGTGGCCTGCTGCGTCCGGTCAGGCAGGAGATCTCTGGGCTGTAATGGGTGCGCAGGAGCTAATGAGCAACAGATGTAAACAACAGCTTCTGCACTGTGTTTGTGCTCTTTAAAATGGGATAGGAGATCTCTAATGTAGCCAAGTTAAAACAAGACAGAGGCTGACAAGCAAATGGCTTACAGATGCAAGCAGATCTCTTTGGGTTCAGCAGGTCATGCATTAAAATGCTCAGTGTTCAGCTGAAGAAAATGTGAATGGTGCTTGTCCATGAAAAACGGCCCACAGGGCTGTGGGTGGTTGCCAGGGCATTGCTATGCAGTTAACGTAGAGGTTGCTAGTTAGTTTTCTTACTGGTCCAAGACAACCAAAACTGTTAAGGTACCAACTATCCCTTATCAAACAGCATTAATTAGTTTATTTAATTGTATATTTACATTAGTACACATCTATGTGGTCTACTGATTGTTTCCAGGATAATGACAGTATGCCACAATGTCTTGGATGTGTCATCATGATATTCATGCTCCTGTATTGTTAGTCATTCTGCAGTTGCATGCAACATTATGCAAATATGTTTGATGACTAAATATTGCACAAGATGTGTATGATCAAGACCTTGTAGAAACTCGTTAGATCCACATATTTCCAGACACCTTGTTTAACCTGCTTATTTCTCCTCCCAGTAAATATCTCCGTAATCTCTCTACACCTGTGTGTACACACTGTACGATTTCAAACTCATTATCTGAGTGTACCGCGGTGAGACTGTAACCTATGGAGCGATCATTATCCCGACACGGTAGTGTTCGCGCAACGTGACTGGCACGTATATGCTAATTTAACAAGAACCACCCTCTGTTATTTCCTCGTTTAAATATGCCTAACACAAAATCTGCTAGTGTTAACACATTCCTTTTGCAATGCAACGTGTGATAACTTTAAACCCAGCTTGTAGACGCTGATAAAGCTATCAACATATTTGTGTTTCAACTGCATGCTGAGTGAGATTAGGAGATAATATTTCCATTAAGAAAACGCTTCCATTTAGATAAGAATATTGCCATATCAATGAGAAAGTGGATGACAATTTTCACCAGATCCAAAGTGAAAGTGTAACTGCCTATATGTGCAGATAGTATGCTGACACCTTCTCCTAATTAACGGGTTTGGCTATCGTAGCATATCCAGTCAAGACGAATCTTATTAGAGGCATTCTAGAGAAATCTGTGCTTCCAACTTACAGAAGTTACACCAGGGACCTTTTGTGCTTCAGCTTCACAATGTCCCTGTGCACAAAGCGAGGTCCATGAAGAAAGAATTTACTGAATCTGGTGTGGAAGAACTTGACTGGCCTGATGCTTTTGTGTCTGAATGAGAGCAAATCCCCGTAGCCATGCTTCAACATGTAGTGGAAAGCCTGGAAAGCCAGAAGGGTGGAAGCTGTGTGTGTGTGCGTGTGTGTGTGTGCGTTTGTTTTATTTCACTGAACATAAGCATATCACTGATCTGGGAAATGAGCAGTACGATCAGCCTAATTTGCATCTGCTGAGATATGACGACTTGATGACTTTAAGCATTAATTTCAACACATTCTCACTCCCAAGCCATCAGATACTGAAAGAGCCCTGCATGTGGACGCTGACAAGAATCCCATTTCTGAAGTGATGCTTGTTTTGGGTATATTCTAAACAAGCAACCAAACAAATCAATTCAATTCACATTTATTTGTATAACGCTTTTCACAATAAATTATCGTTTTAAAGCAGCTTTACAGAAAATGCATGTCAACATTACAATTTAGAGTAATCTGTTATCAGAGGTGACTGTGTCCAAATTATATAATTTCAGAAATGTACATATACAAATCACACAATTAGCTAACAATGTACCAAGAAACCAAGCAACCAACCAAGAAACCAAGCAACCAACCAAGCAACCAACCAAGAAACCAACCAAGAAACCAACCAAGAAACCAACCAAGAAACCAACCAAGAAACCAAGCAACCAACCAAGAAACCAACCAAGAAACCAAGCAACCAACCAAGAAACCAACCAAGCAACCAACCAAGAAACCAAGAAACCAACCAAGAAACCAACCAAGAAACCAAGAAACCAACCAAGCAACCAACCAAGAAACCAAGCAACCAACCAAGAAACCAACCAAGCAACCAACCAAGAAACCAACCAAGAAACCAAGAAACCAAGCAACCAACCAAGAAACCAACCAAGAAACCAAGCAACCAACCAAGAAACCAACCAAGAAACCAACCAAGCAACCAACCAAGAAACCAAGAAACCAACCAAGAAACCAAGAAACCAACCAAGCAACCAACCAAGAAACCAAGAAACCAACCAAGCAACCAACCAAGAAACCAACCAAGAAACCAAGCAACCAAGCAACCAACCAAGCAAGCAACCAAGAAACCAAGCAACCAAGCAAGCAAGCAAGCAAGCAACCAACCAACCATCTGTCTGAAAGACAGCATGGCTTTAAAACTCCAGTGGGAGTGAGAACAGGCTGTTAATTCACTATAAATGTTTAACTATCATTAACTACTGTTAATGTGCATTTCTCTAATTTGTGTTTCTCTAATCTAACTATGAAATGGAACATTCTTTATATTGGTCAACTGCAAGAGGGTATCAGCAATGTACATCAACTGCACAAATAAAGATGAACGACTTTATTATTTTTTTTTCCAGGATATTTTCATGCAGTACAGCCATCCACATGACTATTAAAGGTAACGGTGCTTGTAGGGTCTCATAAATTGGCCTTTATTAGCTGCTCACTGGAGTAACAAACATCTGCGCATGATTCAGTCTGTGCTACACAGAAATCAATAAAGCATATGAAAGCTGAAGTCTCTCATTCTCTCATGACCCCCCTTTAGCCTGAATGGCTCATAAAATGAGCTGATCAAAGAAAACTTGAAGCAGATTTGTAGTTTTATGCAGCACACTGCTTTTAGTGTGTGATTTGCTAATAATACTGGAGCCGCTGTCAGAGATACAATGACCACAATGAGGCATGAATATAAAACATTTACACAACACTGAGAATGTCATGAGAAGATGTAGATCAAAGCTTCTCTAGAACAGTGACTTCCTTTCATATATTCACAGTAAGCATGCAATACATTTAAGGCTGAAGGAGAATTTAAGCACAGACTTCATCGGAAATACTACAAAATTGGTTGCAAGTGCAGTGCGCTGGCAGAGAGACTCCACCCACACTCTCTTCTGATTGGCTGTGATTTTTGATTTATTTTGTCTCGTCATTGGAATCTTATTGCATTGCGTCTGATTAAGACACAGTGTAAGAAAACTAAATTAGATGATAAAAGATCATGTGACTGCTTTTGTGGGACTGTTTCTGCAGTTATTTTCAAAAGCATTGGAGCCCTTGCACTTTTCCAACTACCATGAGATGTCTTCAGGAACGAATATTCCTCATTTAAATAATTAGCGCCCAAGGTATACACAAAATAAAGGGGCGGGGCCTGGTTGAGTTAGTTAGTAGTGTGTTGAAACTGGCCAATGAAGCACTTGACCAATCACAACACACTGGTCCAGCCGACCAATCGGAGCACATTGTGCTTTTCAGAAGGAGGGGCTTCATAGAGACAGGAACTAAACAGAGCGTTACTGACAGACTGGGAAGAGAGGAGCTGAACAATGGAGAATATGAGGAAAATAATCAACATTCAAGCAGGAAAACCTGTTCTAGTAGAGCCCAAGAACAACATCAAGGGCAGAATATGGCCTCTTTAAATAAAGCACCGCATGACACCAACAGATGTGTTTGTTTTTTGGTTTGCAGTGGACCAAAGCAAAAGACTGAAAGTGCTCTGTTTATTACACACTGCTATCCTAAAATTGCCTGAAAAATATTGACAACTTGAGTTAATGTTCAGCAGTACAGGCTTTGGAAAATACAACTGTAGTGTAGTGTTTTCTATAGTCACTGATGACATTTCGAAACCTCCCTGCTGGCAGTTCGGTCCACTCTTTTGCAAACTGCTTCAATTCTCTCCCATTTGAAGGCCGTCCTCAGCCAACTGCTGTTTTCTGATCTCTCCATTGATATTCAATGGGGTATAAATCTGGCCACTTCAAAGCACTCCAGCATTTGCAACCATTCATGAGTATTTTCGAGCTTAGGGTAAATGTTCTGCTGGACCACGACCTTCAACGGAGACACCATGCTGCATAAAGCCAAGGTCATCTCCTGATTTAATAATGCCTTGCTTATATTCAAGAAACCCAAATGATACGTTGAAACATTTATTAAAGGGGACCTATTATTCCCCTTTTCACAAGATGTAATATAAGTCTCTGGTGTCCCCAGAATGTGTCTGTGAAGTTTCAGCTCAAAATACCCCACAGATCATTTATTATAGCTTGTCAAATTTGCCCCTATTTGGGTGTGAGCAAAAACACGCCGTTTTTGTGTGTGTCCCTTTAAATGCAAATGAGCTGCTGCTCCCGCCCCTTTTCCAGAAGAGGGCGGAGCTTTAACAGCTTCGGTCGCTCAACAACAACAAAGCTGGAGAATCTCACGCAGCCAAAATGAGGATTGTCAGTAACGGTGTTCAGCCTTACATTGTTCAAACCGGAGTCGACACTGATGGAGAGACTCAGGAAGAAGTTACAACTTTTAGAATGAAACTGGACGTTTCTGAATGGTTAGTGGATAAATTTATGTAGTTGCTGTGGAGTTGATTCAACTCATCCACTAGCATGTGCCGTCATGTTAATCTTTTGCGCAAAACCCGTATGGAGGCCCACTATACATTGTTGGCTGTAAACATTTACTGACCATCAGTTTTGATAAATACTCCTGCAAAACCGCAACCTAAATCATCCACCGCAGTCAACTTTCATCTTCAGAACGAGGGGATCAAACCTGAGATAACAAACAAGTGAGCGTGAACAGAGGGTGAGCGACAGCTCGCTGGCGGAAGTGCACTGCTCAACGCCTTCAATCTGTCACTTCCTTGACAGAATTACATTTAATGATGCTCATTCAAAATGCCAGCGCGCCGCTGGCCGCTCACGCACACCGACAGATACACCTTGTTTTCCCATGAAGAGGAGAACACACTTTTCTCTACGGCTGCTCATTTTTAGCCGCTCCAGTTCTGTTCTCCTGCGTCTGAATGATATCAGTCTCTCACACAAAAATGTCAATGTGTGTGACTCTGGAGGCGGATTGAGGAGAGATGTGCAGGTGTGTGTGTGTGTGTGTTATGTCTTCTGGAAAACACACTCCACTGGAGATGATGTGTCTTATAGCAGATGCTTATTGTTGTTCGGGGACTTATTTTGTGCCTGACTATTGAACTTTACTGCTAAAGTTCAACGTCTACAGCAACTACTACAATGGATAACATACTGAAAACTTCTTACAATAATTTTCACAAAAATAATAATACTAATAATAATCCTCAAATAATTTTTATTACAGTTGCATCCTATCATCTGACAAACAGTGAATTTAAATTTGAGAACCAGAACTGTTTCTGAAATTTAAATGTTTTCAGTTATCAAATTATTTGCAGTCAAGTATTCCACTTATTTCACACACCTCAAGACGAACTTTTGTCTTTTTGTTTTTGATTTTATTTTCTTATGCCAATTTTCAGATTTTTGTTCATTCTTACAGAACCTTTTTTTTTTCTCAGTACTTTATAACTCACAATTGCAAGAATATATCTCACAATTCTGAGAAAAAAAGTCAGAATTGCAGGATATAAACTCACAATTCTTAGAAAAAAAGTCAGTATTGCTAGACAAACTCGAAATTCTGTTCTTTTATCTTGCAATTCGAACTTTATAACTCACACTTACAAATTTATATCTCACTTATTTTCTCAGAATTGTAAGAAAAATGCTCCAAATTGTGATATAAACATAAAGTTCAAATTGCAAGATAAAAACTTTTAATATAAAAAAGTCAGAATTGTGAGATTTAAACACAGAATTTCGAGTTTAAATATAATTGAATTTATATAGAATTGCGAGATATAAACTCGGAATATGCGCAAACAAGTTCGAATTGTCATATAAAAACTAACAATTCAAGAATTGTCGGAAAAAAAATCTTATATCAAATTTTATTCTTATATTTCTTTATATACTTGCAATTGTGATAAAAAGTCACAATTTATTATTTATTTATTCCGTGGCAGAAACAAGCTTCCATATAATTCCACTGATTCAGCATGTTGAATAGAAACACTGGAGCATATGATATAACCTGCTTCTTCCACGGCTCTCTGTGAGATCTCTACAAGTATATCAATGTTATTCATTCAACTACATAAAAAAGAGCAATATTACCAGCTCACAGATGAGAAATGTAATGCTGCTTTACAGTATCAAAGCTATTTTTATTGATGCAGGAGAGCGCTGATGACAAGCTTCTGTTTGTGTGAGTGTTTGTCTGTTGAGACTGTGCTGTCCCTAGATATTAAAAGTCATTTAGGAAAAATCAATCAAATTGTCACTTTTACCCTATTGTTTATTACGTCTTCAAATTTCTCTGGTTGTTTTGCTGCGGTAGGCTGGTGGCTTTTGAAATAACTGAAATCGAACGGATACGGAGCTGTGCATTTCTAGAAAATTACCCTTAGAGCTCATAATGTGTTGCATCATTAATGTAATAACTGCTCATAATGTAATTGTTTTCTAAAACTGTAATGTAAATGTCATTCTTAAATTCCTAATGTAATTACATATTCTTACATTATGAGAAATATATTACATTATGAAGTCACCAAAAGCAATACGGTGCTGGTCATATAATTAGAATATCATCAAAAAGTTGATTTATTTCACTAATTCCATTCAAAAAGTGAAACTTGTATATTATATTCATTCATTACACACAGACTGATATATTTCAAATGTTTATTTCTTTTAATTTTGATGATTATAACTGACAACTAAGGAAAATCCCAAATTCAGTATCTCAGAAAATTAGAATATTACTTAAGACCAATACAAAGAAAGGATTTTTAGAAATCTTGGCCAACTGAAAAGTATGAACATGAAAAGTATGAGCATGAAAAGTATGAGCATGTACAGCACTCAATACTTAGTTGGGGCTCCTTTTGCCTGAATTACTGCAGCAATGCGGCGTGGCATGGAGTCGATCAGTCTGTGGCACTGCTCAGGTGTTATAAGAGCCCAGGTTGCTCTGATAGTGGCCTTCAGCTCTTCTGCATTGTTGGCTCTGGCATATCGCATCTTCCTCTTCACAATACCCCATAGATTTTCTATGGGGTTAAGGTCAGGCGAGTTTGCTGGCCAATTAAGAACAGGGATACCATGGTCCTTAAACCAGGTACTGGTAGCTTTGGCACTGTGTGCAGGTGCCAAATCTTATTGGAAAATGAAATCTGCATCTCCATAAAGTTGGTCAACAGCAGGAAGCATGAAGTGCTCTAAAACTTCCTGGTATACGGCTGCGTTGACCTTGGACCTCAGAAAACACAGTGGACCAACACCAGCAGATGACATGGCACCCCAAACCATCACTGACTGTGGAAACTTTACACTGGACCTCAAGCAACGTGGATTGTGTGCCTCTCCTCTCTTCCTCCAGACTCTGGGACCCTGATTTCCAAAGGAAATGCAAAATTTACTTTCATCAGAGAACATAACTTTGGACCACTCAGCAGCAGTCCAGTCCTTTTTGTCTTTAGCCCAGGAGAGACGCTTCTGACGCTGTCTGTTGTTCAAGAGTGGCTTGACACAAGGAATGCGACAGCTGAAACCCATGCCTTGCATACGTCTGTGCGTAGTGGTTCTTGAAGCACTGACTCCAGCTGCAGTCCACTCTTTGTGAATCTCCCCCACATTTTTGAATGGGTTTTGTTTCACAATCCTCTCCAGGATGCGGTTATCCCTATTGCTTGTACACTTTTTTCTACCACATCTTTTCCTTCCCTTCGCCTCTCTATTAATGTGCTTGGACACAGAGCTCTGTGAACAGCCAGCCTCTTTTGCAATGACCTTTTGTGTCTTGCCCTCCTTGTGCAAGGTGTCAATGGTCGTCTTTTGGACAACTGTCAAGTCAGCGGTCTTCCCCATGATTGTGTAGCCTACAGAACTAGACTGAGAGACCATTTAAAGGCCTTTGCAGGTGTTTTGAGTTAATTAGCTGATTAGAGTGTGGCACCAGGTGTCTTCAATATTGAACCTTTTCACAATATTCTAATTTTCTGAGATACTGAATTTGGGATTTTCCTTAGTTGTCAGTTATAATCATCAAAATTAAAAGAAATAAACATTTGAAATATATCAGTCTGTGTGTAATGAATGAATATAATATACAAGTTTCACTTTTTGAATGGAATTAGTGAAATAAATCAACTTTTTGATGATATTCTAATTATATGACCAGCACCTGTAAGTATTATCAAATTGGCTGTTTAAGTCATTTTAACTCACTTTCTTCAGTTAATTTCAATTATATTAAACAACTGAGTCGACTCTTGTATAACTTAAAAAGTAAAGTTTAAATCAGTTAAATAAACACGTCTAACACATCGGCCCAAAATCTCCCACAAGTGTTCAATTTGGTTGAGATCTGGTGACTGCAAAGGTCATAACATATGATTCACATCTTTTCATACTCATCAAACCAGTCAGTGACCCTCTTTCCCTATGGATGGGGTCACTGACGTCCCGATGAGACCTTGATTCATTTGAGCCAATGAATGTCTTGAACTTATTAGGGTTGACATGCAGCGTATGGCCTCGGTAAGAGAAGAAAAACTTTTTTCTGACTGAGGAGAGGAGAAGATGATGTTTATTATTTTGCCAAGTGAAAACTGTGTTTGGGTTCTGATGCAATAAAGCTTCTGCTATGGATATTGAGTTGATTGTCTTTATTTTCCTTCTCTCTCTGCTGCTCGTGTAAAGCTTCTGGATGCAGTTTTGAGTGCACTGTAAAAAATAAGTGTGAATTTACAGCATTCTCCTGCCTACTGGTTGTTATACTATCATAGTAATCTTCAACTAGTAGAAGCACAGCTTATTACAATTAATTGACAGCAGGGTGACAGTGAACAGAAATGACTATTGCAAACACTTTTTATAGATTGCAAATTATGTTTCAGACAAAGTTAAGGCTGTTTTGTCCTTGTAACAAACTGCAACCAGTTGTGTTGAATAGTGTTCTTTAACATTAGTACACTGGTTTGGGGAAAATAAAAATAATTAAGTAAACATAGTCCAAATCTGCCTTGAAACAGAACACTGATCACAATAATAATGATAAAACAACCTTGTGCTATTATCCCACAAAGCAGCGCCATATACATTTTTATTTTATTTTTTTATCCATGCCATGCATGCAGTGATTTTAAATTAAAATTCTGAACACAGAAATGATTATTAAATACTGCAAAATCCTGGCAATATTTCAGAGTGTCATCAACTGTTTTTGAGGACTGTTGTTTTCATCTCATTCACACCGGTGTGTGATGAATCCATCGCAGCTGTACGCAAAGTGCAAGAAACTGCAAAACTATATGCACCCAGAGATTTGCTTCCAATGAAAAATTAAGCAATATCACATGAGCAGGAGTGCTGTTGCTCCAAATATCAGCACAGCTGTGATCATATCCACATCTGTAAGTGTGAAATTGCTGTATTAAATAAACAAAGGGGCAGATTTAATAAACAGGGCAAATTAGTGTGCGGCTGCAATCTATAAAAACACAGATGAGAGTTGTGAGATCTGCATGTGATCTACAGAGAATGTGCAAATTTAATGACATATCAGGCGCAAAATGGGTTAAGACATGCTTTTTTGGGGGGCTGTAAATAATGATGCAAATACCAGTAAACTGACTACCACAAACCTTAGTAAATCACCTTGCGTGATTCATTTAAATACTCCTCTCTCATAAATGTTGCATCTGAAAAGGAAGCTCCTACAAATGCATATGCAATAAGGTCAGCCACCAAAAATAACCCTGTCCACGCCTTTTCAGTGCTAATTATTCACTACGCGTCTTTAGTAAATCCTGACAGCGCCAAAAGAAGGTTTGCGCTTGTGCAAGCTATAAATATGGTCCATAGTGTTAATATAGAGTAACTTTTATATTTTAGACTGTTTTTTATTTCTTTGCAAATGAAAATAGTTCCAAACAAAGCCAAAGCAGGATCAACCACTGTACATCAACACACAATAATCAACAGGAGAATGAATGAATCCTTCTATGAATATCAAGCTACTTAACCGGACGCTCCCAAAAGGGTAACATCTGTTTGACCCATTTAATATTCATACACTGGATCTTAATTTAGCATCATCAGCACTTTTGTGAGCTTTTGTTCAGTTGGATGTAAAGGTAACACTTTATTTTAGGGTCTTTTAACTAGTTGCCTATTAGCATGCATATTACTAGAATATTGGCTGTTTATAAGTAATTATTAAGCACATATTAATGCCTTATTCTGCATGACCTTATTCTACATTCTTAATCCTACCCAATACCTAAACTTAACAACTACCTTACTAACTATTAATAAGCAGTAAATTAGGAGTTTATTGAGGGAAAAGTCGTAGTTAATAGTGAATATGTGTTCTATATACTAAAGTGTTACCATGGAAAATAATGAACATGCATTATCACAATAAAACATGCATTACAGTTTTTTTTTCTGATGGCATTATAAGTCCATGCTTTTTTTATACTGTGCATGAATAATATTGCATATTTGCACACAATTTTCAATTGCAAATGCAATTGAATTGCTGCATTCTGTTCTATTCTAAAGCACATTTAATAACGACAGAGTCGCCCAGAGTGCTGCACAGAAATAAAACAGAAACATAAAACAGATAAAAACAAAAGACAATTTTACCCAACAATAAAAACACATAGTAGAGTGTTAAACAGCAAATTACTTGAGCACATCAACCGTTTTAAAAAGATACGTCTTAAGCAATGATTTAAAAACCTGAAGAGATGTGGCAGATTGTATATAAAATAGCAAATTATTCCACAATCTGGGTGCCGCCACCGAAAATGCACAATCCCCCTTGAGTTTCAAGCGCGTCATTGGTACTGACAACAACAAAAAAGTATTTTGGACCAGCTGAAGGTGAGATAAACAAGATTGAGCAATCCCTAAATACAATGAGTTGCAGTATAGTCCAGTCTTGTTGAAATACATGCATGAATAACAGTTTCCAGATCTCTATGAGGAATAGAAGATTTTATTTTAGCAATCAGCCTAAGCTGAAAAAACATGCTGATTTTACAACTGAATTAATTTGTTTTTCAAATTTAAGAGCCAGGTCAAAAATGACGCCCAATTTGTGCATGAGTACCAACAGAGTTATTCACTAAGGGAGGACTAAGGGATTCTGAGAGGATGTTAGCACCTTCATTTAATTGAGAAAAAAAAAAAAAAAAAATCTGCCATCCATCTTTTAACATCACTCAAACAATCCAGCAGTGACTGAAGAGATATGTTGTAATCTGGTTTCATTGGAAGGTAAAGCTATATATCGTCTGCATAAAGATCATATAAAATGTGATGCTTACGAAAGATCCTGACTAAAGGAAGAAGATAGAGGGTAAATAAGACAGGGCCTAAGACGGAGCCCTGCGGTACATCACATTTACAAGCAGCAAAGGAAGAAGGTGTATAGTTTCCAATGGCTACAGAAAAAGATCTCCCCTTAAGGTATGATGAGAGCCAATTTAAGGCAGTTCCCTTAATACCAACATACTGCTCTAAACGTTTCAATAGAATAGAGTGATTGATAGTGTCAAAAGCCGTACTTCGATCCAAGAGAACCAAAACAGCACATTTTCCTGAGTCGACAGCTAATAACAAATCGTTTAACACTTTCAAAAGAGCATATTCTGTACTATACTGAGCTCTGAACCCTGAAATACAATATGAATTCTATTCTCCACCCAGCTCATCACTGACTCTCTTCTTTGACATGCCAGATCTACAGTATATCATGTATTGTGTGGATATATTGTATATTGTCTGTAATCATATGTCATAACATATTTCAAATCACATGCTTGTGATTGTGGTCACAACTGCTTGGCCAGTTTTAATTATAAGAATTTACTAAAGTCAATTCGGTAACACTTTCTATGAAGATCATGCTTATAATGAATTATAGCTCCATTTATACTTATTTATAAGCAAGTATTACTATTTTATAAACATATTTATAAAGACTTATTAAGACCTATACCACATTATAAGAACAGTTATAGTTACATTTATATTATTTTTATAATTACTTATAAGTCATGCATTTTCCTTTTCAATGCATGTTCATAATTCATTATACACTGATTTATAAGTATTAATTAGTCAGTCGTATGGTTCCATGAATGTATTTATAAAGATGCAGCTTGCATTGCTGTAATGTTGTATTATAGTTATAATGACTTTTTATTCAGATTTATTTCTGTCAAATTAGTGAATATATTGTTATTAACAGCCGTGTTGTGTTCTTATAAATACTTATTGTGAGTAATAATAGTTACTAATCTCTATAAATGCATCATTGTTGGCTTTAAGTGAAAACATAAATCAAATGTTAAGAAATCACGAATATGTGCTCATTTTACATTTTAAGTTGCTTACTTGTAAATGTAACTAATAAACAACAATTCCTGTAATATAAAAAAGACATCAATACAAACAGTTTTTTACTTACTAGCAAAACACTGCAACAATATTTTTAAAGTATAATTCCATAAGCAATACCATGCAAATGGCTGAGGAGATATAGATTTTAACAAATCAAAATTACCATTCATCACCTCTAATGAAAACATTAGCCATTAAAGACATAATAACTAATTGATACAGCAAACAAGTGTCTCTGGAACTATTTTATATTTGATCATTTATAAATCAGTGTATAATGGATTATGAACATGCACAATGAAAAAGCAAATGCATGGCTTATAAGTAATTATAAAAATAATGCAAATGTATCTATAACTGTTCTTATAATGCAGTATAGATCTTAATGAGTCTTTATAAATATATTTATAGAATAGTAATACTTACTTATAAATAAGTATAAATATGGCTGTAAAGTCTTACTGTATTGGATATGATAGATTAGTTGCACACTATCATAAACACAACAATTTCAAGTTATATGAAAAAGTTTTACAGACAACTTGATTGTACTTAAAAACGTAAGGTAGCAAATGAACTTTAAGTTGAATTAGGAGGAATTTTTATACACTGTAGGTTGTTTTCGTGTCGTCTTGAAATATAGTCCAGATCCAGATGATCTCCGAGCCAGTTGAGTTGCGACGGCATCATTTGTGTCTGGATGTACGTACAGCCGGTACTCACCATCACTGAGATGTGCAGCAGGTGCATGTGTTCGTGGAGGACGCGCGGCGGTTCACGGACGGTGGGCTGTGTGACCTGCGACAGCTGCTCGGAGCTGCTCATGGACACGTGGAAATACAGCGTCCCGTTTTCCAGCCACTGCTGCTTCCAGTGCACCTGAGAGATGTCCGCTCCGGTCCCCGACATCTCTGTAAGACATGGAAAAACAGAGACGCTGATCAGTCACAATAACAGTCACGCACCAGACTCATTTAACTGCCATGAATGTGACAATTCAAAACAGCATAAAGGTAAAAACAGGCCTTGTGAAATGTGATTTATGTTGATATTTACAATATGCAAAATGCAAAATAAAATAAATAATGCATCATGAAGTTTCTGTATGGATTTGTGTGACTCCATCTGAACCTCCCTTAGACAATCTCTGACATCAAATGAAGAGTTATTATGACATCCTGACCAAGTCATCCATTTTCCCACCTTCAAACATGTTTTTCAGAGCATCAAACGGCAGTAAATGAACTCCCTTTATAGCCGCACTCGTTTGATGTCTCTAACAGTTCTTGACGTCTTTAAACTAAAGGTGACATTGTCAGATGTGCTTGAAACAGAGTCTCCGACTTCAATGGGAATAACCGCAACTCTAACTTTCTGACATCTGACAAGTTTCAAGTGTTTATTAGTTCACTGAAGTCCTCAGAGTTACTGACATAACCGCAAACTTAAAACACTGATTCAAACTAACTGCAGTCAGTGAGATTAATTCAAACACAGTGAACATTCTGTCATCACTTACTCACATTCACAGAAGATATTTAGCTAAATGTTCACGTTGCTCTTTTACATGTAATGAAAGCAAAGAGTGACCAGGAGTTGTCAAAATCCAAAGAGGACAAAACACAGTCAGAATTATCATAAAACTCAAAATGAAGTCTTCTGAAGTTGTTCGGTAGATTTGTGTGACAAACAGCAAAAACACAAAACAGTTGATGGACCGCATTGACTTCCACAGTTTGGGAGAAAATAAAAATACTATGGAAGTCAATGGGGTCCATCAACTGTTTGGTTACAAACATTCTTCAAAATATATTCTTTTGTGTTCAGCAGAACAAAGAAATTCATACAGGTTTGGAGCAACTTGAGGGTGAATAAATGATGACAAAAATGTTCATTTTTGGGAGAACTATCCCTTTAAATCAGTCAGTCTGGTACAAACGGGAATAAAACACAGTTCATAAGCACTGCTGGATTGATTTTCAGTCATTCTTGAATCAGAGATCTGCTTCAGTGACTTCACTCCTCAAAGCATAATCAGAAATCTCCAGCGTGTGATTGTACACCTCTATACGCACTACTGAGAACTGTTCCAATGCTGTTATTTGGGGACGAATCGAGACCTTGAGGGGTGCAAACGAAGGCGGCATTAACAATCCGACTCCAGCGCTGATAAAATGTGGCCAGATAGGGATCAGATACGTGCGATGGGCTTTCCATCGACTCAGGTTTGCGGTTTGACCGCTCAGCGTGACCTCGGGAGCAATGAGCTTGATATTTTCAAAGGAGCTGCAGAAGAGCGGCAAAGCTGTTTCACCAGTAACGAGTAGCAGGAAATTGATCCTGGAAGAGCACAGAGTGGCCGGAATGCTGAGAACGGGACATTCAGAACTCAGGAAGCTCCTGACCTCGAACAAAAGTGCTGTTACTGCTCTGAGATTTCTCTTTCAGATCTCCGGAGACCTCGTCGAGTTCTTAGTCAAGCTTAATTTAAGTATTGGCCTTGTCACAAAGAAGTGCACTTTAATGTGCACTTTAAATCTTAAAGGGGACCTATAATGCCCCTTTTACAAGATGTAATATAAGTCTCTGGTGTCCCCAGAATGTGTCTGTGAAGTTTCAGCTCAAAATACTCCACAGATCATTTATTATAGCTTGTTAAATGTGACCCTATTTGGGTGTGAGAAAAACATGCCGTTTTTGTGTGTGTCCCTTTAAATGCAAATGAGCTGCTGCTCCCGCCCCCTTTCCAGAAGAGGGCGGAGCTTTAACAGCTCACGCTTCGGTCGCTCAACAACAACAAAGCTGGAGAATCTCACGCAGCCAAAATGAGGATTGTCAGTAACGGTGTTCAGCCTTACATTGTTCAAACCGGAGTCGACACTGATGGAGAGACTCAGATAATTATAATATTAATGAAATAAAAGGCCACTTAAGTGCACTTAAACAAAGTACACTTTCTTAACTCACTTAGGTACATAAAAAATGCACTTTGTAATAATGTCAAATTAAAAGTTTTACTTTAAAGTATGATCTTTTGTACTACTTAAAGTACAATTATTTTGTTGCGTTGACTAACATACTAAAGCACATGTTAAGTACTTATAGTTTGAAATTGAAGGCTGTGTTTCAATATTAAATTTAAAGTTAATACATTTTAAATGTACTAAATTGCAACTTTTCATGACAAATGTGTTACAAATGTATATAAATACAGTTGACATTAAAGTATATGGTAACTGTCACACAACAGAAGGATGCAACACAGGTAATTTCCAAACAACAGGTTGTAACAGTATTTATTAATGTTTGTTAACATTAGTTAATACAAATAGAACTGTTTAATTATGAAACTACATATGAAAATGCACTTAAGTGTCCAAAAACATTACATTTAGTTCATACTTAAGTAAGATCCATTTAAAGTATATCAAGTAAAAGTATGCTACTTAAGTCACTAGTTAAGAAAACTGCTCTCCCGTCTACTTGAACTGACCTAATGCTGTATTTCAGTCTCATCAAAGATGATCAGCCGGCACGATGATGCATTTATTACTTAACTTTTTTGTGTGTAAAACTCTAAAAGCAGCTTTTCAGCATGTTTGGGACTAATGGACAGGCAGGCAGAAATTGCTGAGCATTGTATTACAAATCTGTAGTGTGTGAAACTTGCTATCAGAGTTTTTAATCAGATGTCCTTAAATAAAGCAGCGAAGAGCAGAGAGCAAGTAATCGAGCGTGACATGGAACAGATCCTTTATAATAAAAACATGTCCTGTTTTAGCGCGGACGACCCTGGAGCAAAACACTGAAGGAAAATAAACACAAATAAAAGACAAGCGGTCAAGTGAATATTAGCAGCAGCGTCCCACCATATCAGATGACACTATCAGCTTCAATTAGCTTAAAAACTCGTTTTCCAGGCAGCAAGCCAAAAGTTTCAAGCCATTTAGATCAATTTAGAGTGGATTACTGTCGCTACTCAAAGCTGAATACATTTGAATAAATTATATATATTTAGGGCCATGAGTGAACTGATCAAGAAACCCATGGTATGTTTGGTGTGTTTTAATTAGTCTGTATACAATAGTTTGTTTAAATCTGCACCCATTGTTTAACAGCAAAGAAAGAAGTCCAAACAAACGAAAACCTGTTTCTACTATAGTATAATTAAGAGAAATACAGCTATGCTGCCAAAATAAAATAATATGCTTTTTACAATGAGCACACCTGCGAATAGACTTGATTGCATCACTAATGTAATTGTCCTCTGGCATATTTATCTCACTGCACAGAACTGCACGTCTTAAAAGTAACATTCATCAGTATGATTTAATGTAATATAGCTCTCACAGAGACAAATATTTCACTGTTAAACATTATAAAACATATTAAACGGGACAGTTCACCCATTAAAATACAAATTCTGTCATCATTTAAACAGTTTAACGGTTGAAACAACAATTCCACAAATACTCAAGCTTAACCCTGTTGGCCTATCAATGATTGAATAATCACTTAAAGGATTAGTTCACTTCAGAATGAAAATTTTTCTGATAATTTACTCACCCCCATCTCATCCAAGATGTTCACGTCTTTCTTTCTTCAGTCGAAAAGAAATGAAGGGTTTTGAGGAAAACATTCAGGATTTTTCTCCATATAGTGGACTTCACTGGGGTTCAACGGGTTGAAGGTCCAAATGTCAGTTTCAGTGCAGCTTCAAAGAGCTCTACACGATCCCAGACGAGGAATAAGGGTCTAATCTAGAGAAACCATCGGTCATTTTCTAAAAAAATAAAAATATTATATACTTTTTAACCACTAATGCTCGTCTGTGATGTGCCACGCATGACGTAATCAAGTTGGAAAGGTCACGCATGACAGGCGGAAGTATTGAGCAAGTGTTTAGAAAGCGAATGTGCAAAGACTAAGTCAAACAACGATGTCGGACGATTTTGAAGTTGGAGGAGAAAATGAGATGAGTTTTTGCGCCTATATCACACATGACCTTTCCAACGTGATTACGTAATGTGTGGCGCATCGCAGTGCAAGACGAGCATTTGTGGTTAAAAACTATATAAATTTTATTTTTTTAGAAAATGGCCGATGGTTTCTCTAGATAAGACCCTTATTCCTCGTCTGGGATCGTGTAGAGCTCTTTGAAGCTGCACTGAAACTGACATTTGGACCTTCAACCCGTTGAACCCCAGTGAAGTCCACTATATGGAGAAAAATCCTGGAATGTTTTCCTCAAAAACCTTAATTTCTTTTCAGCTGAAGAAAGAAAGACATGAACATCTTGGATAACATGGGGGTGAGTAAATGATCAGGAAATTTTAATTCTAAAGTGAACTAATCCTTTAAACTGGATTAAAGTTGGCATGAACCATAAGTTGCTATCATCTTTTCTTCCCTATTGTGCCGTATATCTGAGTGAAACGCATCTCAAACAAGAACAAATGTAGGGCGGGGCTTGATTTTGTCTGTGGGGAATTGATTGGATGGTTGTGGCTTGCTATTGGTGGATCTCATGTGAGTGACAGGTTGCCCCGCCCTCGTCATCAGAGAAGAGATGAGATGTTGCTGCAAGAGGGAGTGGAAGTTATTCTGATTCAAGATTGCAAGGTTATAAACCATTTATAAAAGATACTGCAAAAAAAGAGAGTCAATTTTGATTTAATGTTGACTTTATGGCATCAGTCCCACATTTTGGGCCAGTCAGTGTTTCTGAAGGTTAAGCATGTCCTTGTATATTTTGACCCTACGCTTTCTCTTGTACTTTCTATACAGAGAAACTGTGTAAATTTAGACTAAAAAGAAACGTTCAGACTGTGCCTTGCTCTCTGTTCCCAGAACAGGGACAACAATAAGAGGTGTCATTGGGCTCAAATCCAGATGAAAGCAGGGAACAGTGTCCCCTCACCACAGGCCTGTTTGTAATTCATTAGCGTAACCCCATTAACAACTGGACGTGTGCTGGGATTCAGCTGATCCAGGCCCCAAAACACAGCCTGCATTACTCCCAGCAAGGGCAACGGCACCGGAGGGCTTCACCCGCCCCCGTCGGGACGTCCCGGCCCAGCTTCCCAAACACCTCATCCCGTACACGAGTGATCTCATTAAGTCAGCAGCCACACGTCCTTGTTAAGGCCCGCTGTTGTTCTGAACCTCTGCGACTCTGCGGTTTATGCCCTAGATGACTTTCCAACAAAAGCTTCCCGATGCCCACAGTCAGCAAAACACTTATTACTCGACTCCAGGCTGAAGTGCTTCTCCCGAAGAAAAGCAATCAGCACACTTGGCAGAGAGCAAGCAGCAAGTATCTGAATTTCACAAATCATATTCACACAGTCACTCCGGCCCAGAGCGGCCATATTGATTGTGAGTTCAATGAGAGAGAAACACAAATGTGTGAAACATAAGCTCGTTTTTCATGAGAATATGCACATATTCTGGAAATGGAAATGTTGTGGAAATGGAAATGTTGAAACGGAAATGCTGGAAATGTTGTGTTGGGTTTGCACGTACATCATATGTGATCATATGAACAAACATCACTAATTATTAAACTTTGCAGTGTCCTGCATTGTTTGTGCCATAGACATGCAAGATAAACATGCACTTTTGCCATAGTAAATGGTGTTCTCCATTCGTAATAGGACAAAACTTGAGCATTTTAGAAAAATTTATGCAATAGAAGTACAATTCAGCATGCTTTTAAAAAGATTGTGAAAATCATACTTTAAAAGAACATACTTAAATGTGAACTGACTGTTTTTTGAATGCTTAATTGCATGTTATTTACAATTAAATAAAAATGTAATATAGTTTAAATTTATTTTAAATGCTAGTAGTTGGAATTTAGAGTGCTTTTTTGACCCACATACAGTAAGTAGGACTTAAAATTTAATAATTACATCAATTGTCTTTGAAATTACCACTGAATGTACTGACAAGCATTTATGGTACACTAAAATTTAATTTAGTGTCATTTCTACTGAAACTTGTCTGTCATGTATTTAAATTTACGTGTAGTTACACATTTGTACTGAAGTTGCAATTTAGTACATTTAAAAATACATCAACTTTAAATGAAATATTTCTACACACTACAAACAAAAACTATAATCAAGTACTTTACATGTGCTTTAGTCAACACATAAAAATAAACCACAACACACGATTATTAAAACAATGATTTGAAATATGCATTAAAGTAAAACTTATAATTTGACATTATTACATAGTACACTTTTTAACAGTCATGAAAGTGAACTCTCTTTAAGTGCACTTAAGTGGCCTTTTAATATTATATTATCAGCAAATATAGTTTATATTAGGGCTGTCAAGCAATTCAAATTTTTAATCTAATTAATCACACATCAAACTTGGCTGAGAAATTACCCTCAAATATATCATTTAAAGTCATTATCGTGTAAGTGAGAAAAGCATCAAATAGACAATACAAAAAGTAGCTTATATATATATATATATATATATATATATATATATTTGATTTGTTTCAACATTGAATTTTTTATACATAAACTTTTAGGCTTCAACGGCCATGAAGTTGAGTAAATGATAACACAATTTTCATTTTTAGGTGAACTGTACCTTTAATGGGTTTTAATTTAAATTTTTAATTTTTAATGAAATTATACTCTAAAACTAAAACTAAAAAAAAAAAAAAACCTGCCAAAAACTGCCAGTAGGTGGCGGTAAAAGTCTAAATGAGTAAGTCATTGAGTCATTCATTCAATTGATTCGTTCAAACAGCTGATTCATTCAGCAATGACGTAAATGGCTCTCTTTATGAATGGGTCATTGAATCATTGGTTCACTGATTGATTCGCTCAAAACACGGATTCATTCAGAAACGAATCACTGCTGTGTGTTGCTCGGAGACGCACAACAGTTCTGCTCTGGCTTTATAGCTAAAATCTTTGTTGGCAAAATTGAGCAGACAATATTGTGTCTAAAATATAACACAATATTAACTTCTTATTTATTGAACTGTTGTATAAAATCAGTATAACATTTGCACTTGTGCTTTTTGGGACAAAAACAGCACTCGTGTGATACTGCGCTCATTGCCGGTTGCATGGCTGGGAAACAAGCATGCATCATCCTTGCTTATCCTGATAAAAGCTGTCAGGCCAGAAGCACTTTACTGTCCTCCGTGATTCACCTGGAGAGATCAGCTCAAAACTCTCCGTCCGTCTGCCAAACCCGCGTTCAATTATTCACATCACCAATATCACGATAATCATCCACAACCTGTAAAATTAGATTTAGAGCAGACACAGAATCTATCAACATTCAGAGATCTTGAATATGGAGGCTGTGATATGTTCATGTTTTACATGTATATTATTGGCTGATGCAGCATAAACTGTACGCAGTTCAGATTATGATCTCTATGAGTAAACAAGGATAATCTGGGAATAATGTATGAGAGACCAGATAATATTTTGAGTATAGTCATGACTAAGAAAAAAAATAAAAAATAAAAAAATACACTCCAAATAATGCTGGGTTAAAAACAATCCAAGTTGGGTTGAAAATGGTCAGCGGTTGGGTTGTTTTAACCCAGCGATTGGGTTGTTTTATCCCAGCAATTGGGTTGTTTTAACTCAGCGATTGGGTTGTTTTAACTCAGCGGTTGGGTTGTTTTAACCCGGCGATTGGGTTGTTTTATCCCAGCAATTGGGTTATTTTAACTAAGGGATTGGGTTGTTTTATCCTAGGGATTGGGTTGTTTTATCCCAGCGATTGGGTTGTTTTAACTCAGCGATTGGGTTGTTTTATCCCAGCGATTGGGTTGTTTTAACCAAGGGATTGGGTTGTTTTAACCCAGGGATTGGGTTGTTTTAACCAAGGGAATGGGTTGTTTTAACCAAGGGATTGGGTTGTTTTAACTCAGCGATTGGGTTGTTTTATCCCAGCGATTGGGTTGTTTTAACCAAGGGATTGGGTTGTTTTAACCCAGGGATTGGGTTGTTTTAACCAAGGGAATGGGTTGTTTTAACCAAGGGATTGGGTTGTTTTATCCTAGGGATTGGGTTGTTTTATCCTAGGGATTGGGTTGTTTTAACCCAGTTATTGGGTTGTTTTAACCCAGGGATTGGGTTGTTTTAACCAAGGGAATTGGGTTGTTTTATCCTAGGGATTGGGTTGTTTTAACTTAGTGGTTGGGTTGTTTTAACCCAGCGATTGGGTTGTTTTAACCCAGCGATTGGTTTATTTTATCCCAGCGATTGGGTTATTTTAACCCAGCGAATGGGTTGTTTTAACCCAGGAATTGGGTTGTTTTAACCCAGCGATTGGGTTGTTTTAACCCAGCGATTGGGTTGTTTTATCCCAGCAATTGGGTTGTTTTAACTCAGCGGTTGGGTTGTTTTAACCCAGCGGTTGGGTTGTTTTATCCCAGCAATTGGGTTGTTTTAACTCAGCGATTGGGTTGTTTTAACTCAGCGGTTGGGTTGTTTTAACCCGGCGATTGGGTTGTTTTATCCCAGGGATTGGGTTGTTTTATCCCAGCGATTGGGTTGTTTTAACTCAGCGATTGGGTTGTTTTATCCCAGCGATTGGGTTGTTTTAACCAAGGGATTGGGTTGTTTTAACCCAGGGATTGGGTTGTTTTAACCCAGGGATTGGGTTGTTTTAACCAAGGGAATGGGTTGTTTTAACCAAGGGATTGGGTTGTTTTATCCTAGGGATTGGGTTGTTTTAACCCAGTTATTGGGTTGTTTTAACCCAGGGATTGGGTTGTTTTAACCAAGGGAATTGGGTTGTTTTATCCTAGGGATTGGGTTGTTTTAACTTAGTGGTTGGGTTGTTTTAACCCAGCGATTGGTTTATTTTATCCCAGCGATTGGGTTATTTTAACCCAGCGAATGGGTTGTTTTAACCCAGGAATTGGGTTGTTTTAACCCAGCGATTGGGTTGTTTTATCCCAGCGATTGGGTTGTTTTAACCCGGCGATTGGGTTGTTTTATCCCAGCGATTGGGTTATTTTAACCCAGCGAATGGGTTGTTTTAACCCAGGAATTGGGTTGTTTTAACCAAGGGATTGGGTTGTTTTATCCCAGCGAATGGGTTGTTTGAACCCAGGGATTGGGTTGTTTTAACCCAGATTGGGTTGTTTTATCCCAGCGAATGGGTTGTTTTAACCCAGGGATTGGGTTATTTTATCCCAGTGATCGGGTTGTTTTAACCCAGATTGGGTTGTTTTAACCCAGGGATTGGGTTGTTTTAACCCAGATTGGGTTGTTTTAACCCAGGGATTGGGTTGTTTTAACCCAGGGATTTTTTTTTTTTTTTTTTTTTATCCCAGCAATTGAGTTGTTTTAACTTGTTTTAACTTACCTATTTTGGGTTCATTTTAAGCCAGCCATATAGTCATTTTTAAACAATAGTTGAGTTAAATAAAACTACCCAGCAGGTTGGGCAAACATTTAACCCAACCACTGGGTTAAAACAACCCAATTACTGGGTGTGTCCATTTTCAAACCAACTTGGGTTGTTTTTAACCCAGCATTTTTAATGGTGTATAATATAAATATTAAGTCATGAAGTGTGCAATGATGCATATTTAATGAGAGGTGTTGCACCATGCTGTAAATGTTACTATAATAAAGCCGTTTTAAATAATATTCTCTCCACACACACACACACACACCTACACACCTACACACACACACACACACACACACACACACACACACATCAACGTATCTCCCACATGAGAAGACTTTCTTTGAAGCAGGAAGGGTGTGGTCTCAAAATTAAAGGTGAATGATGCAACATAACACCAGGAGGGGTCACACATACTTCATAACATAAATAAACAATTACTTTTGCTGAAATACATTGAACCGCAGCAACACACAGACACAGGAATACTGATGTGATGAGGTCACAGGTGTGAGCTTACAGAGTAATGGATCCGTTTTATAATACATATTTTAACATAAAAGAAAAAAAAAAAAATGATGACCAATCGGAGACCTGGACCAGAACTCAGTCCAGAGTATCAGAACTCTAACAAAACAGATAATTATCATGATGCAATTACCGCTGCTTGTAATCACATCTGTTTCGCTATCGGTAAACAGCAAATCAAATTACTCCAAATAAGTCATTAATATTGTTCAGGATTGTTTTTTTCCTGTATCATTTAAAAATACTTTTGAACTGGTGTTCATTTCTCATAATTAGACCACTTGATATTTATGAAACAACTCTGCAGACTTCCTGCACTAACAAGACACTAATGAGACACTAACAAGTGATTATGATAGAGCGAAAACAGAACAATGCGCAAGAGCTTTTCTTGTAAAGTATATCTTTTGAAGTGTTGTGCACAAATGATGTGAGCGTTTAAATGTTCTCTTCTATTATACTTAAAGTGGTCATACTGTATACTGGTGCAGAATGATATTTTCCCCCTTCAGTCCACTCACAATCTCAGTGTCAGTGTTACTCAAGGTTTCTTGCACCAATTATAATCTCATCTCTAATCATTTAGCATAATAAACTTTCATTCTCCTTGACTGTAAATGAAAGGACAGTTTATAGAGATACCATTCAAAAGTTTGAGGTCAGTACAGTTTTATTTATGTTTTTGAAATAAGTCTCTTCTGCTCACCAAGGCATAACAAAGAAAAAAAAAAAAACAGTAATATTTCTTTTCAGAACTTTTCAACTCTGTTTTTGATACTGTATCTTTAAGACTTCTATATATAAATGACTTTTAGCTGCATATAGTTTCAATAAATGGAGGAGAGTTTGGCTGAAAGGAAGAGGAAGTCAGCACTGACAAGACAGAGCGTTTGATCATGTGACACGTCTCGGTCAAGATGATGTCACTGCTGAGGAGGACACAGAACAGAATAAGAGAACTAGAATTGTAACATTTACTGGCCAAATTCCTCTACAAATCACATGATTTGAGGAATCAATTACGTATATTTAAATTTGATCATAATCAATTGCTAGTAGCTTGACGTGTTGCCAACTACTTCTTGCAAATGTGTCTGAAAAACGTATTATTTTAGTATCAAAAGATACTAGTTAAATTCATATGTTGAATTAGTTTTTTTTTATATTATATATATATATATATATGATTTTATATATTCTTTAAATAATAAATAATTAAACTTTAGACACCTTCAACATTTCACACATTATCACAGTTTATTCACTATAGTTTAAAAAAGTGGTGATAAAATATGACCAGATCTCAGAGTTAAATTAAAATAATCTTAATTATGTCAGATAACACTTAAGCAAAACATGGTCAGGTCAAAGTGTCGGAATAATTTTTGGTTCCAAATTTACTGGTAGTCCACTGTTTGAAGAATTTTTTGGGTATAATATGTCACAGTTTAATTTATTTTGCTATCCTCACTTACATTAATGAACTATAGTGTCCTGCAGCCACTAGTAAAAAAATCTAAAAAATTATATCTAGTCTGAATTTTCTTTGTCTGAATAATATTTGTTTTGACTAATATATATGTATATATATATATATATATATATATATATATATATATATATATATATTCTTTTTATAATTTTTATTTAATGTTTAAGTAATTTAGTTGTGTTTGTTTATTTTATTTCCGTTTATTTTATAATGAAAATGTTTTTATGGTTTCAGTTTTAGTTAACTGTAATAACCCTGGTCTGTAATATACTTTACAGATTCTACTTCAAAGCCTGGCCAGTTTTCAGTGAATGACATGTTCACAAGTAAATAAGGGAATAAGAGGAGTTGTCAGCACTGGTAAAGCTCAATGAGCCTCTGTATAACAAAACAATTCAAAGATAAGAACCGCCTCTAGAATAATGAACAATTTCAGCACACGATATTAAGAAAAATGTTCATATTAGCTCCATGCTTCGCTGCGCTCTTTTCAAATTAAATATTAGCACAGTTTAACGCCACGTGGACGTCTTATTATACGCTGAAATGGAATCACTGCTATTCAGGGGCGTGAGTTTTATTAAAATGCAAAAATAAAGAGTGCTGTTTGTGTTTGCATTGTAATTCTGTAATATGTGAGCAACACGGGTGTTTCTGCTAATGTTGAGTATTAATGCTCCAGCCGTTACTGAGACCTGCTGCTAATGAAGGCCGGTCGGAGGGACTAACTGGATCCGGCGGCAGGAAAAGCTCGTTTACTTGTTCTCTGCCATCTCAGTGCTGAGAGATCATCTCTTCACCGTGTGAAATTAAACATTAATTATGAGGGAGAGGTGGGTTAATACTGATGCGCAATTAGAGCGGAGTCATGAGTCATAAACAGGGTCGCAGGCTTGGAGAAAACAAATGTGTAAATATTGCCAAAAGAGACATTTATTCATAGTTATAGTCCTTGTAATTAAACTCTGGGGATGTGGTCGTGTATGTGTGCTTTTCTTTTTTATTAGTGTTCTTGTGCAATCTCATTCATTCACTCACACCAAATATGCTTTAAAGGGGTCATGACGTACTACACTCGAAAAAATGCTGGGTTAAAAATAATCCAAGTTGGGTTAAATATGGACAAACCCAGCGGTTGAGTTAAATGTTTGACCAACCTGCTGGGTAGTTTTATTTAACTCAACTATTGTTTAAAAAGTACTGTATTTCTTGCTTAAAATGAACCCAAAATATGTTGGAAATTAACGTTTATTAATATGTTTAATAAATAATTAAGTAATAAATGGCTTTTTAA